>JAOXNZ010000001.1:15374664-15385588 GCA_028566095.1 Kryptolebias brasiliensis | reverse complement strand
GATGGGGCTTTGGTGATGATCAGAGCCTTGGACATGTCAAAGATTAGCAACAAAACAGATTTATTTGCATAAGTATTTTTTTATGTAGAGCCAGATACTCCATCTGGACACCTTTGTGGCCAAAAATGCCTCACTGACTTCCATTAAAACCACTTTTTTTTTTTTTTATCTCACTGCCATTACAATATAAAACGATGTACTCTGTATTGTCAGAATTTCATTTTGAAAAAAGGTAGTAATATTTGACATTTTTACTGTATTGCACTATTCAACTGTTTTCCCATTGTAGGCCGATCATAAGGTTAAAGTATTTTTGTCATTCATATTATGGGGCTGTCTAATTACAAGGCTCGATGTACGTCTTGGCTGTGTGAGTGTACGTCACCGTGCACCACCGTGACTTTGTGTTGAACTTTGCACTGCGCAACCCACTATGGTCTTGGGCCCACTCAGACTAGTGATTTGTTCGTCTATCTGGTCAGAATTAAACTCTTTTTCTCCAAACTGAAGTTGTTCAAAAACTTATCTACAACAAGTAAGATACTGATTTTCTAACAAGCCTTTTCACAGAACCCCTCTTCAGACAATCCAAATTATTGCTTTATATACCTTGTTAGTCACGCAGGTTGATTTGAGAAATTAAGTAAATTTAAATAATTAATCTATGATTTTAGGTGGCAAGAAGTTGTATACCTTGTATAACATCCTAAATACAAATGCGTTTTTTTTAAAGCTACATAATCATGCATTTCTGCCCACTAAAGGCAACTATTTTCAGTGGGAAAATAATGTTCTGCTCAGGAGGACATATTTGACATACAAAAGCAGCATTTAGTTGAATACACTTTTTAAAGCCTGATATTATCTTCAAGGGTGGGTGAAGTTTAAAACTTAGTTATTTTGAGTTAGTAGGTGGATTTTTCCAACCCAGTTAAATGTTCCTCCTGTCTTTTTCCTTTGCAAGAATACAAGCTAATCAACACAAATTCAAATGATGGTTTCTAAAAGGCAACAGCACTTTAACTAAAAAGTGCTGGAGCATCAAAAAACTAAATGGAAGGAAAAGTTACTAAAGCAGCTTATACATGTATATATGATATTGAGAATTGCAGTGTGTTGTGACTTTCTGAAAACCTGTAAACCCACCACGTTAAGCCTTGAAAGAGCTCCTCCCAACACCATTTATCAACCTTGTTGATGTGAGCATGTGTTTTCCATCAAAAGCTGTTCCCTGAGAATATTTTGCTGAGTGGAGCTCCACTGGGATTATATTGTCAGGTCAGGATTGATGCATTAGTTCAGCATTTTTTTATTATTATTTATGTCCCTCAAACATCAACAGCACTATATGAAGTAAAAAAAAAAAAAATGTTGGGAAACTTCAAGAAATGTTGATTTGGAACATATTGCTAAAAACATTCCTACCTGCTTTTTTTCTGTCTCTCTTTGCACTGAACAGGCAAACACTTGGTGCTCTTTCGGTTGGTGACTACCAGAACACTGCCAAACCAGAATAACAAATTAGAGAGCGACAAGCATTTTCATTTTCATTTCCATTTTCAATCAGTTATTTGACAAAAACATATCAATTAAAGAAAAGCAGGAACTTGCTGAACTCAAAGGCTTCAGCAGAAATAACAACTTGCAGCAAGGCTGTGGGAAGCAGGGGCACGAAAGTGCTAGATGAATGTCCAACTACAACGTTAATAAATGAATAAAAACTGAATACAATTATTTAATCAATGCTGCAATATGTTTAAATTCCAATAATATTTAGATATTACAACATGCACTGCCAGTGTGCATTTCCCTGCGTATTATGATATTCTTTATGCAGGTGTTCAGAGTCATATATGCTCACAGCAACCCCCAACGTTCATCCATCCATCCATTTTCTTTACCCGCTTTTTCTTTCCAGGTTGCGGGGAGCCGGTGCCTATTTCCAGCAGTCATTGTGTGAGAGGCGGGGGACACCCTGGATAGGTCACATGTCCATCATAGGGACAAACGATCATTCACACTCTCACCTAGGGACAATTTAAGAGTTACCAATTAACCTAACATGCATGTTTTTGTTCTGTGGGAGGAAACCTGGAGTAAACCCACGTGAGCACAGGGAGAACATGCAAACTTCACCCAGAAAGGCCCCAGGCCGGCAAGCAATCCTGCAACCTTCTTGCTGGGAGGCGACAGCTCTAATCACCGCGCCGCTGTGCCACCCCCCAACATGTCTTCTAGATTTTTTTTTGTTTTGCAATTCCTTTCATATAAACTTGTTTTGGTTTTGGTTTGACTATTACACCTTACATTTATCATTTCTGAATGATATATGGAACAAAGGTGTGAGATGGTACATGTCTTCCTCTTACTGGATGTCTTTTGTCATTTGGGAAAAAGACATGTTTTCACTAGCTACAAACTCCCACAGAAAAAAAAAGAGCTGCTTGTTTCAACAGGTCCTTTGTGTTTTACAAGCAAAAAAAATAGATGAGAAGGTTTTCATTATTTAAGGAGGCGAGGCCTGTAAGCCTCTACTATTACATACTGTCACAGAGGAGGCATGTCCACACTTTATGAAAGCTCAATGCAGAATAAAAAAGAGCCCACAACCCACAACAGAAATCTTTTATTCAGTAGCAATATAATACCTTCAATAGACCATCTCACCAACAAGGTATATTAGTTTTTTACATGACTGTGTTTACCTCATACATCTTAGTTATACCCTTTAGGACAGATTACTTATGCCAAAATCTCAAAGCATTTGCACCTGGCCAGGTTTCAGCGTTGTATAACACATCTTCACAGCAAAACACAAGGCAGTGAAAATATGTGAAAACACACACACACAAAAAAAATATATATCCCATTTGCAGAATCCAATCAACAAGGAAGAACAGCAGGAGGGAATAAATAAACAAATATGATGATAAATTGAAAGCACAACCTCAAATATCTGAGGAGAAAATATGAGAAAATAAGAGAATTCCACGGAAAGACTGTCAGTCTGTGTCACAGATCAGTAAAATGTCTCTAACACATCTATGAGGACAAACCAGGACGCTAATGACCGCAAGAGTTGGTTCCATGTGGAAACCACACGTGATATCACAGTGTGTAAACTCTCAGATTTAAGAAGATCCCGCAGAAAAACACAGCTACGTGGAAAAACTTCAGCAACCCAAAAGAGTTTGACAAGACCAGCCAGTAAGAAGGTTTGACGCCAACAACACCTGCCTAATGAGGAAACCCCGAAGCAATCTCAGGAGCTGTATAATAATTATAACAATCAAAGAAGTTCACCAAAAAATGGGAATGAACATTTAGAAAAGTGCTTTGATACTCTAATGAAGAAACCTGTTATGTGGCATGCCATGTATGATGAATGCCAGGTCAGGTCACTCACACATCCCTTAGTCATACATGTGTCATCCGCACCCTGTTCAGCCCAACCCGTTCAGAGGGACACACTGTTATGACAGCTTTACGTGAGATTAATAACAACTAACACTTACGTTCAAAGACATTCAAAGAAATATGTTTGATTTCATAAATATGATTTGAGGAATATAAATATCATGTAAAGAAAACAAACCCTCTGTTTTTAAAAGTCTTGGTATATAGTACAGTAAATTTGAAAAAGGTTAAAAAAAAAAAAAAAAACTGGGCTTCCATTCTGTAGCTGAAGGCGTTTCGCTTCTCATCCGAGGAGCTTTCTCAGTTCAAAAAGCTGCGAGTGTGGAGATCAAGCCTTTAAAGCTGAAGTGTTATTTGTTACGTACATAACATCTTACCATGTCCTGGATGGCTGAGAAGCCACACCAGCATATGTTCAGTAAATTTTGAGTTTTCTCTTTAGTGTAAACTCCTCCAGTGGGGGACGCAGGGCATCATCTGTCACTTTACCTATACTTAAAAACAGTCCTCAAAGAGGACATTAACTGCCTCCAATGCAGTAGAAAAAGAAGAAGAAGAAGAAAAAAAATTGGAACTTAGTTACATTCAATGATGAAAATGCTGATTACAGTTAGAACTGACCTGCTAAAAGAATAAAAAACATTCAGTTCTTTCCTGTATGGTTACTCCATCTGCTGGAATAATAATTTCTGTAAAACTCTACTGTGATCATCTATAACTTACAGAACTACATCTATGATTATGTTTGGAGACATTATTTAACTACATTTAAGGCCACCTTTAACAGTCATCCTTCCATTTGTTTACTGCTCATTTGTGAAGATAAATTGTTAGAAAAAAGTAGGCGACGGACAATGAGGAGAACACTCTTTACATCATGTCATTACTTATTTAATACACACACCAAACATAATATATGCATTTGATTGTTTTTATTAGCTAGTCCAGAAATATAAAACTAATATCTAACCTTTAAAAACCCTTATGAACAAATAAACAACAAATTTTAGCAAAATTTGGCAGCCATGTGAAAATCGCATACAGTCATTATTGGCAAAAATCAATGCTAGTTGGTTTTATATTTCTGTAGCAAATGGGCTCAACTATCCACAAAGCTGCTAGTTTGTTTTTGTCTCTTTTAGGGTTGTCAGAGGTCTGACGTCTGTACTGACTGACTGAGTGAGAGGCAGGGGTACACCCTGCGCAGGTTGCCACAAACTGGAACAAAACAACATGCATACTCATGCCTGTGGTTAGTGTGCACACTTTCAGACCACAGGAGGGGATTAATACACCAAGAAGAGCCCACACAGTCCACAGATGAAGCTTTAAACTCAACACAAAACCAGATTCCTGGTTTGAACCTCGAACCATTTAGCCTTTTGTAAGGGATTAAAAAAAAAACACCCAACAAACAAAAAACTTCCAATAAACAATTGTTTTAGTAAATATGAAAAATGTATTAAAACATGTTGATTTCTCACTTCATAGATACGTGAATAGCAAAAATCAAAGGACTGGAATTCATTAAACTCAGGTTATTAACTGGTTTATGTAGAGTTCAGTATTTTTCTGTTAAACATCTAAACAACCCAACCCAGTTCCCTTCAAACTTCTGTTACATATCTGACAACTGCATCATGTTTTTTTTTTTACATTTTCCTCTTGGCACCTAAAACCTTTAAGGCACATCTGATCCTCGAACTTTCATTTTTATGAAACAGCCTAAAGTTCACAGTTAACCTTTTGCCAACAACAACAGACACCCTAACCCAGCTTTGACTGCTGTATCTCTTCTCATTTTTACACACACACACACACACACACACACACACACACACACACACACACTCTCAGAGGATAACAGACATAGCTTTACACAAAATACCAGCCGCACAAAACCAACCCCATCCACGTTGGTGCTGTTGGTTAGAGGCCTTCAGGCCTCGTACAGGGGCGTAATGGTACCGTCCCTCCACTCAATCAGGATCTCTCCTCGCTGTAAGGTGGGGGAGGAGTGAGGAAACTGCATGGCATGCTGGGTCAGTGGGACTCTTTCACCGGGCACTGGCGACGCAGGAACACTCATCTCTGGGCTTGGGGTGTACGACTTCAAAACACAGACCACTTTCTTCCTTCTAGTAAAAATAAAAATGAAAGATAAATACATTGATGAAAGAAACGAGCAACAATTGATGTTTTCTGATAAAAATCATGTAGACACAGATTAGCAGGGTTTTTATTTTGTGTTATTTATTGTGTTTACTTTATTAATCTAAAATCCTAAACTGCAAATCTCAGTTTTTTGTTAAAAAGAATCCTCAAACAGGTTTAATGCTTTAAGCATTTTACCCGATAAATAATTGATTTTGTAGAAACTCTACACAAATATTTTAGCATTTTTAGCATCTCAATCCTTTCTGTAAATCTGGGAAACAAATTGCAGTCCTCATGGGTACATAGTGAAAATTTAGGTTTAATACCAGGTTTAAATGTGATAGTGTTAGGTTTTAGAGTTAAATGTTAAGACTGGCTGGGGTTGGTTTTGTAAAAGAGTTCAAGCTTTTAAAGCTAATGTGTTACGCACTAAACACATAACATCTGAGCTTTAAAAGCTTGAACTCCACTCTCTCTGCTTTTTGAATTGATAAAGCTTCTCAGATGAGAAGCAAAATGTCTCCTGCTACGGAATAGAAGTCCAGTTGTTTTTGGTTTTTAACCTTTTTTGGATTTACCATGTCCTGGATGACAAAGAATCTACACCAGCGTAGATGAAGGAATTGCAGCTATCATGGAAGAGTCCTCCGGTCGATGTAGAAACAAACATGTTTATTTATGTATGCTTCTTTTTTTTGTTCTCTGATGGAAACCGAAACCTGACTGGACACCAATTTATGGGGAACTTCTTTAACCGTGGGGACCAAACTGCAGTCTTGATAAGCCATAAATAAATCATTTTTAGTTGGTTTTGACTTGGTTTCAAGGCTAGCACTTAGAATTGGGTTATGGACAGGCTTAGACAAAGAGTTAGGATTAGTTGTGATGAATAAAAGTTATGACATAGAACTTGGGAGTGCGCTGTATAAATGGTCTAAAAGACAGGTGGTGCATGTGTGTGTGTGTGTGTGTGTGTGTCTGGTTTGTGTTTGTTAAAGTCCTCACCTATTCGAGTACACACTGAGGATAAGAATTGCAGCCCCTAGAACCAGAGCCAAAGAGCTCAACACCAGCATGGTTATCTTCCAGCCCATTCCTAAACACATTTACACATCACAGTCAGAAGTGTAATATTCATTTTACCATCACCAACTCACATTTACTTCATCACATTTGTTTAATTTTAGACTTTCTTTACAAATATCACTGCCTGTCCACCAAAACATTTGCCAATTATTTTTCATGCACTAAGGCCACCTAGTGGTGGAAAAAAAAAGCCAATACATTTATGTAGAAATGAATTATTATTTAAGCTTTTAGATTGAATCAAGTCTTTCCAAGGACAAAATGGGCAATGCATTTGCTCTTTTATTGATTCTAGTTGGCTGAACTTACCATAGTCCATACTGAAAAACACCATGGTGGGGTCTCCAGGGGATTTGGTGCTTAAAGAGTATTGATTCATCCCATCTTTTAAAGAATATGTTTCTGCGCCAACAGAGCCCATAATGCTTTCAACTGGATGAGAAGAAAAACAAAAAAATTATCTAGAGTTCGTGATTAAAAGTAATTATCTTAGCCTGTTTCGATTTTAAAACAGAAAAGGGGAAACTGTGTTGGGTTTTGTTTGATACTAAGGTTTGTTTCTTTCCATTTTATTTTAACAGAATTCTTTTTGTGAGTCTTCTAGGAATTTTGCTTGTTCCATTCCCATCCTTTAACCGTTTCAGTGGGTTCACCTGTGTTTTGTTTTGTCCTTCATACCTGTTCTATGCTTGCTTCACAAGGCTGTCTGATTTTTATTTTGTCTCGATTTTAATTTGGAGCCTTGGATTCTACATATCTTCTAAAGTTTTTATACGGAAGTTAACATTCCCAGACACCTTTTGCCTTCACCTGATTGCCTGCTATGTGAGTTGAATTTGAATGCAGCTCTTTAATCTCTCCATAACATGCTATCCACTCTGTCTCAGCAGTGCAAAGAACAATCTGTTCATGCAGGACCACATGCTCTAAAGGAACAACATGAATTAGTTTTGCTGAGATGTGGTGCTGTTTCACGGAGTGGCTCCCTGGCCTCTGAGATGAGGAAAATGAACACTTAACTTCATTAGATTTTCATGCTAAAAGCAGACATGCGGTCATATAAACTGAAAGCCCCTGAAAGAAAGCATCAGACGTGCATAATGGTTGTTTTGTAAGTGCAGATGAAACTACAGCCTACTTGCATTCATTTGTATTGTGTATTACTATTGGCTTCTTTATGTTAAAAATCCTCATCGTAAATATGTAACAATAACAGTCAAGAAAAAGGAAATATTAAAAAAACAATGTAAAACTGAAGTGTTGATTTCTGCTAAATCAAGGCACTGTTCTCTGCAATCAAACACTTGACACATGCTATAAATTTATTTCTGAAAATGATGGGTTTTTTTTTAAAGCGGTTACCATTAATCTAAAGTTACTGCATTTAACTAGATGTGATTTGTAATCAACAATCCTGTAACAAACTGTAGGAAACAACAGTAAGAACAAAACTAAACAAAATGGTCTCTTTTGGATCTTACATAATTCAGCCTGAGTGTTTAGATCAGAGATAAAACTTGGAGAAATCTTCTGTTCCAGGTCCTCCTGCTGGTGATGAAGCTGATTTTGGTTTTGTTTGTAGTCTCTCTCGTTGCACAATGTCTGGTTATCAAGTGTTCGCCACTTGCCACCCTGCTTGCAAAGAGGAGAAACCACAAGATCATCTGTCTGAGATGCTAAAGGCAAACTTTTACAAGATAAAATATTGTGCAGTTCACATCTCTTGAGTTTGAATATATTCTAAAGCATATCAAGACATATGTCAGATATTATACAACAAAAAGAGAGCCAGTTCTTTTCTTCTCTAAAATATTGTTACCTGTTTAGGTTCCTTCAACAGAAAGACCAAAGAGGATTCTTTGGCAGCACTAAGGTGCAGCCCACTCCCCATCAAAGTGATGTGGCTTTTCTTTGAGCAGGCCCATTCCTGGCTGCTTGCCTCTCCTCCCACATCCACAGCAGCTACCCCAGCTCTGAAGACACATGGCTGCTGGAGGACACTTTCAAACTCCTGACTCGGTGCCGTCAGACACTCTCCAGTGTGTTGACTCCTGAGAGCATGGCCCTCTGGCAGCCAGCGCCACTCCTGTACAAGGGAGGTTGTGGTGCATTCCCCTAACGACACTCTGCCTCCTGTAGGTCCTTCTTCCACCTGCAGGCACTTACCCAGCAGCTTGTTCCGAATCTTGAACCCAGACACCTCTGTGAAGGGAACAGACGACAGGCATTGTACTCTAAAATATCTAGTACAAGTAGATCTTGCTCTCCGCCAATTGATAATTGTCTAGAGAGAAGAGAGGTTAACCAAAAAAGATCCCTTCAAGAACAACGTGTGTAATATTCACACAAGAACCCTGGGTAACTTGCAACTAAAGGTCTCTCATATATGGGCTAACCTCAATGCTTCTGGGTGCATCATCAAATGAAAGCTGACCAGCAACCATGCACTGCTGACTGTCTTGAATTCGCTAAAATCAATTTTAAAAAAAATGCAAAAAGGCTTTAGGAAAAAGTTTTGTTTACATATTAAGTGTTGTTTGAATAAAAGAACATTTATTTTAGCGTCACAAATATGAAACAAAGTAGTGGTAATACCCCATTCCATGTCTTTATTGCTGCATCTGGCCAGTACAGCTTGTCTTTAACAATGAAACAGTATTCTCTTAATTACACAAGTGAACTGAAAATGAAAATGTGGATAACATGTTTTTTTGCCATCCTAAGACATTGACCTTCAGCTGATGAGTCAGCTCGTCCGAATTTGAGACCATATTTCTTGAATGGTAAAAGGTGGAATGCTCCCCCACCCCCACAAAGGGAGTGAATCACTGTCTCAAGTGGAGAAATTCAAGTGTTTTATTATCTTGTTTAGTATCTTGTTTACAAGTGACCATGGCAGCTCTGGAGCCTCTCTGTGCTGCTGAAGAAGGAGCTTTGCTAATCTTTGTTCCAGCTCTCACCTGCAGTCATGAGATGTGGGTCATGACTTACAGAAAGAAAAGAAAAAAATGAGATTGCAAATACAAGTGGGTTTCAGTCAGAGGCTGTCTGGGTTCAGTCTTATATACAGGGTGAGGAGCTTGGTCATCCAGAGGGGACTTGAAGTAAAGCCACTGCTCCTTCACATCAAAAGGAATCAGCTTAATTAGTTCAGAGATCTGATCAACATGCTTCCTGGTTGGCCAGGAGAACTCTAAGTGGTTTTGGAGAATTTTCTGATATATCCTGCTGGGGCTAGACCCCAGAGCAAACCCAGAACTCAATGTATGGACTATATACATTCTTTCTGGCCTGGGAACGCCTCAGGATCCCATGGGAGGGGCTAGCAAGTATTGCTGGAGAGCGTGATGTCTAGGTCTTTTTTCCTGCACTGCACTGTGTCATAAACAAACATTAAAAATTATGCTCCCCTAATGAGTTGAGCTAAAAGAAAATTGCCAATAGCTTGCAGGTTGATCATCATTTATGCAGAAACACAGAAAATGCTATGGGGCTCAGTACCAAAGACGACATTATCTTAACGTCACTGACTGAGTAAAACTGTTAATAGCGTGGAAACGTAACATTTTCTAACATTTTAAACTCAGCAATAATTTATACTTGTTAATAAGTTGTCCTGGTCTTTAGATTGTTGAGTTACTTACAGCAAAACAGGCTGAAGTTTACAGATACCTCTCAGGATTTTGGATATTTGTTTTTTGATTAATAAACAACATGAACAATATCCTATCAACTTAAAAACTTGCTATGTTACAGTCCATTTTCTTCTAACGTCATTCGGTTTGTCCCAAAAGCCCCAAGTTAAAAAGTTCAGTTAAATAATTTGCATAAAATGGTGGAATATCCAAAAGGCCCCGCTTAAAAAAAAAGTGTTTACCTTTGTAAATGACATAAACAAGGAAACAGACCAGCAGCAGTTTTTTTCTTCGTCCCATCGTGATGGCAGCCTCTCTCCTGGGACTGTTTGCTTCTGTTTCAGTAGAAACAGCAACAAGTGGGAGGAACAAAAGCTGCACACAGACAGCGGTCTGTGTATTCATCACGTGGAGGGGCAGATGAATAGAAGCAACAAGGTCTCTAAAAGAAGGGCATGCTGTTTAAAAAGTGAATGTTCACACTGAAACTATTTTAAATCAATATCTGTAAGAATTTAAACGATCATGACATAAAATATCTTCACGGGTCATAGGAATGTATATTTCAGGCACCTTGCATATCAAAGTTTTAAACAAAGATTTCATGCAATCTTTTAGCACTCAGAGTA
>JAOXNZ010000001.1:15363065-15374564 GCA_028566095.1 Kryptolebias brasiliensis | reverse complement strand
AAATGTGAAGAAAAAAAAAGTTTCAAATAAGAATGTGCCTGTATATTTTTCCAAGCCTCAGCACTACCTTTAGAAAAACACGTAAACGGTTAAATAAGATCCACCTCTGAACAATTATGAGTGTCAAATGATCTCAGTACACACAGACCTGTTGTAGCAGCCCCCAGAATCAACACCAGTTCAACACCTTTAAGCAGTAAGAGCTACCACTTAGCAAGAGACAGCATGAAGGAACACAGTTTGGAGACAAAGTTGTGGAAAAGTACAAATCAGGGTCTCATCAGGGTTATGAAAGCTGGGCAGCTCCTTCAAAGTTAATTTTGTTACCCTTATCTTTGTATCTTTAGCTTTGGGAGATTACAACTGAATCAACACTCCAGTGGTTAAGTAGAAAGAGCTAAAGGTCCTGGAATGGCCCAGTCAGAGCCTTAACAGGCAAGTTAAGATGACTCCTAAACTTTTATTCAGTGCAGACACAATGTGTCCATAAACAAATATACAAAGTAAACATGAACATAAGACCAAGAATCTGAAATACTGTAATTACAGGAGAGTCTGCCCCCCCCTCCCCTCTCCCTCTCACAATTTTCACACTTCCTGTTTACCACTTTGTCAGGCAAGAACAGGAATTTGCAAGCACTGTGCTGAAGCTTCATGGACTACTAATGAGTTTTAAAGAGCATAAATCTGTTATGGGAAGAAAACAGTGCTGCCGGTTGAATAGGATGACTTCACTCGTCACTGTGAGGAACTGGACAGCTTTTGTGAGTTTGCACAATAACAATGTTTTAGACTAGACTTTAAGTCCTGCCTACTCCCTCACACACAACCATGATGTTACATGAGTTTTCTTTTTTAGCATTAAATACTTAATTACAGCTAAACATGTTAGAAATTAGATTTTTTTTAACATATAGCAACAAGGTAACAACTACATGAATCAACAAGAGTCATGACCTGAAAAAAACAATTTGAGGTGAGTTCTTATTTTTTGACAGGGACAGTGTTCCGTTTGTTAACAAGGAGGGGGTGGGACCCACTCCAGCTTCAACTTCTGGGTTTTGTTCCAACGTTTTCCTATTATTTATACTCTGTTTATATATTTATAGTTATGTTGTAGGACTTATGGTATCCCCTGAAGGCAGAGAGTGCTCATGTTAGCTCATAGTTTTGGACCCTATAAAATTTGAACTTGTCCTTCTGAAAGGGGTGGTCTTATCTTGTGATATTTCTGACATAAAGCCCTCTACGAATGTGTAATTTTACATGAGAGAAAACCAATCTTTCCTTTCACTCGTGGTTTAAAATTTTTTTCAATATAACTTATAGTTTTTGCACAGTAACTGTTTGAACCATACCTCTCTGGATGATTCTCTCTGTTAGACCTATACAGTGGAGCTGCATTACACACCTTGCCCTTCTCTGAAGTCTAAAAAAAGAGGGGAGATCTCACCTTGTTTGGTCAAGCCTGTTTTTATGGTTTTTTGTTTTAGGCTTCTTGACCTTTTCTAAATATCACAGAGGTGAGTAGAACCTCTAAAAATCACAATGGCAACCAAGAAACTCAGCTGATTCGAGATCCACTGACTCTTAGATTAAACTTCAGGAATTTTTTTTCTCATTATCTTCCATTATGGTTGACCCCATTACCACTACATCTTGAATTATCATGTCCACTCTGATTGTCTCTTTCATTACCAGCACATGCTCTGAGTGCTAGCAGATCCCTCAGTTCATTGTTTAAAATTGTGCCATTAATTACTGGGGACAATGTCTATTAGCAAAATATCTCATGAACCACTGGACAGACTTTAATGAAGCCTTCAGAAAGTAATCATCTAATGCAGATCTACAACTGATTAACCTTTGGAGTAATTATTATTATTATTATTATTATTTTAGATTTTTGTTACAATGGGTGATATGTTTATTTCTCCTCCCTATTTGTTGGGTTTTTGCTTCTACAATGCAGCAAAAATGAACGTTAGAGTTACAGGAATTTTAACTCCTGTAGTAAAGATAGGCTCATTATATCCAGTAATTTATTGTGCAGTAATTAATCATTAAAAAGTTTGGAATTTGCTGAACCCATGTGCGACTGCTGATGCTGCATTAAAAATCAAATACAAACTCATAATTTCCAACTTATGACTGCAAAATAATGTCAGTAAGAAGGGGGACTTCCTATCCGCCTGTCCATTCATCCCTTCATACATCCATCTGCTGCTTCTTATCTGAGATACAGTATCTGAGAAGTAAAAGAAAAGAGACTTTCCTGGAAAGTTCCAACAACTGTCAGTCTGTTTTATAGAGCAGTAAAATGATTCTAACACATCCCTGGGGCCAAACCAGGACACTAATAACCTCTTTTGTAACACAAAGAAGGAAACACTTGAGGCAAGAGTCGGCGCCATGTGATATCACAGTATGTAAACTCTCAGGTTTAAGTAAATAAATAAAACACAGCTATGTGAAAAACTTTAGCAATCCAAAAGAGTTTGATGACACCAGTCAATAAGAAGTCTGATACCTATATACATGTATATGTGTGTGGGTGGGTGGGTGTGTGTGTGTGCATGTATCATTCAAAAAATGCAGTACCTTGTAACATCCAAATTTCTGTTACGGTGCTGTTTTTTTTTTTGTTTTCTACTTTTTAAAATGTAGTTGTTTGATTGGTGGGTGGCACAACGGTGAAGTGGTTAGAGCTGTGGCCTCACAGCAAGATGGTTGCAGGGTCACCTTTCTTTATAGAGTTTGCATGTTCTCCCCATGCATGCATGCGTTTTCTCTGAGCACTTTGGTTCCCTCACACAGACCAAAAACATACATGTTAGGTTAACGGACAACTAGACTGGTATCAGATATGAGTGAGAGCGTGAACTGTTGGTTGTCTCATTTGTCTCTCTGTGGCTCTGTGATATGTAAACTTTAGACCTGTCCAGGATGTATCCAACCTCTCGCAGTTACTGCTGGAGAGAGGCACCAGCTCCCCTGCAACCCTGAATGGAAAAGCAGGTAAAAAAAAAGTATGTTTGTTCTTGTTTCTACAATGCAGCAAACATGAAACTCCTGTTGTACAAGTAGGCTCATTACAGTATATCCAGTAATTTATTATGCAGTAATGAGTTACTAATCAGTATTAATCATAGAAGTGACTGTTACCCACTTAACTGCATCTATGATCATTGGATTAATATTTAACATTAATATTTAACTACATCCAAGGATAACTTCAACAGTCATGTTTCATTTTATTTACTGCTCATTTATAACAAAAACGTTCAAAAGTAAATGTGACAAACAATTAGAAGACAACTCTTCACACCATGAATCATGTTAATACTTTCATTATACACACACAAAGAACAAAAATACAGACTTATTTATTAGTAATTACAAAACTGGAAAACTAACTTCTAAGTAACTAAAACACTCTTTCAAGCAAATAAACAACTAACAATTTAGGCAGAATTTGGTAGCCATGTAAAAAAAAAAATATTATTGACAAAAAAAAAACAAAACCAGTGTTGGTTGGTTTTAAACTTTTCAACAATTCATCTAAAAATGCTATACCAGCTGACAGAGTGAGAGGCAGGGGTTACACCCTGTACAGATTGCCACAAGCTGGCACAACATAAAAACAAGGAAAACATAACATGTATATTCATATATGTGGTCAATTAAAAAAACACCCAATGACTTTATCATGCATGTCTTCAGACCTTAGACTGTGTGTAATGCAAGAGGAAACACATGGACAACAGAAGAATATGCAACCTCCACAAAAACAAAACAAAACATCATCCTAATTTGTATACCACATGTGTTTGCCTCTTGTAAAAGAGATATTCAAATTATTGTACCTATGTGCAACCCAAAATTACCATTAGAATTTGTGTTTGAAGCTCATATTTTTGTTTTTCCTTCTATCTGAGTCACTCGTCCCACCAGTTTCTGTCAGGGAAAATAGAAATATATGACAGTGGCTCTTCTTCTGGTATATTATGTGGTATGGCTGGATGCTGCACTGATGGAGACATGTAAGTTACAGCTGGAATCCTACATGGAGAAGCATTTTGTGGCCATCTGTATTTGCAGCCACTTGCTATGTTTGCTTACTGACTTGCTTCTGTCTCTGGGTATTCTTGGACACCTGAGCATGTTTCCACAAGATTTAGAAAAACGGCAAGGGCAAGGATGTCACGGTAACTTCTGGCCCTGACAGCAACAGATGGGTAAGGCTCCACCTCCTCACAAGGCTGATACGAGACAGAAGGAGCGATGATCAGGGGTAACATCACCTCTGGATCAAAGGTAAAACTAATGTCCAAATACACCTGGGAAACAAAGACATTCAGACATTAAATCGGTCCACAAAGTGTCATGTACAAAACTATTCAATTTCAGTTAAATTGGGATCGTTTTAGATTCTGATGGTACGTTAACCCAAAACAGTGGTGTCCAATCCTGGTCCTGGAAGGCCACTATCCTGCAAGTTTCAGTTGTTCCCCTGATCTTCTTCAGGTCTTCAAGTTCTGCAGAAGCCTGTTAATCATTCAAATCAGGTGTGCCAAAGGAGAGAAACACCTAAAACATGCAGGACAGTGGTCCTCCAGGACCAGGATTGGACACCACTGAACTAAAGCAAAAAACATCACAGTTTCACAATATTAAAGCAAAATTACATGCATGTATCACACAAACTGATTAATTTCTATTTAAAAACAGAATTTCAACAATTACTTGTTATATAATTACATATTGTCATAATAGTGATGAAAATATAGCTTCATATTCAGCATCCTGACACTCATCTCCATCCACTCAACCCTGCCTGCGATTTCTTCTTCACCGGTCTTATGCACTGCCTGTTGCTTTGGATAGTCGACCCCAGGTAACTAAACTTGTCCACCTTTGACGCCTCCATTTCTTGCTGCTTCATTGTTACATTTGTTTCCTGCTCATTGTTTTGCTTCTGACTGTCATTGCTCTTCTTTCCAGAGCATATCTCCACCTGTCTAGACACTCTTCCGCCTGCTCTCTACTATCACTACAAACCGCTGTCGTCTGCAAGCATCATGGTCCAGGTGGACTCCTGCCTGACCTCGTCTGTGAACCTGTCCAACCCCATTGCTTGTTTCTAAACATTATCATTATTTGTGTCGAAATAACTGAAGCCGAGACTGGGTATTTTTTGTCACAAAAAAAATTTCTAACAGAGATTCTGTTGCTTTTTAAACAAGGGGAAAGCTTTACGAGAATTTCTCTTTTTCAGCCACTATACATGACTGAATGACAGCTTGCAGACACAGGTATTATTGGAGTTCATTGTACTTTAGTATTGACCAGTCACTAATACATCATCGGCAGTTAGTGCAGAATGCTTCACCCCATTTTTTCACCAGTAAGCAAAAGCATGACTACTATTGGCCTAACTTCATTAGCTTCCAGTGCGCTATAAGATTTATTTAGTTTTTTATCTTGTTTGTTTGTTAGTTTCTTAACGGACGGGCACCTCAATATCTCAATGATCTTCTCCACTTTTATACTCCACCTAGGGTGGTTAGCTTGGGGAATACTGGTAAAAGTCCCCAAAACATGGAACATAATATCTGCCCTGACTCTTCACACGTTTAAATCTGTTTAAAAACACGCCTTTTCTCCTTGGATTTTTATTCAGTTTGAATGGGACTCCACACACTATACTTTTACTGCATTGTGTTTCATTAAGTATTCTTAAGGTCAGTTTAACAAATTTGTTGTTTTGTGCAGTATTAATTTTATGGTTTTGCATACTACTATAGGTGTATATTTACTTTTTATCTGCTCAGCTCTTTAGTCAACCTACCTGTGCGTTAGAAAAAAAGTCTGAGTTGAGATGAGGAGTAAAGGGAGGTGGGGGAGGGGGTGAACTAGTTTGTACTACATACAACCTCAGAAAACTCTTTCAACCCTCAGTAAGGTGGAATGGAATTTTTTGTGGTGTACCTTGAAACTAGAAGCTGACCCATAAACAACCTCTGCTCTTATTCTGTAAGCTGCTGTGCTTTTTCTTTTTGCAGAAATTACGCTGAATGGAAAAATGATTTTCTGTTTAAATAAAAAACTGGGTTTTTTTGTATGCATTAACCATTAATGATGGCAACCAAAACTCGCTTATTTTTGAATTCACACATCACTTTTAGTGACTTACCTTGAGGTAATATTCAACTGAGATAATGTCACAGTTATTAATAGTGTAGATGGCAGAAGTAGGAATCTCCATGTTGCAGGTGGCTGTTGCTTCAGTGTTTGGTCCAATGGTGCCCCCAACACTTCTGAACAAAGTTTTCAGTTTAACTTTGTTTTTTTCTTTAACACGGTACTCTATTTTCTGCTGCAAACTGAACTTGGGCCTCATTGATTTGGATGAGGAGTTGCAGATTTTGGCGCAAGCAGACAAAGTGTCACCTAAGAAAGAAAAAAAGCAGCAGTATGAATGTGCACTGATAGTAATTTCACCTCAAACAATTGATTAAAAGCATTATATAAAAACTTACTCAACTCATTGTGTTTTTTTATATCTAATGTTTGAACTAAATAAGGACATATCAGTGTGTTTAGATCACTTTACCTGGAGAGCAAACTTTTCTGTTAACAGACGCAGACATCTGGACCTCTCCTTTAGAGACCTTTTTATTTACTGATCCAGACTGGGGACACTATAAAACACCATAAAAACAAATGAGAGGCTTTTGAAAGGTATGACATTTAAAAGATTTCTTGCTATAAAGGTCACTTATCATTACTTGACTGATGTTGAGAATGGACCTCGAAACCAAATTGATCTCTTTTTGCACAGATGAGGACCACTTCCATCTCCTTGTTATCTTTGCTTGAAGCATGTAGACAATACTTCGGTTGTTTTCCTTAAAGGTCGACGGCATACTCCTTCAAAACAGACAGGGTTCAGGTTTGAACTGTTTTGTTAAAGGAAACCATGATACACCTCATACACTGAAAGCTAGAGATTCTCACTCACTCGTGTGGAAGTGATAAACTGAACCTAAAGAAATGAGTCCCTTCGGAAATTAGTCTGCCTGCAAAAGAAGTGAAGAGTTAAGTTACCAAATACAAAGGAATGCATATGTGATAATAAAAATGTTTTGAATGAAAGACTCCAAGAAATGAGAGAGTATTCAGTAGACTTTTAAGTAAGTTTTCATATTCATTTTGTCAAATTTCTTCAGATTTAAAAAGAAGTGACTGAAAATATTTTAACAGTTACTTAATATTTCCAAATAAATTCATATGCCATTTGCTAGTTCAGGATAAATTTTTCTTCTTAAACAACTAATGCTGTTGGAGATACTGTTGATGTTTAGCTTCACCAAAGGATAAAAATGTAAAGACCATAATCTGCAACCTCAAAAACTTTCTTTGACAGTAAATGTAGCGACATGACTTTTCCTAATGATTCTGTTTCCATTATAAGTGTAAACATGTCTTGCTTGGAAAAAAAAAAAAGTTATTAAAGCTTCACAAGTTTTAACATTTCTATACATGTTTAATATAACACTTTTAAACTAATGTCTTCTTTAACATTTTCTTGCTTACCTTTGGGATTTTTTTCCACCAAGTAGTCTTTAGCTTTAAAATATCCCCTGTCTCCGTAGTATTTTGTATTACCACTTTCCCAGGAAACGTTTGCTTCCCCTTTAGCTTTTAAGGAAACGCTCTTAACTTTGGTGTCTTTTGTTAGACTAAAAGACACAGTGCCTGTAATTGTATCGCCCTCAGAAAAAGGGCCATCTTTGTCACATGTAAGTGTCAGGTTTTCTATCGGAGACATTTCAGACTTGGTGTTTGACCTCAAATCTGTTTGTGTTGTACCCTGATCACAACTTTTTGTTGCTGCATCCAGCTCCGCCTCAAACTGAACCACATGAAACGCCCAGTACCTCTTATTTTCAAAGGTTGAAAGAGATGAACCATTGCTTTTAATGTGAGCAACCCATGCATCAGCACAAAATAATACAGGAAAGGGTAGTCTCATTCAGTTATAGAATCAGTAGAGAAAATATTGTTTTAATGTTGTAAATATTTTAACACATGATAAGAATCAGATGATAATTCAGATTTGCTGCCTTGAATACATATAATACAGTACATGCACATTACGGGTGTAATGGTATGGCTAAGTCATGGTTTGGTACATGTTCAATATAACTAGATAAAATAAAACAAATACCAAATGCTACTTTTATTTTTACTCTCCCAAAAATAGAGAAGCAGAGACAAAACAAAACCAATCCCAGTCTTCTGTAATATCTCTCAACGTCTTTGGACTGTTACAAAGGCTGTACACTTTGTTTAGTGGGTCTGTTCACCGGTGGACAGTTCTCCAGCAGCATGTGAAAGGGTTCTCTATCAAGGCTTTGTCCACAACAAGATGGGAGTGTGAGGTGGAGGCCGTGAAAGCGGTGCGTTACCAGCTGCCAGACATCGTGAATGCTCTAACTGCTCTGAAGGAGTATGCTCAGGAGAAGAAGGATGCAGAGTATGTGTCAAGTGCTGACAGCCTCTGCAAGGACATGACAAAATTGCCTTTCTTGGTGAGTACTATAGTTTGGCATAATGTGTTGTATCACATAAACAGAGTCAGTAAGATCTTGCAGAGCCCCAGTGTATTCACCGAGACAGTAAGAAGAGAGGTATCAGCAGTATCCAAATATCTTGAGAATTTCAGAGAGAATGGATTTAATGCTGCAAAAATCGACGCTAAGGAGAATGCAGAGACACTTGAGGTACAGATGAGCTGGCCTGAGGAGCGACAGAAAAAGACAAAGAGGCAGTTTGAGTATGAAGGGAGAGAGGAACCACTTTCAACTCCAGAGGAGCAATTCAAAAGAGACTTTTTCCTCCACTTAGTCGATACAGCCATAGTCACATTAAGGGAGAAATTTTCTCATCTACAGGGCTTCTTTGAGTTATATGGATTCATTTACTCCACCGAGTCATTGAGAAGCACAGTTCAGGAAGGGAAGTTGAGTGAATGCTGCCACAGACTGGAGCAGGCTATGGAAGCTGTTGATGCTGAGGACCTGAAGATGGAAATAATGGGGGCTGTCAGATCTTTCCCCCCATAAACCTCATCACCATTTGAGATGTTAGATTATATATATCAGCAGAATGTGCTTGACTTGTATCCAAATTTAAGCGTAGCTCTGAGAGTGCTACTCACCCTCCCTGTGACTGTAGCTTTAGGTGAAAGAAGCTTCTCAGCGCTGAAACGACTCAAAACATACCTGAGCTCCACCATGTTACAGGACAGGCTTTCTTCCCTTGCGCTCATTGCCTTTGAACATGAGGTCAGGAAAACAATGGACATGGATGCACTCATAGAAAAGTTTGTAGAGGCCAAAGCCTGCAGGGTTAGATTCAGTGAGTGATGTCAACTGTGCCAGCCAGCTATACGAAAGTGACAGGATGAACAGATAAATACTGATCAGTATTACCAATAAAATAAACTAGAAACAAAAACCATCTATCTGAAAGGGACTATGAAGAACAGAAGTACATAGTTACAAGAGAATAAGAGGAACAATAAAGGAGAGGAAGAGGAAAAAGGGGAAAAAGGAAAGAAGAGTACATCAACATTCCAGGGAAAGAGAGGCATAAGAGAGGAGACAGAAAAATGGAGCCTTGAGAAGAGCAAGATAGAGTAAAGGTAGTAAATTTTATCAGTAAATTACATTATTCTTAACTTTTTCCAGTTAACCTGTTATAATCTCATGTGATTCTCTCTTCAGTAAAACAAGACAGAAGACACGACTTCTTCCATAGAAGTCCTTCTGGACAATCAAGGTAATTAATGATCACTTAATGCTGTAAAAAAACACAAACTACAGTATAACAAGTTCATCTCCTCCAATACTAACAAATCTGGGGGCATTGGAAACTTCAGAAAAACCCACTCTGACTTCTCATCAAAAGTAGAACATGTAAACCACTGTAATGGGTTGGAATTTTTTAGAGGTTTCGACATCATGCCATTTTTATACTGTGGTGTACCTTGAAAGTAGGTGCAGACCAACAAACAACCTCTGATCTTTTGGTAACCTGCGTTGCTTTTTTTTTTTTGCATAAATTTCAGTAAATGGAAAATTATTTTTAGTTAACATCACTTTTAGTGACTTACCTTGAGGTAATATTTAACTGAGATAATATCACAGTTTATAACAGTGTAGATGGCAGAAGTAGGAATCTCCATGGTGCAGGAGGATATCCCTTCAGTGTTTGGTCCAATGGTGCAGAACAAAGTTTTCAATTTTATTTTGGTTGATTCAGTATTTGCCACCTTGGTTGTACTGATAGTTGTGCCACCTCAAATTAATGATTGTACTTAAAAAAAAGAAAAGAAAAAGACATTACATCAAAACAAACTCAGCTCATTGTGTCTTTTATATCCAAGTTTTAAAATAAGGACATTATCTGGTATAAAAATAATTGTTTGTTTGCTTTAAGTAAAGACATTATTTGTGAAGCATCAAGATGCAGGAAAACGTTATGTGGTTAACAGGCCCACAAAAGACATTCAGTTCCTCACAGGGACTTGTGGTGCTATCCTTTTTATCTCGCCGCACCGTTTTCTTCCTGTAACAGATGAACGCTCTTTAAAACTCCTTTTACCAGGCATTGTCCATACATTTAAATTCTCTGCTCTCATGCCCACATACAGTCCAAAAGGTTTACTAAACAGAAACACCAAGCTGGTAGGCAGCACCAAAAACTGCACACAGAACATGAGGAGCAACTATGTGCATTTGGCAAATGACAATGAGAAATGAACCTTGTGACTGGATAGAGAGAGCCTGTGATGGACTTGCTACCTGTCCAGGGTGTACCCTACCATTCGCACTTTGACCGCTGGAGATAGGGAAATCTAGTAAACTGAAAAACATGCTGGCAGCAATAAGCAGCTAAGAAAATAAATAAAGAAATAAACTGAAGCCTGCAAGAAATTACGAAATCTAAACCTGAAAAATAAGCATCCCTGACAACATACAAAATTATACAAAAACCTTACTGATACATGAGCTGAAGATGTACTGGGAAAAAAACAAAGCAAAAAAGAAAAAAAAAAAGCCTGGCAGGAAAAAAACAAAAAACCACACTACCACTATGCAATGTGCGATATCTGCTCAACTTAAACCACACACCTCTCAGTTTCTGTTCCTACTTGCAACTTGATGATGAATTTAGATTTTGTCTTGTCCTGTTATGTTTTAAAGTTGTATGCCGTCATCCTTTAAGGGAAACAACAGAAGTATTGTCTACATGCTTCAAGCAAAGATAACAAGGAGGTGGCGGTGGCCCTCATCTGTGCAAAGAGATCAACTTTTTTTTGGTCTATTCTAAATGCTGGTGTAGATTCTCCGTCATCCAGGACATGGTAAATCCAAAAAAGGTTAAAAACAAAAGCAACTGGACTTCAATTTGTAGTTTGAAGACGTT
>JAOXNZ010000001.1:15336014-15357234 GCA_028566095.1 Kryptolebias brasiliensis | reverse complement strand
CCCCCCATAATGAAATGGAACCCCTCCCTTCCTCCCTTCCTCTCGCCATCACTAGGCCTCCTTTTTGAACTCGGCTGTTTACCGTCATGAGAGACAACAACACGCCTCGATAACTTTTTGTTTTGGTTTTTTTTGCGTTTCCATAAAGTATACTCTATACACAAACACGTGTAGCACGAGGCCATTTCTCTGTCTCACCTTTGGCATCTTCTGCCACGAGGAAATGCTTCTCTTTAAAATACCTCCTGTGCGCGCTGTAGGACGTCTCGTCGTCTCCGTCCCCTTCGGTCCAGTGGACGTGAGCGTCCCCTTTGGCTTTGACGGACACGCTCTTCACTTTGGTGTCCTTCGTCAGGTTAAAGGACACCGTGCCCGTGATCGCGTCCGCCTCGGAAAAAGGCCCGTCTCTGTCACAGGTGAGGGTTAGGTTGCGAATCGGAGACATTCCCGGACTCGGCGTTCGACCTCGAAGCAGTCCCAGAAAACTAAGTTGTGCCACAGTTTATTGCGCGCCGCATCCGGCTCCGCCCACATGTGAGGAAACGTCCACGATTGTGTCCAATTTTTAAAAAAAAATTTTTTTATTGCTTCCTCCTAGTCAGTATGGCTCTTGCGACAGCACAGCAAGAATTTCAAGAAGTCACGTCATGAACGTTACAAACTCAAGATGGCTGAAAATGTTTGACTGTTTAAACAGTTGTTCTCCCTTAAAGCGCTATTCCAGCCATTTTGAAGTGTGATTTTTATTTTTTTTTTTGTGGAAAATGAAGAATACTCGTTTTAACAGCTGTAGATACAGTAGCTTCAGGAGATGCGTCATTTTGGAGAAAAAAAGCGTTTAAGGGGATAGTCAGGTCATTTCTGAAGTGATGTGCCAAACCTAGCGACTTTGGGCTTGCTGTGATGCATATTTGCTTAAAAATATTGATAGCTGCGAACAGCAAACAAACCCCCAAAAATGGTGCCCTTCTGTAAACACAGGTAACATTTCCAAACTAAACTAATTAGCGACACCAATAGGTGAAATGAGTGTTCAATGCAATGATTTGCAATAAGTGAATTGGTTTGTATAAAGCAAATGGCTTCTAATTATTTCATCGGGAGGTTGCGGAGGTGGATGTCGGTGGGTTGCTTGTTTTTGTAGATCTGGCTTTTAAACTGGCCAGCCACACTGCTCCTAATTATGTACCAGAACATCACTTCAGAAATAGCTGGACTATTGCTGCATTCTTTATAAAAAACAAACAAAACAAAAGCTCCAATGTCAAAAAATTTCCCTGCAGTCCACGAAAACGGTTTCAAAAACATTTTTACTGCTGTTAGTTTCACAATGCACCCCCTATGTTTGGTTGTTTACAATAAATTCTACAGTTATTTTAAAGTGCTGAAAGCAGCAAGCCATGCAGCCTGGAGTCAACTCTGGCAAGAATTTATTATAGTTTCTAACGTAAAAAAAAAACGCAGCAATGGGCTAGATGGTAAAGCATTTGCATAAACTGCTTTTAAGTTTTTATAAATTTGGAACCATTTTCAGACGACAGCGATCCACTTTGGTCTCGGCTGCATTCTGTCATCTTGTCCGTCAAACTTAAACTCTCTTACTCCAAACCAAGGCTATTCTTTTCAACATAACCCCTTTTCAAAACGCTCAGAACATTAAAACATTTATCAATAAGCAATTACAACTCTGACACATACGATTAACAGAAAAACTTCAGAGTATTATATATATTTTTTTTCTTACAAATGAGACAATTCCAAGTACAGGTGCTGTTTTTCTTGCAGCTGAAACATCTTTTACAGCATAAGCAATCAACAATACAAAATACTTCATGAGAGGGTAGTCATATTTCAGTGGTGCCATTTATAGACATGGATTTCAATTCACAGGGTCACATGCTCAGTTTTAGAGGTGTAAATATGAACAGGAACATTAATCCATCCATCCATCCATCCATCCATTTTCTTTAACCGCTTCTCCATTCTGGGTCGCGGGCAGCAGTCACTGTGCGAGAGGAAGGGGACACCCTGGACAGGTCGCAAGTCACACACACACACACACACACACACACACACACACACACACACACACACACACACACACACACACACACACACACACTAGAGTTACCACTTAACCTAACATGCATGTTTATGATCTGTTGGAGGAAACTGGAGCACCTGGAGAAATCCAGGCATGCGTGGGGTGAAGTACGTATGCATTAAATATAACAATACAGGTTCTGCAAAGTGTTATTACAAAGTGGCTAATACATATTTTATTATAAAGTGGATTGTTTTATCATATTTTAGGCATCACTAAATATTAGAGGTAACTGTTTACATTCAAGCACAAAAAAAGGACACTTCAAATGTTAAAAGGCCTGTAGTTTAGAGTGCATCCTGACGACTGAGGTTTAGTGATTACATTAGCAGCTAAAAAAAAAAGCCAACTGGCAACTTGAAACAAACAAGAAAATGGCAATGGCAAAGAACATTTTTTGGTTATAGATGACTGTAAACACATTTAGTGTTGAAAACTTTTCCCTGACTAAATAAGGGTTTTTACGGGATTATTTAGCATCAGATTTTTCTGGCCCAGAAGATAGGAAATCCAAAGAATATGAAGGAGGAACATCATTTGGCTGAGACAGGAAATCTGTATTCATCACAGGAGCAGAAGGCATCGGGTTACTAGCTGGAGCTGTTGGAGGCAGAAAGGAAGTAGGTGGCTGGATGGGTGGTGCTGATAGAGGCGGGGGAAACGCAGGGGGCGGTGGTGGAGGGTGAAGCACAGAAGAGGATGAAGATGAATACGGAGATCCGTATGGAGAAGGCACTTGTGGCACTGGGTTACTGTAGCCCCCGTACATTAGTGACGGCAGAGGGGGGTAAACACCTGGTGGAGCAGCCAACACCTGTGGGTTCATCGAGTATTCTGGTGGAGGCGCAGAAGGACTTTGGACTCCTGGATACCCATAGCTGCCTGGCTGCTGAAATGCAGGATAAAGAGCTCCAGGTACTGCAGGAGGAGGGAAGTCACTGTTGCTCTGGCCCCCAAAAGCATTAGCAGGATAAGGACCTCCAGGCCCATTCTGAGAACCAGGAGCTAAGTTAGAGAGAACAATGACCACTGGGAACTGGACCTCCGGATCAAAGGCAAAGCTGATGTCCAGATACACCTAGGAGAACAATACACTTGTCTCATGAGTTAATAAAGATCCACTTTCTAGATAGAATAGCACGAAATGATGTCAAAATATGTAGAAAGTAATTTTTTTAAATTACAAAATCTGTTAAAAGTTCTGTTTGATAAGTTAACGTTACATACCTTCAACTTGTATTCTACTCTGATGATCTCACAATTCAGGATGGATGGCATCTGATTACTGGGAATCTGCAGAGCACACCTGACTTCCTGCTGTGTTTGGGGTTTAATTGGATGGTCAACCACTTTTTGGACATCGAAGCTCTGCCGTCTGGTATCCCCTTGTGCACGAAACTCTATGTCCAGCATTAACGTAAATTTGGGAGTCATGTCACGGGATGAAGAGTTGTTGATGTTGGCAACAATCTCGATTGTTTCCCCTGTGAGAAAAAAAAACCCAACAACTTATATTGAGGTCCAGAATGTTATGAAAGTACTGACAGTTTATAATTTGCAATTGCGATTTCCACTGACGGGAAAAAACAGAAACAAAGATAAATGCTGAAAAAAAAAAAAAACCACCAACGTTGTAAGAATCTATTCCTAGATGAGCCAGGACCTACACACACCGACCACTACACCAAAAACTTTTCAGGAAACCACAGTTGGACTGGATTTTAAACACGTACCCGCTTATAGTCCTCAACAAGCAAATATGTCCCCCAACAAAAAAAGAGCTTTAAGCATGTGCCTTTAAAATGAACCCTTCCCATTTAAAGAGGACTTTTACCTGAGGCAAAAATCGCCTTGTTCACAGTGACATCCATCTGCACATGTCCTTTGGAGAAAAGCCCCATCTCTTTGTTTACTGAGCCAACAAGGGGTGACTGGATGAAATGAAAAAGGAAGATAATTACATTTGATTAAATGTTAATGATACAATGTAATGCCTGGTTTAAATTGTCTATAACTAATATTATAAACTGACAAATGCAAAATAACCAGAAAACAATATTGCAGTGTGAAGTAGGGCTGGGTGGTGTCAGGTTCTGGTTTTATGTAGTGTTTTTGTTTTTGTCCCATGCCTCTGTCTGTCATTATTCACTTCTCCTCAGCCTTTCACTTGCCTGCCTGCCACGCCCATCTACACCTGCCACTAGTTCTGTAATCACTTCACCTGTGCCCACTTCCACGGATTTCCTCCATTTACTTACTGGTTCATTCGTTATCTCCTGGTATCGCTTCCTGTCGCTTCATCCCCTGTCTGGTTCCCCTCGTGTCTCGCTTCATGTCCTTTGTAAGTTTTTGTCATTTAGTTCTGTTTAAGTTTTGCTGCCACGTCAGCCTTTTGTTTTGTTTCATCTTTCATTTAATAAATTAGTTTTCTTTTACAACTCGTGATGAGTCTGCGCATTGGGTTCGCCTCCGTCTCCACCGTTCCTGACAGGTGGTAGAATATTACAGTAAACAGGATTTATCTAAAAAAGCTACAGTGTTGCTTTGAATACAGTCCTTAAAAACACTGAAGCGAAGTGTGTGCCAAATGAACTTTCTGTTTGGCTCATTCTATTTTTTTTTTTTTTTTCTTTCTAGAGCGATGCCTACTGTTTTGAGAGGAAAAATGCAGTAATTGTAGTGCTATTCATACCAAGTGGCTGTATGAACGGCAGCTCTGCTTGTTGCTGTCAGAACTTGCTTGCGTCATGGAAACATCTTCCGTCGTTGACGATTTTATGTCCTAAAAAAATACTCAAACGTGCGTGTTGGTTTTGTGATGTTTTTAGCTTTGTAGTTTAAGTCGTTATTCATGTGTTCATTTGTTAAACCAAGCCTCTGAAAACAGTGGTGTCCAATCCTTGTCCTGGAGGGCCACTGCATGTTTTAGATGTGTCCCTGCTCTTCAGCAGGTCTTCAAGTTGTGCAGCAGCCTGTTAATCACTCGTTCATTCAAATCAGGGGCGTCAAAGCAGAGAAACATCTAAAACATGCAGGACGGCGGCCCTTCAGGACCAGGATTGGGGAGCTCTGCTCTAAAATATCTATGGTTTTTGGATAGTTGATATTTTGAGACATTTTATTTGGATGCTTTTACTTCTCACTATTACCATGAATTACAACTAAGTGTTTTTGTCAATAAAAGACTTAAATGTCTGACGAGATAAGGACGAGTTAAAGGGGCGTGTATCAGAACCTGATATCTTGAAACCCCAACAGATTCAAACAAAACTAACTGTGTGGCAGGACAGAACGAGGGTTTAATTAGGACGGGCGCCACCAAGTTCCAATGCTAGGCAGTACGGCATGAAGCATGTGAGGCAGTTCGCTGGACACGTTACACACCATGAGAGAGTAAATATCTGGTAAAGATTTGGAGACAAAAGTGAACCCCTCTTCTGCGGTGGAATCCATCCTCCAGCTTCTGGACAGCTTGGCCTCCAGCTTGTAGACAATCTTTCCATGAGCTCCTTTGAAAGACGACGGCATGCTTCTGTGAAATGAACCAACGGGATTAACGTTACGCAGCATGCAATTTCACATACATTTGGAGCGCATTATTGTGGAAGTGATATAGCCGTGTTTGCATGAATAGGTGAGGTGGAAATGCAAACTGAATGCAGCTGTTGTGGAGTTCTCACTCTGTCGGTATCGAAAAGCTGAACTTGAAAACATGGATTCCTTCAGCCAAAACATTTTCTGAAAAGGCAAATAAGAATTTTGCTCTTTCAGCATCAATTTGTAACTACTAGGCTGCAATAGATGCTACTAAACACAGCAACAAAAAGTTATCTATAAGGCAGTTTTACAATGTTAGAACAAGAATTTATGACCGTTTAAGTCTGCAAATCTACTACATTTTGTTCATTCACTTGACTGCAATTTACAACAAACATATAGGTTCCCTGTATTGCTGAAAACATGGTGCTTAAATCTTAGCCCCAACTCCAACACATTAATATACAAACTTTTACAACTGGTTTTCAATATTTCTTTTGAAATAGTGTCATTTTCCTCAGTTACAGACATGTTTTGCTTTATGATTAATGAATGTTTAACCAGCGCAGACAGCACGACAGGCATACATGGAGTTATGGGTGATTTAAGTGTGGGATTGTTTTACCTTCAGAGTCCTCCGGGGTTAAGAACTGCTTCAACTTGAAGTACCTTCTGTGTGCGGAGTACGTGTAAGTCTTGTCGCCCTTTTTTTTCGTCCAGTGAGTGTTGGCGTCTCCTTTCACCTTAACGAACAGCTTCTGAACCTTGGTCTCCTTTGACAGCTGCAGGGTCACGGTTCCCGTTATAGTGTCTCCCTCTGAAAACGTCCCTTCCTCGTTCAGCGCGTTATAGGAGACCTTGAAGTTTGTAACTGCGGGCATTGTTGCAACGAACGGCCAGTCGGAAAGCAAGGGGAAGGGGGAGCCGGAAGCGGGTCACTCTGGCGCTGATTATTATTATTTTTTTTTTACAAGTGGCTTTAGTCCAGCTTTCTTGAACAAACAGGGCACGCCCATGAGGAACAGTTAGTTTTCTCGAAATCCTCTCTGCTGCCGTCCGCTGTGGACTGACAGGAAGCCACGGTCAGAGGCCCTCTCTCGGCAGGAGTTTATATGGGAACGCGGCGCCCTCTAGAGGCGCGGCACTGAAAAAACAAGTGCGTTCAACACAAAAACGAAGAATCTAACTGCCCTTAATTAGCGCTAAATTCAGTCAGAACACCTACGTTGAGGTGCTTCAAATGGTCACAAATGCCTTATTTTGTAATGTACTTAAAGCTTGTCAACAAAGCTGTGGGAAAAACTGCACTTCAAAACCAACAGCTGCAGTTTAATCTTTGAGAAGGTTTGTGAAGTTAGTAAGTCAGTATGTTGTACTGAAAATGATGCCTACATTCAGAACAATAATTGGCCTTTGCTTGTCTTCCAGCTAAAACATTGCATTATAAACACATCACAATACAAGATTAGTATTTATGTTTTGATACATACGTTGTTATCATTTAACATACATAGTCATACCAACAGATAACATCTATGAACAGAATATGCACAATATGAAGACTCCAAAAAGCATATTTACTTGTATACTGTTGTACAATGTAAAAAAGTCTGGTTAACACCAAATATGAAAATAGTGTGTTGATTTCAACAGGCAGTGCTGTAATGTGGTTTAAAAACGGTGGTGAGGAGCAGAGAGATGTCCTCAGAGTAAAACCACTTCCTGAATCTAACAGTGTGAAAGCAGGGCCACTTTAAAAGCTTTTGGACTGATGGGTTAAAAGTCTTGTTGAGGTTGAATGCAATCTTGCTAATGCTTCTTGCCTTAGTTGAGCAGTAATTGTGATAAATGGTTATTAATAAAGTACCAGCATTTGAAGAGAGTTCGACTCAGACGTTACACTCAACTTTGCATTATGCAAGACGTAGGTTTATGAATGGCCCCAAGGTTAGTATGCTAATTCTCCATGCACTTGGTCTTCATTGGGACAGGTGCTGTTAACAGAAAGTGCTTCAGGTTTTGTAAACCTGAAGGCTTACAAAGGGTCAGAACAGAAGGGTCAGAACATCACCACAATCAGGGCAATGGGCTACATGGCCAAGAAAGAAATAAACTACTTTCAAACTGGCACAGGTCAGTACAGCTACTAAACAGGTGGTGATTGGAAGGAGCAGGAGACTGAAAAGAACAAACTATTTTAATGGCACTTACTGAGGAAGAAGCTTTGAATAAGAGGTAGGAAGGTGGAACAGTGAGACTACAAGGAGCAGAGGTCACAAAGGTGTAGCAGGACTTCAAGTACTTGGGGTCGACTGTCCGAGAAACGGAGTGTGGTAAAGCGGTGAAGAAGAGAGTCCAGGCAGGATGGAGTGGATGGAGAAAAGTTTTAAGAGTGATTTGTGACAACAAAGGTCAAAGGAGAAGTGATAGAGAAGTGAGAGCAGCTATATTGTATGGTTTGGAGACTGTGGGACTGACAAAAAGACAGGAGACAGAATTCGAAGTGGCAGAGCTGAAGATGTTGAGGTTCTCTTTGGGAGTGACGAGGATGGGTAGGATTAGGAATGAGGTCATCAGAGGTACAGCACAGGTTGAACGACTGGGAGATAAAGTTAGAGAGACCAGACTGAGATGGTTTGGACATGTGCAGAGGAGGGACAGTGGGTATATTGGTAGAAGGATGTTAGGGATGCAGCTGCCAGGAAACAAAGAGGAGATATATGGATGCAGTTAGAGAGGACATGGAGGTAGTTGGAATGAGGACAGAGGACACAGAGGACAGAGTTAGATGGAGGAGGATGACTTGCTGTGGCGACCCCTGAAAAGGGAACAGCTGAAAGAAAAAGGAGGAGGCTGAGGCAGAAGCTGCAGCTAAACTAAGGGAGATACAATCCAAAAGTTTGAAGAACATAGCAACCTCCATAAATCCAACACAAGGTAACTTGAGGCATAACTCTAGGACATGACAAACAGGCAGAACAGAGTAACTAACAATGGAAGAGGGGAAGACTGAGGAGGCACATGTGAAAACAATAAAGGCAATTACTGAGGCAGACCAGCAAAGGAAGTACAACAACATGCATGGGCAAAAGCTACCAAAGACAGGAACTTAGAGAAATTCAAGTAAAACCAGACACCCAAACAGTAAATAAAACAGAGAATTAACAAGACAGATTGTAGTTCCAAAACATTTTCTTCCTCTTTTGTCTTGTTATTGCTTTCATTCAGAGTAAGAAAATGCACCACACTGCTACTGCATGTATACTTCTGTTTAATGGAAGAGTGTTTGTAGTTGTGTAACATTCCAACTCTGCATTAAGATTACAAGTAATTATATAGTAATGATTTTTGGACAGAGTGCATTTTCTCCTCTTACATAAGTGACTGACTAGCTCAGCTAATTCACTATGAAATTCTCATTATGAAAAGCATATTTTTCAAAGCAGTGCTTCTTATACATACAATTGATTTCTGATATTAAAGGTTAGTCTGGAAAAAAAAATGACAGGATTTGTTTGTCTCAAACCATACCCAAGTATGTTCCTCTAAGTTTAACTGCTTATACTGCCAGGGTAAAAATGTATAAATGCCTATTTGTGTTTTAAAACATATCAGAATTATTTCAGGTGAAGAAATTGTCTCAAAAACTAACGTTAGGCTATGCTGTTTCCTGTCAAAGAACCACATTATCTAGATGCATGACTTACATTGGTGGTGTTTTGTAGTAAGTAGTAGTAAGGTGATCACACCAGATACTGACTGGTTTTCTGACCCCCTCCATACAGTAAAGGTAAACTACAGATTCTTTAGAGTGGCCTTTTATTGTGGCCACCCTAAGGTACACCTGTGCAATAATCATGCTGTCTAATCAACATCTTGATATGCCACACCTGTGAAGTGGATGGATTATTTTGGTAAAGAAGTGCTCACTACACACAGATTTACACAAATTTGTGAACATTTGAGAGAAAAAGACCTGTTGTGTACATCGAAAAGGTCTTTGAGTTCAGCTCATGAAACATGGGAGCGAGAACAAAAGTGTTGCGTTTATATTTTTATTCAGTATAGATTGGTGTAAATGTTGCAAAAAAAGCTATATTTTTGCTGTCTGTCAGTTGTTAACAGGATATGTACAAGCGTAGCACAAATATCTAACTAATTGCTATTGCACAAAGTGAAGCAAATCGAATCCTGCTTAGGGCCTTTATTAAGAAGAGGTCAACTTGGTGTGCTTTTTAAACTAATGTTGGATAGAGATGAAACTGGTGGTGAGGCAGTGCATGGTACCGTTTGTTCATTCTCGACCACAGAGCACCATCTGTAGGACAACAGCAGATGAAGCTTCACATCGCACGAGACCTCATTAGTGCATGATTTTTTATTTATTTATTTTTACATTTCTCAAAGTATGTGTTCAATTCTGCAGCGGATGTACATATAAAATAGGCTGTGCAAACTAGAGGTAAAACTATGCACAATTACAAAAGGCTTGTACAGGTAAATAAAACATGAGACAATCGAGGAAAGGTGAGATGGATGGATAGTTTCCATGGTTACAGAGTGTTGCTGGGCTGGTTGTTGGGCTGCCCACTCAGCCTGCATACTCACACACATTTAGTTATACAATATACACACTCATTCACCCACAGATACACAGTCAGATATAAGGACTACAGCTGGACAGAGTCACATACAAACACTTTCAGGCACAGAGTTGGAAAATGTAAAGTTGCATATATGATCAAAAGTTGCACTAATTTGGTCCCAATAAGGATAGAAATCTGGTGTTAAACACACATACAAACTCACTCAATTATGTTCTGTGTGTGTAGCAGCTCTAGCCCACTCAGAGCGCTGCAGAGACAAAGACAAAAACAGAAATACCAAAGTAGGTTAGAGCAGAGCATTCTGGGATGGCAGGATACCCCCTGGGCTTCTGCAAGAGGTTCTTTTCTTTTCTTTTCTCCCTCTTCTTGCTTCTTGCTCCTACTTTTTCTTTCACTTTTTACTTCATATTTACTTTCTTGCTCTATTTTCATTTTTTATCCAAAATCTGATGTTTAGATGTTTACTCTGCATTTTGTCTCATTTTATTAACTTGTGTTAGTTTGCAGGTGTGGCAATACTTCAGGGATTTTTAAAGTTTAACTCCTGAATCTTTTTTGAATCTTTACCATCTGCTTTGTTTGTTATGTTGTTCTTAAGCTTTTATATATCTTTGGCAGCATCATGCAACAATTATTAGGCTGTATTAAAGCTGACTTTTGTTCCTTTTACTTGCACTACAGGAAGGGGAGGTTAACATCACATCCTCATCCGTCTGGGATGGAAACCCCTAAGTCATGCCATGCACTCAACCATGTAATTTCAATAACAACAACAAACAACTGAATTATTGCCATTTTCATTGGCTTTATATACATAAATATATATAATTTTGAGTTACTGTTCTGAAGTTGGAATGATTTTTTTTTTTTACAGAAAGGAAAAAGCGGGGTCTGATTGGGCCTTAAAATAATCACAAAGTCATCATACAATCCTTTTGAGAATTGGAGGCACTTCCCAGAAACATTTTATCTAAAGAGGCTCCTAGAAATGGTCACAGCTCAATGAACACAGAAGAGCTCCCTTGTGGGAGGCTGATAATATCTAACAATCCAATAACCTCCAGATCAATATTTAGTTATAACATAAAACCACTAATGTTAGGTAAGATATACAGATACTCACTTATAAAAGCCTTTGAACACACAAGGAGCATATGATCAATTAGAAAGCAAATCACGTGTTTCCTTTTTATAAATAAAAATCACTGTGAATCTGTAAGCAGGTAAACAAGATTAATTACCTCACCTTTGTGTTTAAAAAAGAAGTTGACAATCCTCTAAGTTTAAAACATTTAAAACGTTCACACTTCATCACAAGATATGAGAAATGGAAGAAAAACAGCAGCAAACAAAGCACATTTCACGATAAAAAAGTGAAAAAAGTGCTTGGTGTTATTGGTTCTGGAAACAGGAACAGAAGTATAACTTATTATCCAGCTTCATCTTGTGATGATGTGGTTTGTGGTTTTAAAACTTTCCTCCAATGTTGGCTTAGAGGTTCTGCTTGAATTATTCACGTTGTTTATCAAAGCAAAGGTAATTTTCCAAACTGACTGTACATACTTTTAGGTTCAGAGTAATATACCCTTCTTAGTTGGTCATAATATCTGGTACACTTTTGCAATTTTAAGCCACTAAGATATCAAAACATGTTAGCATGTTAACAGTAACAACTATACTCTGTACACCAGTAATCAAAAATATTTAAAATTAATTACATTTTCTTTTCTTTTTTTAAAATGCTCCTCAGGTCAGATTTTTACCCTGAATGAACTTATCCATTAGGCAAACAAATTTTCATAAATGAGCCAAATTAGACAAAATATTTTACTCAGATTTTCAAAAAAAATCAACAGGTGAACAAAGAAAATGTAGAGTTTTACTCAAGGTTGCTATCTTTTATGTCAGTGTGAGTATATTATTGACTCACTTTCCTTCTTCATCCTCTTTGCTGTTTTAGTGGCAATGCAGAGAGAAACAAGGGAAGAAAGCAGAGATTGACAGACAGAAAGTAAAAGGTGTAAGAAGCAGAAGGACAAGAAGCTCTGTGTTTGGCAGACATAAAAAATCCACAGAGTAGTTGAAAACTTGTTGGCTTCGTCCCTGGTGTCTGACCGTGCCCACCACAGTGCTTTTAGTTACAATAAAACTCCTGAGGGACTTTTTTTTTTCCTCGCTTAAAGAAGTGGAATTGTTGACTTTTTTTTTACCAGTCTAAACAATTCATGGCCTTGCTTACCCTCGTGTCTGCACAACAGTTTGTCAATATGAACAGTTTTTCATGCTAAAACCAGAAAAAAAGTCACTCTGATTTTTGCTGATGTTAGTTATTTGCGAAATGGGAAAGACAGCTGTTAATACTCAGAACTATTGCAAAGGGTGGTAAGAAAAGAAAGGAAATGCCAAGGGGAAAATGAAAAAGAAGATTTGGGATATAGATGGCAAAATGATAAAGGTGAAAAAGAAAACAAATACAAATAAAAGCAAACTTAAGACAGGGAGGAACAAAGAAATTAATCAAAAAGGGAAAAACAAAAGGTAGCAGAGATGTGTACTAATGTAAATAAATGAAAAGAGAAGTCATAAAAACGTATAAAAAAAGAATGGGAATGAAAGAGAAAACAGAAAAATTATGGGAGAGCCCTGTGTGGGACTGTTTTCTTATTCCCACTCTCTGAACGTCTGCTCCCCAACAATGTGACTCAAAGTAGTTAAATTTAATTTTTGTTGTATTTGACCTTTATTTTTATTTTTTAACCCTCCTGAAGCCCTCCTAACTGAAGAGAGAAAGAGAAGCCCTTGTAACTTGGGTCCATGTGACCCGAAGGCCATGGGATAGTTAAAAACATGAGGTTTTGTGAATGATTTCAGAAAAAATAGCATCTTACCTGCAGCAGAGAGCAGTAACTGCAGTACAAAAAAGCAAGAAATGGCGTTAAGAACTAGATGTGGAGTTGCTTCATTCATCTTTATTTATGTCAATTTGTCCAACAGAGTGGCAGTATTAAGTATTTATCTGATAACAATGTAAAACAGTGTAAAAATCCACATTGCAGTTTATGCTCAAATTGGTCCAATCATCCTTTCCTTTTACTTGTTGACTCCATGCAGTGGAATCAAGCTAAACAATGGAGTCACAGAGTCATACCTGGGTATACAGTTTATTTTTGACCACCTGCTCACACCTGCAGTAACATTAAAACCACATGCTCCCATTGGTTCTGCTGGAAACCTCTATATAGGCCCTCTGTGGGCTTCACTGCTCAGGATGACAATTGCTCCTCATCTTGTTGCTTTTTCCTCTTTTTTTTATCACATCCCCTCTTTTTCTTCTCTTGTTTCTACTTGAATGCAGATGATAGAATGTGTATTTTGTTATCAATTTTGTCTCTTCATCTTTTTTCCTTTTATCACCACAATAAAGCCACACATGCCTGACGTTACATGTGTGTGTCTGAGTGTCTCTCTCTGTGTGAGCGTCCCAGAAAAGACGGACCTCAGGGAGTTGTGCTCTACTTACACTCCTTTATTAATTCACCCTTGGCTCTCACTGTGTTTGCCAGGATGGACAGGATAAAGAGAGAGAAAGAAGCCGTAAGAAGAAAGGGAGGGCAAACAAGTAAATGAGTTCAAGGGAACAGTCACAACAGACGGTAAACTAATATTTGTTGATTCTTTTATGCACTTGTTTACAAGGGGTAGTTTACTGAGTAAAATTAACTTAATCAATGTTGTAATTTGGGCTTGGCTTTCTTATACAAAAAACATTTTTGGTCTTTAATGGAATCCAGTTGTCATCAGCAATCATTATTAAGAGGATTTCAAAACAGATTTTCTGGAAGCATTAGTTATGGGTTGAGAAATATAATGTTTCTGGATGGAACAGCTATACAGACTAATCCTCTTTGTTTCTAATAAAACATTTGATAAGGGTCTTTGGTTTCCTAAAGAACCTCACAGTGGCGTATGCTGTATCTCCGTGGTAACGAGCACTCCATCTCACTGACTGTTATTTGGATTGCTTGGATGGACTGACATTCAAACAGGGTGACACTATTTATGTTGTCTTGGAAAAAAAATCCATTGTGGTTGATGAATAGCTTGAGATCTATCAGAAGATCCACTGACTTTATGCAGTAATTTACAACATTTTGATCTTCACATCTAAAAACCTCCCTATGTTTGTTTGTTTGCTCAGTCATGTGGTCATAAGTGAAGGTCTGGACTGTTTAGTCAAAAGTTGATCTTCCTGTTTACACTGCATCTCTGGGTTTGTTTTTTGATGATAAAATACCTTTTGATTTTCATATCCTTCCTGCTTCCTAGTTCTGTGTTTGTTCTTTTCCACTTGAATTGCAGCATTTTCTATATATACAGTATATATGTTTCTTAGGATCATCTTCATTGGTTGAAATGAATGATCAGCTGTTTGACAGAAACTTTTTTCTTTTGTTTTTTTTTCTGTTCACACAGGAAACCATATGAAGACAACACACAAAGAATCAACTTGAAGAGACAAACCTGGAGTTTAATGAAGACAAACATAAAGCAGAACTGAGCGACAGACAAACATGTTCAGCATAGCGTGGTACCCATAAAAGCCTTGGAGGGGCCCGGGGAGAGGACTTACAAGGAGGCAGAGATGAACCTGACCAACAACAGGGTGCCACCTGGGGAAATAAGCTCCACCCACCACTGATATCAAGAGTGACTCACAGACCGACTAACGCCTCATTCGCTGCCATTTGAATCCTCCTTGGTCTAGAGTACAGGTAGGAGTTGGTTTTGCCTGTCAGTGTTTTTTAAGTATCTCCCAGACTGTGGAGCAGGAGAATGAAGTGATGAAGAAAAGAAATGGCAGTTGAACTCACATGACAGTTGAGTTTCACACCTCAGCATCTGGTCAAACACTGGAAAGTATAGAATTATAAATATAATATAATTATTTATAATGGGCAATAAATGGTAATGTTAAAATTATTATTGCAATACAGTTTCCTTACAAAAAAGCCAATCATGGAGCGTAGCTTTTTGAAAAGAGTAACAATATAATCCACCTTGTTTCAAATGTTATACCCCACAAATACATGGAGGCAAACTGCCACAGCCACATTTTTTAACAAAAAGAAATGTTCCAGATTTATGTGGTTGAACTGAAACAAGAAGAGCATTATAAGTATAACAAGATAGGTCACAGCATCTTTGGAAATGGTGGCAGAGAATGATGAGTGTTTTGTGGCTTTATTTCACTTTTTTACCCATTAGTGGTAAGTTTCGGGCAGCGTGGCTATGATGACCCGCCCACATCGAGTTAGCACTCAGTCAAATGGAAAACTACAAAGACCGTGTAAAACCAAGTTGGGTCGAAGTAAGTCATGCTACGACTGGACAATGGAAAAACGGCTTTTGAGGAAGGCCCTTTTCTATCCTAACATGACTGTTCCCCTGTGCACAAAGCAGGGACTATTAAAAAATAGTTTGATAAGATTGGAGTGGAAGAACTTGACTGGCCCACACAATGCCATGACCTCAACTCCATCAAGCACCTTAGAGATGAACTGGAATGAAAATCTCAAGCCAGATCTTGTCCAAGACCAGTGGTTGACCTCATAAAGTCTCTACAGAATGCATGAGCACTAGGGGTGTATTGTTATGCCTAAGTCACAGTTTGGAATATACTTTGTTATGGGGACCACAGTTTGGTAGAAATACATGTACTGTTACACCAGTAATTGGAATGCATTCCCACAGAAACACTTGTTGGGATATGTCTCAAACACACCTCTAATCACCCGTCAAGCCTTCTTATAATTGTCTCACCCACAATTAGTCTCATGCTCTTAAAACCTCCCTTCCCCTCATCTGTCATACCTATCCTGTTTTTGTCCCTCTTATCCTCTCATCCTTCTTCATTTCTTTAATTTAAATCAACTCACTAAAGATCAGTCGCAGGTTGCTCACTTTCAGTGCACACACTCCAGAATGTGGGTCCAGTCCACATTCAAGTCCACATTGTTCAATTCTGTCAGATTCATCTTCTCTTGGTTCAATCTAGTACTCCGCACCTTTTTATCACTTTGATCCTTCATCCATACCAATATTCACTTATCCATCTGGTGGTTTATTATTGTGGTGGCAGTGAACAGGGGTCCTGGGTGGAGCACTTTGGCACAGATGTGATGTGCAAACACACCTTGGTCATCAAGAATTTAAAGCAGGACTGGCCATACTCGGCTCATGCCAAAGCTAACACTGTGATCGTGGCAATGTTACGTAAGCAATCTAGCATAGCCATGATACCTGTGGCAGTAGAGTCGTGCTAGCATGGCGTGATCTTCTAGCATGTAGCTGCTTTCTAATGCAAAACCTTCAGCAGAACCAGGCTCAGGATGGGCAGCCATCTGCCTCAACCGGCTGGGGTTTGAGAGGACAGGAAAACACATGTTAATGACAGAGATAATTACAAATACATACAGCAGAGCAGAGTGAGTAAAGACAGCAGTCAGTTTGTCCGCCAGCAGTCTAAGCCTATAGCAGCCCAAATTAAGGGATAGCTGAGGAAACCCAAGCTAACCCTAAATATAGGATTTATCAAAAAATAATGTCTTAAGTAGTCCTAAAAGTAGACAGGGTGTCAGCCTCACGGAGAGAAACTGGAAGTTGGTAACACAAGAGAGGAGACTGATAACTGAAAGCTCTGCCTCACATTTTACTTTTAGTAACTCTAGGAACCACAAGTACACCTGCAGTTTGAGAGTGAAATGCTCTGTTAGGAAAAATGTGAACCAAACTGATCTTTAATATGAGATGGAACTTGATTGTTGAGAACAATGTATGAGAGGACTAAAAATTTACATTTATTTTAAGATTTACAGGGGGGCAGTAAGATAAGCTAAAATTGGAGAATTTTTTAGAACATAGTATAATTTAGAACATATTTATTAGCATTGTAACCTCAGTAGCAGAATTAAAATTAGGCCGCCTGTTGTTCATGTTGTGTCCCATTTAAAAACTTTCTTAAAATGGATGGTTTTGTTGAGGAACTGTACACATGTGTTGACTGAAAACAGGTATGCCAACAATTATATGGAAAGTCAGCACAAGGGAAAGGAAAGGCTGTAAAGCATCCTGACTTATACTGACTTGGACATGCAATGGTCAGGTTGGCCATTATTTTATATACCATCACTCCAACATGCTGGTGATTTGATACTGCACAAGTAAACCAGATATATTAGTGAGCAGATTTCAGAGAATGTGAACCAATGAGCAGGAAAAGATCAAATATCTGGTTCTGTTTTTGATCTGTAGATTAAAGTAACTGATGCTGTTTGGATTGTGTTCAATGTATGAAATATGTTCCATGGCTGCATGAGTCTTCTGCCTGTAAGAATCTGGATGAGTCATTAGAACACCCCCTATTCAGCTCCAGCTCTGGTCAGACGTTCCCAATCCTGCTCTGGCACCTCTCCTTCTAACCCGTTCAAAGTGATAAGCTCTAATTATGAGTGCCCTTATTCAGAGTTCACACAAACACACACATGCATAACTTCATGTAAGTAAAAAGGCAAAGACAGAAACACACACAGTGAGGGGTTTGCTGGTCAGGTGCCCCAGACAGCAGTCCCTTGTGTGATTAGGCTTAGAGAGCCATCTCCTCTGTCTAACTTGTCGCCAGTAGCTCTGCTCGGCCTTCACACCCCACTGTCTGTGTCCAAGAGAGTGTGTGTAACTATGTATCACCAAATCCAGACACTGTGTGTGTTGGATTTCTCTTCCAAATACTTTGATACATTTTGTGTGTGTGTGTGTGTGTGTGAGTGCCTGCTGTCTGCATCCTCTAAAGCTGTGAGGATTAGTGACAAGACCCCACCAGAGTATGACAAGCTTTTGTCTATGGAGCCCAGCGGTTTTGTGGCTGAGCTGAGAGTGTGTTTGTGTGTGTGTGTGTGGGAGGGGGTGGGCGTGGCGTGTGTGCGCGTAGCGTATGTGTGTGTTTGTGTGTATTTATAGGCATGTACCAGTAAAGTTATTTGTTCTTGTTATTTCCTGGCTCCCAATTTTTAGTCATAGTGTATGGATGGGTCAACAGAGGAAGTAACAAGGGAAATAGTTTAATAGCAAGTTTGCTACTTTGTGTTTGTTTGTATGTTTAGGCCACTTTACACAAGATGACATTCCTCACTTTGCTTTACATAACCTTTCAGAATGTGGCTGGATAGCTGCAAATTTGGAAAACTTCCTTCAGTGTGAAGGCACCACCAGAGTACTCACCCATTCAAAAACATCCATTGATTCAATGATGCCTGCTTGGAGTAAGTGCTTGAGCTCTGCTGAAATCTCTTCACGTACACTGAGGGGTAACTGTCTCAGATTCTGGTGTATGGGTTGCACTGTGTTGTTTACTTGAACCTTGTGGATGAACCCTTTAACACATCCAAGATGCTGGCTAAAGCAGAATAACACTTCACATTGCATGTTTTTGTGTCAGTGAGAGGTTCTTTTGCATCATCTTCTTTAATGAAAGTCACTTCTGCAGAAGATGTTAATCTGCAGTGTTCTAATAAGGTCCAGGCCCAGTAGTGGTGATCCAGTCTATGCTATATAGAATGATGTTGGAACTCTGTTTTGATTTGATGCTGCTGCTGTAGCATGTAGGTAGCCAATGACAGCTATGTCACATCTTGCTTATGTGACAAGCTTAACTTTGGGTTCTCTCAGTGGGCATTGTGCAAAATGTTGCTAGTAGATAGTTTCTGGTAAAATAGATACAGAAGTTTCAGTGTCTACAATTAACCTAGGGGTTTTGTTGTAGAATGTTCTTTGTTTTTGTTGTAGAATGTTCCTGGGAATTTTGTTCTTCAATGTTCTTTTGACATGTGATTTTATCAAATGCTGCAGCCATCAGCTGTTAACATGTTTAACACACAGTATTGCTAACTCAGGAACAACCACTTATCTCACAATATCCACAGGTGATTTGCATACTTTGGTGAAATTACCCTTTTTTTTGCAGTTATTAAATTTTACTTTAGCAGCAGGGCAGTTTTTATCATCAGCCAGGTACTTATCTTGTCCACATCTAAAGCAGTGATGGTGCTCTTTATGACTTGCCTGTTTATAATAAACATGAGGTGGAGGTCCATTTGTTTGAAACTTAACTTAACTTATCCTTATCTCTTATTAGTTCACTTACCATCACTCCAAAGCCACAAAGAGCAGCTAAGAGTCTGAGAGCAGTGACATATTGGCTTGCGGTTTCATTGGCATGTGGAACATGTTGTCTGAATGTATGTCTTCATCCCAATACATTAACTTTTGGAACAAAATGTATTTCAAGTAGTATTTCCTCATACAACACCACAGCTCCTCCCTTGGCGCCCTGTCTTATGCTTTTTCTAGATCCACAAAAACACAATGAAGCTCTTTTTGACCCTCTCTGTACTTCTCTATCAATATCCTCAAAGCAAAGATGGCATCTGTGGTACTCTTTCTTAGCATAAAACCATACTGCTGCTCAAAAATAGTCACCTCTTGTCTAAGTCTCCTCCACAGTCCACAGTTTCTATGACCTCTTCTTTTCTTTCCCTTTCATTCTCTTCATTCACTAGCTCCTCAAAGTTTTCCTTCCATCTTCCCATCACACTCTCCTCGCTTGTTAGAACATTACACTGTTCAGATGACACACCAAGTACCTTCCTACCTGTCTCTCTAATCACTGTGGCTGTAGTAGCCCAGTTAACTGGAAGCTCTTTCTTACCACCCAGAGCCTTTTACAGCCCCTTTCTGAACTCCTCACAACATTCTTACTTCCTCAACTTCCACCATTTGGTCTGTTTTTCTGCCTATACTCTTTTTCTCTTCTTTACCACAACAGTCATCCTACACACCACCATCTGATGCTGTCTGGCCATCCTCTCCCCTGCCACAACCTTACAGTCCACTAGGGATCACAAGCCAGTGTATCTCTTGTGCCGGTCCCAAGCCCAGGAAGGGCATCCGGCGTAAAACACTTTTGCCAAAACGAACATGCAAGTTCATCCAAGCGACACTGTCTAACTAAATTAGAAAAGGTAATTTATCAGTAAATTAGATTTTTATTTATACTAATTTTGGCCCTCTTGCACTTTATCTGGTGGAGCCAGGTTCTCAGATCAGTTTTAGGGAGATATACGTCATCTACTTGGGGAGTTGCACTTTAATTTTCAAGTATACATATTTTATTCTCTGCAGTTAAGGGTCAACTACATTCATATCTTTCAACAAACTTTACAACCTTCAGAAGAATAATTGTATGAGAGCGGTGAATTCTTCAGAAACAGTAATGAACTTGTCTTGTGACAAAAACTTGCTTGGGATTTTCTTTTCCATAAGAAAAGTTCCTGGACATGATTTTGTGGAAAAAAAAATTGAGTTCATTTGTTTCCTAGTGTATGCAAGGTTAATGACTATGAGCCATGTTCAGCACCTTCATCAGAACCATTTATTGAGATGAGAGGAGAGGAAACCAGATATTTGACATCAGTTTCAGCATTCCAGGTGTAAACTAAAGCACCAGTGTGAAAACAATAACAGCTGACAGCCCCAACTTGTTTTTGTCATGGGTTTAACTTCTCTGTCTGGCCCACAGTCATTTTTCCCTTTACATCAACACAGATGCTCAAACCTAAACAGACACCTTAATTAAATTCATTTTTCATCCTTCTGATATTAAAGGTTGCTAAACTGTATCCCCATGATTCAGCCATCAGAGATTTTAAGCAGGACCATACTACTATTTAACCTCCAGCGAGGACAACAATATATACACAAACACATAAACACTAACATACTAACTGTATCCCAAGTTAGATCTACAAAAACATTAGGATGTATTCACCTTTAAACAGCAAGGCTTTAGATCAGGGGTCCTCAATCCTGGTCCTGGAGGGCCACTATCCTGCATGTTTTAGTTGTTTCCCTGCTCTTCAGC
>JAOXNZ010000001.1:15272592-15288865 GCA_028566095.1 Kryptolebias brasiliensis | reverse complement strand
CCATTGAGATCACAGATCTCTTTTTCAAGGGAGGCCTGGGCCTAAAGGCAGCCTAACATGCATGTTTTTAGACTGTGTGAGGAAACCCATGCAAACACGAGGAGAACATGCAAACTACACACAGAAAGACCCCAGGTCCAACCCAGGGTTTGAACCCAGGACCTTCTTGCTGGGAGGCAACAGTGCTAACCACTAAGTTGTTGTGCTGCCCAATGCTGCTGCATGCTGCTGAACTACACAGATCCTAAATTGAGTGCTGTGGAATTGAAATGGGCTCTCTTGTGAAGTGTACCACTTGCATTGGAGTTTAATTTTGCCTACTCATATCATTTGAGTCAGTCCCCTAGTCCCTCTTTTGCTGGCTGCTGCCCATCGCTCCCTCTTCCTTCTCATGTAAAATAAGCCCATTTACTGCAGTCTAACAGCATCTTGGTGAATGATTGCCACTCAAACACTTTTATATATGGTTCTTTGCATTTTGTGTGTGTGTTGGTTATATTGTATTTCCAACAAATGCACTCAATGGGTGTGTTGGATTAGATTTCTTCAATGATTAGTCTTTATTTTCTTTAATTTTGTAAAGAACAAATTAAAAAGGACAGATACATTATTTAGCTCTTTTTGAACCATTCTCTTCTCTGAAATATTGTCTTTTATCAGTAGTTTATGCTAATGTCATTATAGAGAAGCTGATTTTAAAATCTACTCTGCTTATCTGCTTAGTCAGTGATTGGTTATACAATTTAATTTGCTGTTTTTGGAAATCTTTTTTTGTTGTTGTTTTCTGAAACTTTTCCCCATTTTAGACTCTCTCATAAGAAAATGTTCTGCTACTAGATTTTTTTGTGCATGTCTTTGTTAGTCTGTACCGTTGGCAAAATATTTCATGAATCACTAAACAAAATTCATTGAAATTTTTAGAAAATAATCATTGGGTTGAGATCGACAACTGATTAACTTTTGAAGTCAGCCCTATTTAAGGTCTGCCAACTGACCTTAGAAAGTACAAAAATTGGCTGTTACTCTGCCAAGTTTACAGATATTGAGCTAAGATTTGGTGTGGTAGTGGCTGAGAATCATCTCCAACACAGTCTTTGACTACTACACATTGCATGACATCTTTCCTTAACTGTTGTCTGTCTGTTAGTAAAATATTTCACGAATCACAGAACAGAGTTTAGTGAAACTCTGAGTACATAATTATTGTCTGTTCATCTAAAACTCAATAACATTTGGAATCAACCTGATTCAAGATGGTTGCCACAGTTAATCAACCTTAGTCAAGACACAAATAGCTATAACTCAATCAGTTTGCAATAGATGAGGCCTATGAGCACGTTTTCTATTTCTTTTTCACGATCAGAGATGCTCCACCTCCACAGTCTATACTATACAACCTTAGCTATTGTTGTAAAGTATCTGTAGTTTGGAACAAGGGCCTTCATCCCCAAGGTTCAGTTTCTCCTTTGTGTCTGAAATAGAATGGTAGAAGATTGCTGAGATGTAAGAAACAATATATTTCCTTTTTTATCAGCCCTGTGATAAGGTGTTGGGATTATTCTCACACCTTTGCGGCCTTTGTTCAGGTCAGCTATGGCATTTCACCTGCAAGATCTTCTATATAAAGGTTTGATTTACATTATTTTAGCTTTGCATTGTCATAAACTATACATCTGTGTGTAGAAATATATATGTTTTTTCTTTTTGTCTCTTTTGTTCCCTTTCGCTCATTTGGACAGTTACGCTGTCATTTTCCCAGGCTTCAAAGGATGTGTTTTCATGTAAAAATTGTCATTCATTTTTAAATATTTTGAGAAGAAATGCAGTATTTGTTTTAACAATGGACACTATTTTATAAACAATATAGTTCCCCTTGTGTATATAATTGATCTTTTTCTTCTTGTGTACATGGCATGGTTCAGTCTATACTGTATGTAGGCTAATACCTACTTGCAGAAAATGTTCTACTAATTTATTTTGTTTCTGCAAAACCAGGCAAACGTGACCATGGTAGCAGGAAAATCCACTCTGTTTGTGTGACACGTGTGCAGCTCGAGCTTGGCACGGCATCCGTGTTCAGCCTGGCTGCACACAACTTGTTTGAATGTCATATTTATCCCGGTGTTTTGTCAGAAAATTAACTTCCTGTGAGTTTGCGGCAGAGCCGAGCATATGGCCACAGCTCTCTGGAGATGACAGCCTAGCGGAGCGGGAGCTCGCCGGTGCCGCTGCCCTGCTCTGGCGGCAGATGCTCCGGGCTTCTCCTCGATTAAGTGGAGATCATCACTGTTTTCTTTGAGCACCGCTGTGCCTTGTACTCTGAAGTGTTCCGTTAATCACGGCCTGCCTCCCTGCCTTTTCCTCGCAAGCTGCCACAGCTCTCATTAAGTTTGAATCTCCCTCTTACCTCACTCGCTCACCAGCCTGATACATTTAGTGACTGAATCTTAGCTGTCACCCACTCTGCACCTGTTTGCTGGAGGGATTGCAAAGACAATAATTATTTGGGGATTGCCCATTTGACTAGCACACATGATTCCTTCTTTCCTTTGTTGTTCATTCAAGTCTGAGACGTTACATTCTACATAATATATGTTGATCTTTGTGCTACTGAATGTTTTTTCTAGTTTCTGTATGCTCATGTAGTTTGTATTAGAGTTTTGTAAGCTCAGACCTCTGAGGGGAGTAAATCCCTGTCTAGACTTCTTGGTTTTGTTTCCTCTTTATTATTTTTTTCTTGTCCTATTTACAGCTATCAAACATTACTCTGTTAGCCACTGTGTGTAGGTATATTGGTTTTATGTAATTCAAATGCAAATGTAGTTTAAATAGAAACTGATATGAGACAAAGTTTTCAAAAATAGGAATTAGGGATGTTCTGAATCCTGAATATCTCCCAACCCCATACAATCTCACACCCAGTTGTGTTGTATAAATATCTCCTACACACAGCCATCCATTGTTAAACATCGTGGCGTGCGTTAACCCTGATTGATCTTGATCTCCGACACAAATAATAATGTGATTACAGGCTTTTCTCTGCTTCTGTGTTCACTTTAGTGGAAAATATTATTATATGATTCTTTTCACGTTAATCGCCTTGTGGTAGGAAGTTTACCTCTTCGCACCAATAGGCCTCAGTAATGCCTCCTTTCTTCTTAAAAAAAAACATCCAAAATAACCTATTTGAAACACACCCACACACACATTGCTGAGCTCTGTAAAACCGTTATTCTGCACCTATCAAAGCCCGGTTTGCTTGTCCTGGTGCAGCGATCATTCCCACACAAAAGCGGGATGGCATTACTGTGCTTTTGAAAGCATTTGCATAGCAAAGCAATAACACGCACCTTGTAAATAAAGAAACTGATCCTGTTCATTGCAGGTTGGATTTCCTGGATAATGCTGCAGGAAAGGAATCCCTGTATGCCACCACACATCAACATACAGGCGCTGTTTCCTCATCCTCAAGTTTTGACTTTGCAATCGATGTCAGCTTAATCTCGTCTGTCAAGCTGTGAGGCAGACACACAAAAAATGTATGTGATCCCCTCCCTGCTGCATGAGTTACTTTGCAGACAGCTGATTAGAGCCACTTTTTTAGTATGTAGATACTCAGATAGAAAGCTGGCACTATTCATTGAGCACAAGTACCAAAACAGCAATTGCTGTTCTCAATCAGCTATGGAGAAATTGGTTTGCATTGTTGGAGGAGATTGATTAGTGACTTTTTTGAGGAGGCTCTTGAAATTACTTTCAAATCAGTGAGTTGGCAGACAGCTGGCTGAGCATTCAATCTGCAGTGTGTGGTCAACAATAAGGGATCATGTCATTATTATTTTTAAATCATTGCTCTCATGTTATTCCATGCATTTGTATCCTCTGGGCCGGCATATTGTTATTCTTCACAATAAAGCTTTATCTCATCTACCCAGAATTAAATCTATTCACAACTGTACAAATTGCTACAGTGCTGTTGGCGAGGTATAACTAATTTTTAGACGAGGAAATTCCTTGTCAGGAGCAGCCAAGGGAGAAGGTGTCAGTTTGATACCACGAGTACACTAACGGCTGTGTGCGAGCAGAAGCGTTTGCTGCGCTTCAGTGGCAGTGCATTTGATTTCAACACTGACCACCGGTGATGCCAACCCTGTAGTGCTCATCTGAGCTGCCTCTCGAGACACAAACGTAGACAGCCCACCCCCCTCCACAAACCCTCCCCACTTCCAGACTCATTCTGACTGATGCTGTGGAGGGAGGGAGAAAGTGAGAAGCTGACAGACAATAAAGTCGTTGTGGAGTTCATTTTTTTTTTCCTTGTCTATTGTTGCAGTGCAGAACTCAGTGTGGGTGTACAGCGACCTTAACTACTCTACTCATCCCCCCTGGGGGGGCAACTCAAAGGACACTTGTTCTGTTCCTTCATATAGGCCCAGGGCTCTGCTGCAGAATGAGAGACAGGAAACAGAGGGAGTTAGCTTCTGCTTTACAGGAAGGTCAGCTTGTGCCTGTGGAGATCTTGCATCTTTTTTAAAACTACCCACCTATCTGACTCTTTACTCTCCCCTCTTTTAGATCCAAAGTGTTGTAACTATGACTTCTGCTCCACTCTAAAACTATTCTTTACGCCATTAAATGGTATGCAAAGTTTGTACTTGAAATGTGCATTATTTTCTCAGTGTGAGCGAGGGGAAATATGGTGTTTGTGACCTTGTTTCAGTTTGAATCATATGCCCCACTGTTTCCTAATATGCCCCTGGTGTATGTAAAGCTGAAAGCACATTTATTACACATCAATAATTCTGTACATTTCCTTCTGGAAAACTAATTCTCATAATAGGATTTTGTCAATGTGATTTGAATAATGATCTCAAAACATCCCATTTTAGGCTACTTAACTAAATAGAATATTACTGATTGCAACACTTATCCATGGTAAGGGTTTTGGTAACCTTCTTTTCTGTTTCTTGCCAACAGCCAATTTTCTCTCAATTAAAGCATGATATTAGCACTCAGTAGGGCATAAACAGAAATAACCGTACACTACTGAATATCACGCCTTGATTATGAGCTTAGGAGTGGGTGTACAGATGGATCCAGTTTCTATACTCCTATTAGAGTGCTGGCATTTATATTTGTGCATTTGTAAGAGAAAGGGAGAGGGAATCTCTGCCTGAATGTGTCTGTCTAAGACTTTGGCAGCAGGAAAAGCTGGAAGTTTTCAGCTCTGCCCCGTTGAAACATCTGGAAATGGAAGGGCAGAGTAAGAGACGAAAAGTCACAGGTATAGTAAGAAGAAAAAGTGTATCATTACACTGAGAGCGAGTCAGTGGTGATGCCAGTTGGCCAAAGTTAGCAGGAAGCTGTCCTAGTAAATGGCAGCAGCTGCTCGCAGTTCGAGAGAGCATGTCCCAGTCAGAGGAGAAAAGCGATGGCATCTACATTAATACTACCTTAATGGCCCATCTGGCGCTCCGTAGGGTCCCTGGCTGCGCCACCGACTCATAGGCGTTTGACAGGCAGTCTCCAGCGCACCAGACGCGCATGGCATGCCAAATGGCTGGGAGACGCCTCCGTGGCGCACAGATCTGTCAAACTCTCTGACGCCGTAGTCACACAGGCAAGGGAAGTTAAGGCAAGTTTTCACACGTGATTGGTTCTTGACACGGCTGGGGTAGAGGGAGGGGGCAGGAGGAGAATGACTGGCTTGTCTACTGTATCTGTCTCCTCCACGCACGCACTCCTCAAGTGCAACCACACATATGTACTCTCTCACATAAAAAACACACACCATCACACACACAGTAACATGTACTCTCCCATACTAGATGCTAAGTTGCCATGACAAGATTAAACCTCAATGAGAGAGCCAGGTTAAGATTAGCCAGTGGTGGATTTACTCTGCTCTGATGGCAAATGGAGATAACAGATATTATTTTAGCTTGAAGTCGCGCTTGCTCCCTGTAAACAAATACTGGAACTAATTGCATCATTGGAAGAAATTGTAGAGGGTCTTATCAAAACACCACAGGGGGTTCTGGCTATAAGTGGCATAATTGGTTGACAGAGCAGGCTGAAGTCCATGATGTGACACAGTGATGCACTTTACAAAAAAATGGCTGATTGTGACTTTAGGACTATAGATTACCCTTTGAAATTCTATATCATAATGTGCAAAATGTGATTAGTTAAAATGCAAATCCAGGATATAAACTTTTCAAGGGTTCAAGAGTTTTATGTCATACACTAATGACATTCTGTGCAGAGCAAAAGGTTAAGTAGAAAGCTTGGTCAGTTTTTGACTACTAGTCTCAGCCAGATTCTTCTGTCTTTTGTGTTTGGTCCTTCTATCAGCCGCTGTTGAGTTCTACTATACTGGCACAGTCCAGGTTTGTCTGAGAGCAGCTCACATACTGCAGTACAGATCACGGTCCCAGAAGTCTTTATCACTCTGCTGCTGGGAAACTATGACTTCTTTCTGAATGAGTAAACTACACAGAAAAGTACAGCTAGTGTACTTTGAAACATTTGCTGCCATTTTTTAGCTCCCTGCTTTTTCATAAGGACATTTAGAGAGATAGCAGTTCAAAAAAAAAATAGAAAAATGTAACGGAAGGTTCTTTAGAAAATATATTTCAAATGGCTTATCCAGTAGGTAGCCCCAGAGGACACCTCAGGGATAAACCTTGGCAAGAAAGGAAGATAGAGAGGGAGAAAAGTGAAATTGGAAAGAAGAAACAGGCGTGACTAAAACACAAGAACTATAAAAAGGAAAAGTATCCTCTTAACCTGCCAACACCTCTTCAGAAGAATCACAGTGTTCCATATCAGCACTTTTTAAACATTTTGTTTTGGTTGTGGAAAAAAAAAAAAAGTAAGAAGATCTGCTGATGTTCTTTGCTCACGTCAACTATTGACATTAGGGTAGATTATTTCAAAATGACTTTTCAAAATGAGTTTATTTATATTAGTTTATTATTAGCTTTTTCTTTTGAGCATTTTTTATGTTTTGTGCTGTCCTCATGTTTAAGCTAAATCTGTAAAAAAAAAAAAACATAACAACCCCCCCAAAAAGTAAATAAAACAACAAAAACTGGGATTTAGTGCTTTTTAGTTTATAGTTGTGAAATAGTGCATATCATTTATTTTAAGAAAATTTTAGCTGGATAGAATAATTGTGCATTAAGGTAAAGTGTGCAAAGGGAAAATGAGAGAAAATGAGGGGGGAAAAAAGATAAGAGCTGAAAGAAAAGAGCAGATAAAAAAAAAAAAAGCGTAGAATCAGCAAAACTGGTTTGGGGGCTTGAAAGAAAAGAGCAGGAGGAACTCTTCAACTTTCACTCTCATTCCCAGATGTGTTTCAGGCAAGACGTAGCCTTTGAAGAGCTTGTGGCAAAATAGGCAAAATGAGACACCCCACCACCACCACCCCTGCTTTTCCTATATTTCATACACTTCTTCTCTTCCTTTTTTTTTTTTCTTTCACATACTCTCCCACATCTCTCTCTTTTTCTTTCTCCCTGGGCATCTCCGTTCCTTAGTGGCAAACCCAGCTGCGGGGTTTCTGTGGTACTGTGAGTGAACCTCTACTGACTCCTTCAGCAGGCAGCTAAACAACACACAAAGACACACATATGCTGTGTTTACCCCATGCTTCTTTTGCTTGCTTTGATCCACTAAAGATATTTTCAGATACTGCTCTGCTACTTGTCTTACACATTTGCACATGTGACAAGGTCAACAGGAAGACTTGACATGTTTTGAATGCAAATCTGCCACATAGTTGATCTTTAAACTTGGAAAAACAGAATTTTTGTTTACATTTTCAGCTTTATAACACAATTGCTTGAATTGCAATCAACTTTAAAGCCACTAGAGGGAGCTTATAATAAAGTTGTGGCCCCTAAACCTTAGGCATAAAGACACTAAGAGGCATAATCTTTCATATTTTAACAATTTTGTCACTAGATATAGCTGTTTCATGATTCTGTCAATCTAAAGATTATGGCATCCAACCCAGAAATAGACAACAAGGTAAATAAATGTTAGAAGTAGCTTTCTTTCACTATAATTTGTCTTTTTGCATATTTCTGTGAGCAGATTCCTGCTGGTTGTAAGTTTGCGTGTGCATGTGTAGAGGTGATAATGCTGCTGTTGTTCAGAAGCTTCAAAAGAAGGGTGTATAATGGCAGTAACAGAGAGCATGCCCAGGCGTGCTTTCAATCAGTTTCCCAAATCTAATGAGTCTGGGCAAGAAGGTGGTCATCCCAACTTGATCAAAACTGGGAGGAAATCTGCAAATGATATATTATATCCTGGGGAGTTTCCTCAGTTAGACATGTCAAAAAGTGATGGTGAGCTGAAAATTAAAAGGTGTCTTTTGCCACCATTATTTTCTCAATATAGATGGAAAGTGGGAGCATAAAATGAAATCACACGACAGCCATCAGTTCATTGCAACCATTTTGTTTCATCTCATTTTATCTGTATTTATTTTATTCAGCCCCTTGTTTTAAATATTGCATTACTTCTCATTTATTTTTGTTCAAAAATAACAACTCCAAAATGAACCTTTTTTACAAGTATCCTGGCACTTCTTTGCTCGTGCATGTTATCATTTTGGAGAAGACTAATACATACTGCTAGTTAATCATACTTTTTGTCTCTGTTTCCCCCCTAATAGAAGATAGGTGACATGACACCTTCTGAACTAGAGTAATGGCACTAATTTTACACAATCTTCTCCCTCACTTTACTAAAGCAAGCTTAGCCGATGGGATTTGCCATACTCTGTGCTTCTCCACTCCTCCTGGCCTTTTCCAGTGACAGGGCTGCCAATGATACAGATCCGCTGTGACATTTTACATTGTGCTCCCTAATTGCTGCAACTGATAGCAAAATGGCTCACCATAGAGCTGCATGTTTCCTCTTTTTACCAGCCTTTGGCCTTTTTTTTTTTTTTTGTTCCATGAGGTGGTTAGTACACATTCTAGTACTGTACAGACTAATTGCATTGCTTGAATGCTGTCAGATGGTTTCCCATTAAGGTTTGTCTCTGTGCTACAACTCTATCTGCAGTTTATTCATTTAAAAGCCATTCATTTAATAAAAATAAATAAATAAAATTTAAGATTAATTTAACAAAGGGGGAAAAAAGGTTTTATTTTCAAAAAGATTATCCATTCTTGTTTTTGTTCGAGTGTGTTTCCTCCACCTTGGGACTCCCAAACTGAAACCCAGAATAAACTTATGTGACAGATGCAGCTCTAATTATACAGTTGTTTTAGGACTGTCAGGTTGCAGCAAAAAAGGAGCCAGTCATTTGGGAAAGTGAAGGAGGAGGGTAGCAAGGGGGGGACAGTTTGATGGACGGACATTGTAACACCAGCATCTGGCGATAGCTGCAGCTGCCGTATCGTTTTCCCACTGCCAGCTTGCCTGCTAAATAAATATTGCCACGATCTGTCTTGTACTAGCAAGTGTAAATTACTTTAACACGTCAATAACTAGTTTACAATGATGTTTTTCCTGCCATTTCAGAACATATATTGATTTTACATTGCTGTTAAACGACACAAGCATTGTTTCCTTCAGCAATACTTTTTTCTTTCTTTTTTCCACATGGAGTCACAATGAACTAGACAAGCCCTGTGAGGAAAGAAAAAAACCAAGAAAAACTGTATCAATCATACAGTTAGTCAATGCATACACTATATTTTGAAGCTACCTAAATAGAGATACAGAAAAACCATGGTAAATACTGTGTGATATGACAAACTAACACAAACTTGGTGCTGATTGTAAGGGGAAAATCATATTATTTTCTTTGTGTACTTGTTGTTTTTACTCTTTCTTAGCCATAACATCTTAATTACTCGACCATATCCATAAACATCCACTATGAACATGTTGCAAAAGATAAAAAGTACCTCAAAAAAGGCATTTCAGCCCTTCTTAATTTGTCAATTATTACTAATTATTTGCAAAGAAAGCAAAATGTCAGCAGTGCAGATTTTTTAAGTTTTAAACAGCTTTCTTCAAAACAAAGACATGTTATTAATTAAAGAATTGTGGTGAGAACACAAAATGCACGTCTTTACAGCTGAGCCTTCAAACTTGTTCTTTGTGTGGACATGCTCATGAAGTGGGTGCAGGCTTGTGTGTGCAGCCATGAAGCAAGTCTGCAGGCGTGTGTACAGTCCTGTATTATCTGTTTTCCTTCATCTGGGTTCCTCCTCTTCAGAACAGATGTTGGGGAAACCCGCAAAATCACAGCTGAAGCATCTTTGTAATCACTGAGATTATATTCCAGGTCCTATTATGTGACCCACTTATTTTCTCACAGTGCTGATTGCACTGCAGTGCAGTGACAACTTGCATAACAAAACTTCAGCGTGTGATTAACCTTCACGTCATATACATGTCCTTAAACAAAATTAATTTTAATCTCAAAATTACACCCATTCAGAGCAGAAAACCTCTCACTTTGTAAAAATGAAACGTTTACCTCCTCTGTGGACTTTTACCAATGTGATAAAAAGATGCTTTTGTGTGCGGTACTGTATGTCTAAATAGGTAATAGTAAACTCATTTTAGTTGGACAACAATAATTTATAAATACTTGCCAGAGAAATCTGTTATGTACAGATTTTCTTTTTTTCATATAGTTTTATTTAAAATGAACAAGAGTTTATGATGCACAAATATAGCAAAATATAAGAAAATTTTAGTCTTCTTAGCCATTTTTACCTAATTTATTTTTTTTACATCAGTAATAATAAACTGAACTGATTATTCATTGTCATGCTTCAACACCATTTAATTGTGTTTCCAGAACACTTCAACTCAGGGGTCATCAGGGCTCTTTCTCATTTACACAACGACACACATACACACAAATTCAAGAAAAAAAAAAGCTTTCTCTTCACTTCCTTCCTTCAAAGATGCTTTCAAAGCCCCCCACACCCGAAAAAAAAAGAAAAAGAAACTAAAAAAAACAAAAACGCATGCCCAGACTAGAATTTGCCATAATTTCCTCTCTCCCATCAGACGCACACTGTGCTCCATCTCAGTCCCAAATCTACTTTTTCATCAACATCTCAATTAAAATCCCCATTGGAGGCACAGCACCCTACAGAGCCAAAGAAACTCACAGTGGAGGAAGATTGTCCCTGCAAACATTCACCACAAACACTTTAATCTGAAACCACATCACTAATCTATCACTTAACTCTGTCTCAGTCTCAATCAGCACCAGCAGATGAAACACAGAGGTGGATGAATAGCTGTCAGACATCATGTTACTGTGTGTGTCGCTGTATTTGGAAGTCGCCGCAGTTGACTTCAAATTTGTTTCATTCAAAACTGGAAGTAAGAGGTTTTTTAACTTATTGTAACCCCTACATAAAACACTGTAGAAACATAGAACATATGTGTGATTATCAGTCTTCTGCTACTCAAATCAAGGATTTTTATGGCCTGACTTATAGTTTTTGCACAGCGACTATTTGTTTGAGGCTTACTTTTCAGTCTCCATTTTTGTTTGCCTCTCATTAACTTGGCAATCAGGGAGTGACAAATGCAGGTGTGTGGTTTCCATAGGGACTCTGATGAGCCAATTGCGGCAGCTTCAACATTTCTTTTGATCTTTACATTTTTTTAGACGCTATATGTATTTCAAAATGTTACAGTTTTTTCTCACCTTACATTATTGCAAAGCTATGTAGAAATTTTGGCCAGTGGCTGCTGTGGCAACCTTCAAAGATTTATTCAGAAATTGTCTAGTTTTAAGGTGTTCTGTGCAATGTTCAAATATTTTAGTTGAAAGTCATTATGGCGATATACTTATTTGTTCCTTCCTATTAAATGTAAAGAGAAAAAAATATACATTTTAACTAAATTATTTTGTACTGGTAGCACACACATTTTTTAAAATGCTTTCTAAAGTTAAGATTTTTTAAAACTTTGTTTTTGATGTGTAAGCTTGAGATATGAAGCTTTTCAGAATTTATGACGTAACAGACTATTTCACACATTCCCACTGTTCAGTTGTACGCTAGAAATCACAACAATAATGGAGCAGTCTAAGTTGTTTTTTTCTACATCCATCTCGTTTGATCCTGAATTTGTCGCCATTCAGTTTTGATCTTGTTAAAAGGAATGGAAGGAAGTAGTAAATGATGGCAAAGAACAAACTAAACTACAATTGGTTTGGGGAAATCTTTACCCAACTCAGAATGTTCTTTCTTTTGTATTTTGTGTCAGTGATGTCAACGATGTTGCTATCTAGTGATGAGGCATAGATACTTCACTATTGGTATTATATTTTTATACTGTACATCTTGACAAATTATTGAAAACAAATGCTATTAAATATCTGGAGTTGTAAAGTTGAAGCCTGAAACTGCCGTTTTTTTCCTGTTGAGTAACTAATGCTTTTTGTTTGTTTTTTTGTTTCCAGGGTGTGCTCTCAAGATCTCCTGTGGAGATCTTGTACGAGCTTCCTTCAGCTGGGCTCTCCGTCTGCCATTAGGCCCCTCCGTACTTTTTATCCCAACACCTTCGAGACCTCAAACTGCCAAATGAGTTGAATTATGGCCAGTTATGTGGAGTGGACCAAGCATCACAAGGGAGAGGCTTGAGTCAGTGGAACTAACTATACTCCTGACCATTAAAAAGGCAGCCTGACACTGTCTTTTCATCTTCTGCCTTCTCTCAAAGGCCAGCAGTGCAAACCCTATGTCCCATCGAGCTGAGACAAGACCAAAGAGCCAGGTAACCAACCTGCTGTTCTGTCAAAATCTCCACCCGACAGCCTAAACACCAACGTACCCCATACTCTAATCAGAATTGTACTTAATATCTATTCATTTTGGTGCTTTTTCACCAAATGTATTTTGCCTTATGTATTCTTTTCACATTTTATCATTTTATCTAATTTGGTGTGAACTATCTGTAATGTAAATGTACAAGGTTAACTGAAAATAATTACAGTAAAACAAGTATTGTAGCCATGGTTAAAGCAACTGTAAATAGGATCATCTACAGTAAGTTAGGCAACACTTAAACAACCACACTTAAGCCCCCGCACACTCACAGAAGCACTAAATTTGATCTGTCACAATAACAGGGGCATCATGACATGATGGCTGCAGCTTTTTTCTGCTCCTCTTCTCTCCTCCGTTCAGCTAGTAATGTCAGTGCAGTGTATAATGTTTGCTGTAGCTGGTGGCTGAAATTGAATGAGTGATACTACCGGAGGTGCTGGGATTACTGTGGGCAGAATTGATGCTATCTGTCCAATGATGTGTTATTTTGTGGAAGTGAGGCAACAAACCGGAGAGAGAGCGAGAGAGAGAGAGAGAGAGAGAGAGGGAGAGAGCGCAAGAGAGAAATGGTCACACTACTCTGTATGATTTTACAGTTTAAGTGGTGAAAGACAAATAGAATAACAGTGATGTGCTAGTAGGGGTTGTAAATGGTTGAATAATTTTCCTCGATTTCAACATTCATTTGTCTTTACTACATTCCTTTGCTGAGCTTCACTTGGCATCTTGAATGGTATTTATTGCCCCTGTCTGCACACAATTGCAGCATCAGCTAGCTTAGCGCCCGTGTTTGGAGGTGAGACAGGTTACGCCTAGTCTCTATTCCTCTAATAGGGTCAGCTCAGAAAAGGGTCAGAGGTAAACTAATGACACCTGCAACAGATGCTTCTTCCTTGAAGCCATTGCTAAGGCTTAGCAAAGGCTTGTGGGAATAAAAGTGTGCTGCTTTGAGACCCAGGTGGCTGTGCCTGGGTCAGCTGCTAACCCCTGAAAAGACTAAATTCAGCTCTTTCTGCCTGTTTGGGGCACAGACCGATGGTCCTGGGCTATTGTTATGGGGTCAAGTTAAATCTATCCAGATTGCTGGAGCAGCTAACAACCATTCATCAAAAATTCAGCACTGCATAGCTGTAAAGTTCTGCTTATGTAGGTTAAAGGCTTTAAACAAAGAATTGACATAGGTTTTTTTATGTTGTTCAGGTGTTTTATTTTTAATTTTAACAGCATTGGATTGTGGTCATGAACCCATTTTCAATTTTTACGTCTCTGTGAAGTGAGGTAAGTAATTTATTTTATTTTTCTTTTAACTTTGAAAATCAAAAATAATTAAAAAGCTATATTTGTCTACACATTAGCGAGGCTATTTTTAAAGGTGTCTACATAAAATACCAGGCTAATTTGCCTTTTTCCAAATTACAGTATGCATTTAAATATAATAATTTAATAAGACTGCTTTTCGTTTTGAGGGAAAACTTCAGTGAGAGAGGCTATTTTTTTCTCCCGTGTAAACAGCTGGCAGCATCCCATGCTTTCACAATTAATGGGCATCTAATTGGCCATAATCAGTTTCACTTAAGCAAATATAAAATAGGCAGTTGCCCCTGGAACAGGCAGCTGTTTGTAAAACCTTCTGGCAACACAGCGGTGATGTTTGAGGATGTTTCCTGGAACTCTTCCATACATGTAGCTTACAGTAACTACACTTCTGTCAGCATAAACTTTTTTTTTAAATATAGAACTATGCCAACCATGCCTGATTTACTTTCTGTAATATTAATTTGATTGTAATGCATAAACAAGCCAAATAGATCTGAAATGTTACCACCTAGGCCATATTTGAATTAACTGTTGGGCACTTTAGTTGTTTTACTTTAACATTATCCACAAAAAATCTAAAGAAAGAATGAGTAATCTCTAAACTGAAGATCTTTTGAGGACAAGAACAATAGCAAGGTGTAAAAAGAAGCGTAATCAAAGGCAAACAAAGGTAAATATAGGCTTTAAGTAATGAGTCAATGTTTAAGCTGAATTAAAAAAAAAAAAAAAAACAAGCGTACTTATAGCAATATTAATTACTGTAATCTCCGGGCTGCATTGTTTCAATTGGTTTTAACATGGTTGTTGACGCTTCTCTTGACAGCTTCAAGGTCAGACCTGTTCAGTCTAAGTCTTTATGTGATTTTATTCAAATCAAAAGTGACCTCACCAAGGTTACTTTTCAATGACACATACGACAGAAAAAAAACATACAGTGCTGGCAGAAAGAATGGGGGCTTGTGGCTGACAGATGAGCAGAAAGTGAGCACTGAATTTACCACAAAATTAAAACTTGTCTGGCCGGGAGTTACTCAGACAGAAAGCAAAATAGGAAACAGAAAAAAAAGGTAATGCTCTGGTTCTATAATGCTCCAGTGAATGCCTTTGACTTTAGCTTTTGGGTTTTTACCACAATGCACAAATTAATTTATATTATGACGTCTTTTCTGCTATAAGCCTTCATCTTAATGAAAGGGGGTGAGTATGTGAGCGAAAGACGCAAGAAAATCAGTGTGTGGGATAGCAAAAGTAATGTCAAGCAACATGATTATGAGAGGGGAATGGATTAAGGGCATTGTTTAAACTGGAAGAGGAGGTACCTTCCACATTGCTGGCTGCCATCTTATCTTGCTTCCCAACAGTGGTCTAATCTGGTGGTCGAGCATGCCTGCAAATAATTTCTGTCTGTCACACAGACAATGGAGCTGCCACCTTGTCGTGCATCACGGATTACTGTACTGTTCATCCTGTTCCGCCCCTACAGAGACTCCTGACAAAGGACTTAATTGAATATCCATCCGTGGCTAATTTGTGTGCCTTCCATGTGGGCAAACGTGTAAACACAAGCTTTAATGCTGTGGCACACAAACAGTCACACAAACATACACTTAATTACACACGCCACCCTACAGGAATTTACTTTGAGGCTACTTGTTCATTTAGTCGGATGTTGAAAGTCAAGAATTATTGCTTCTGGTCCTTATGGCTGAACTGTAAACAGATTCAATGGACCAGATTCAATTAACTCTGTCCAACCTAACATGTAATTATATGGAAGCACAGAGTGAAGACTGTGAGATAATAGAGTTTTCTACCCTTGAACCTTAACCCTACTTTTCCCATTTGTTTGTCAAATTAATTTAAGCCAGTAGATTTGTTATGCTTGGGCTTAAATACATATAATCACCCATTTGAGCTTCATATTACACTTGTGCTTAAGCTAATTAATCCTTAGTGTTTATCATGCATAAACAGTCACGGCTTTGCATTAAATGTCTACAGAAGTAGTATTTCTTATCAAAACTGTTAATTAATGTCAAGTTTTGGTTTTGTTTTGGACAAATGTCGCTCAATGACATTGGTCTTAAAATTGGTCCACAAGCCCCCCCTCGAAAAAAAAAGGAAAATAC
>JAOXNZ010000001.1:15257715-15272492 GCA_028566095.1 Kryptolebias brasiliensis | reverse complement strand
TATCAGACTCCTACTGTGAGAGCTGTCTAACAGCAGCACGAGGTATGCAGTCTAAACTTGCCTCTAAGCTTATGAATGAATGTTTGCCTTTGCCCAATTTCAAATGATGATGTGCTAAACAAAAAACTGCCTTCATGTTTGCCTTAAACTTAGTAGCCCTTAACTGCTTGGACAGACAGCAGGCTGTTGCACCTTATGTATTTGTTTATTTTCAAGATAAGGGGCCTCTTTTATGGATAAGCAGCTAACGCTCCTGCTCTGTCAAGCTGGGACAGGCTGAGGGAAGATAAAATAGAGTCTGTTAATCTGGTGCTGGTGAGCAGAGAGAGTGATGTTATTGACCTACGCTGGCTGCAATGTGTTTCAATTATACACTGCCATCCATTTGTCAGGCAAGCCGAGCGATGGAGGGGGGCACAGAGTTCAGGCCTGGGTTAGAGTCATTCTCCATCACTTACGATGTGTCTTTGGAAAGCACTTTAATTGAATTACCCAATTTATTCTTCAAGCAACAATGCCCTGGCCTAGACCCATGACGTGAGACAATTAGATACAAGTTCAAAATTAGGCAGTTTGCATTCTTCATCTTTTCATGTTGTACACAGGGAGGGAAATGTGGAACATATGCTGACTCCATCCTGAATAAATTCTAACTTGAATGGCAGTTGGAATTTTTTTCTAATTATTTTAGTTTACTTAATTTAGTGGGCAAGGAAGCTATTGTATGTATATTTTGCTGTAAATGAATATGAACACTATGTAATGTAATGCAAGTATTCTGTAGAACTGTAACTACAAAATTTAGGCTCAAAAATCCCCAAAGTTTTGGTACTTTGGTTAAGTTAGCAGTTAAGGCATTTTATCACACTGTATACAAATGGGTGCTCAAAGTCAAAGAAATACATCAGGTCCTTTGAATTGGGGTTTTGTAAAAAAGGTTATGAACAATTATCTTACCTGCTGTAGAAAAAACTTTTACATTGTCATCAATTTTGAATTACATAATTATTTACATGGAGTTGTTCTTATATTTGCAGGTGTAAATAGTGGCAGCAGCTGCTAGCTATATCAAATAGCATTTGCATGAACCTCTTGAAATATTTGTGTTGGGAGTTGTTTTAAGATGGCAGCAATCCACTCTGGACCGCTTGGACTACCTGCTAGCTCATTGTTCTGGCAATTAAACTCAATTTCTCCAAACTGAGATTGTTCAAAAAAGCTATCTACAACATGTGAGACAATGATTGTTAAAAGCCTTTCCACAGAACCCCACTTCAAATTTATGTGGCTAAAGAAACATCATCAACCTATGTTAGAATGACACGTTTTCCTCTTTACTTCCTGCTTACAATCTGCTTAGAATATTTTCCCTGATATTTGCAAATTGCACAATGTTCAGAGTGATTAATTCTAATCAAGTTCAATTTATTCTGTGAAAGCAGCTGGAAGAAGCATAAGTGTTGACTGTGCTCTGTCTGTGAGCTGTCTAACAAGACGGCCAGGCTGTCGATCTCCTCAGCTCCAGTTCCAGGTGTAGTGAAGGTGCTCGGGTTTAGATGCACATTGGCCTACTTGCACTCTGGCCCCAACACCTGGCCACTCACTAAGCTCTGATTGTCAGTTCATCCATTTTCACCAAGACAAGTCTGTGTCTAATCAACAGTGTTGCTCACTCTGTATCTCCACAGCTCATCTTGTTAAGGGGGAAGAATTGTGGATAAAAATGTACTCCCTATAAGCATGAAATGTACACCAATTATGCTAATTTGCAGTGTTGCAGATGGCCCAGTGTTGATTGCAGCTTCAGGATCAGGGGAGGCCATCTGAAATTTGAACGTGGCATTCACATGACACTCATTACTGCACAACCTAAACCAAATATCCCTTTGTCACTTGTCATCCATCTGTTCTTACTATGTTTCACAGATAAGACTATGCAGATCTCTGTGGGCTGCTGAAGAGCTCCACAACAAGCAAAAGAGAACCACAATCCCTAGTTTTAATTGTTTAGGTTTTTTTTTAGTTTTGTAGAGTTGTATTTGAGGGTGTTCTCAAAACTACAAGCAGTGTGATTCATCAGCAAAAGCAATGACTAAAAGATAAAGGCAAAAATAGCATCATGGTCTAATTTAAGTTTTTTAAAACCATTTGTCAAAGTAATCACCTTGGTCTATTTGGAAATATGATAAATATAATTACTGAGATTTTTGTGTTTCATTTTGGAATGGTATTTTATCCATGACAGTCTATCTCATCGAGATATGCAGAACTATTTGTTCCCATTGTGCCGGCTCCTGGGGCAGGAGGATTTATTCCAAATGCCATTCTACTAAGGGAAGTGTGACATTCAGAGTGTGCCAAGGTGTGCTAGATGTTAGGAAAGCATGTGCAGCCTGATGTAAATTGATCATCAACATCAACCATGATGCTCTTTGTTATGGCTATTGAGGCGAATCAGTTTAGCCCCTATCTTCTTTTAGAGCACGCTAAAGTGAACCCATGCTGATGTTCAAATGAATGGAGCCCTTTCATGAAGCCATGGCCATTGAACTCTGGAGGCTGAATATAGCCCTAAGTCCTGCAACCTTTGTGGCAGGGGGTTCCTGCCAGGCATGATTCCTGTTTAGTGAATAAGTGGGGTAATTACGGTGCAGTTGGGGCCGTGCAGCAAATGTCACCAGTAGATAAACAGTAGGAGCAAGTCTTCTGTAAAAGCTTGATTTATCCACCCTGGACCTCCTGAAGCCGGCAGAGGAATTAAGAGCGGTTGGGTGTAAAACCAAACTAGCTTCTCTTGATTTCACTGGGGTTCAAGGATGCATATAATTGGAGGAACTGTAGTTAACAGATAAGGCCCCAGGTTAAATTTACTTTATCTCACAGTAAATCTCTAATGCTGGTCTCTAGCAGCTGGAAGTTTAATCTGAAGATAAACATCATTTCACATTCAAAGTATTTACATAGGCCATTCTAAAATATTGTAATTTCAGTTGATATTAGAACTCCTAAGTCTGGTTACTTGTCCACCACCGTAAACTACAGGTGTAAAATGATATCTTACACATATGATTTTATGTGTTGCAATTTGATAAAATTTCAAACTTATCCATCACAAGTCTACTCCTTTGTCTCACTGATTAGAAACCACAGCTATTGCACTCCATTAAAGAGTGTGCACTCATGTGTGACCACGGGACGGCCTTTATAACATCATGAGCCTTGGGAAATGGGAGAGTCAGCGAGCGTCATTCCATTACCTGCTGAAATGGATCCCCCTGTATCTCCTCCTTGATTAGCTTTGTCTCGAATAACAATGATAGCTTTAAGTGTGTCTAATTGAGGCCGAGCTCACCCCTCCCTCTCTGTGTGAAAGTGCTTACTCATTTTGTCTGTCCTTTTAATAATTACATTATCATTTTACGCCCCTGTCGGTTCCTTGGGAAGTGGGCTGGCGCTTGTGTTGAAGTGAAAGCTCATTATTGGAGCTGAATTATGTGCAGTTTATTGATCCCCATGGTGGATTATGGAGCTCTAAGTTAGTCTAGACAGAATAGTTAGCCAGATGACAGAGAGGAAACATAGAGGCCCCAGGGGGAAGATCTCTGGGCTCAGTGAGCAATTAATGCCTGCCAGGTAATGGAATTTAAGTTTACACTAAATCCACCGATGCCTTGGCATTTCAAGTGCCTTATAAAAAACATTAGCCTAATGAGATGGTCAAGAGCTACAGAGGCATTCTTTTAAACACATTTTCTTAGCCACACTTTTGCCTCCTGCTTTTCTCCTTGGTGTTCTAATCTCATTCAAGCAAGGTGACTGTTAGGTCTTCACTACAGTATTGTAAGTACAGACTGTACAGAGATGGAAAGTGTTTTTTTTTTATTTACTGTTTTTGCTTTGATCAATTGGCTAATGTTGACACAGTTTTTTTGAATAGGCTTTTGGTAATCTGCATCTTGTGGGCTGGAGCATGGGTTAAAGGTCAAAGTGCTGAGTAAGAGGCCAAGCAGGACATACATCTCTACAAAACTAAGGGTCAGTTTTAAAAGCTATCCATCAATATTTTGATAAAAAGGCCACATTATCAACATCATTGCTTTTCAGTACCAGAGCTAGCTACAGTGTGCCCTTTGGTCTCTGTCAATTGAGGATTTAATTTTTGTATTTATTTTCTTGGTTATCCACCTACCAACCCACCTTGTCTGCCTGTTTTAGTAGGAAACAAATACAAAATGAGTCATTATCAGCTTTTAAGTTATAGTGATTAAAAAATGTTTGTTTCATTTTATTCGTTTTGAGTTGTGTTATTGATTAGTTGATGCACAGAGGACCTCTGTTTAACTGTTTAACTAAATACAAATACAATATTTAGTCACTTAAGCAGCTACAGTGTATGAAGCCCCTAAGGGGACATTGGTGAAAATAAGATATATATATATATATGGGGGAATGAAATATTATCTGGTGCTCAACAGATAATTCTTCAGTAGCCCTCAAACCAAATGTCCTTAAATGTAGAAAAGTATAGACCTATAAGGTAGAATGCTCTGCCGTTTAGTGGTGATCGTATAGTTGACACTAAATTCTTTGCAGACATTTTACTCAAAAATGGTAGAGTATGGTAAAGTATTTACCCCTTGGATGTTTTACTCTTTTATTGTTATTATAATTAGTGATGGTCAATATAAATTGGCCTTATATAAAATCTTGATTAGAGTTTTTTTTATATATCTATTTTTTAACTGTATATTGTTTACCTAGTCTTACACTAAAGATGAGAAAAACATCAAACAATTCAAATTCAATTTAGATGACAAGGATTAGGTGATCCACGGAGGAAATAGGACTCAAATGCAGGCAAAGGGGGCAGCAGGCAGAAAGGTAGATAAATGCAATTAGTGTATTTGCTAGAAAAAACTAGAACTATGAATAACATGATTCAAGGGCAAACCTTATTTAAACCTTAACAAGATTGACAGAAAACATAAAACATAACAAGTTCATAAGTCAGTGACCAAGTGCTGCACATGAGGTGACTCGTCAACTTAAAATTTGGTGGCCAGATTTGAATTTGGCACTTCTGCAGCCCTTATCACTAAACAAGCTGCTGAACAGAGCAAAAGTTGGTGGGACACAAAATTAATGGTAGGTGTTTACAAGAAAGACATTGTTGGGAACGACCAAATCATATAAAACACATTTACTTTTGAATAAAGTCAATATCCTTGCCCCCCCATGGCAGAAGAGTTGTATTTTTATATACATGTGTTGGTGTTCAGAACTTGCACGCACTGACCTGAACACACACATCGATGTAGGTAGATTCCCGGATACTAAAATTTATTTTAAACGACAGTCTAATGAAAACACTTGACAGTCGAGCAGTTTGTTGCTCCCGTTAAAGTTGCATTTTAGTGAAACTTGGAGCCAAAATCTTCACGTGACAATCAGGCCAGTGTCTCACTCACAGGGTTTTAGTGCCTTTTATGTTGTTTCCATGTCCTTGGCTCATAAGCCTTGGTGATGTTAGTAAATACATACAGGAGCATGAATAAACTGGGCTGTAATCCACACTAACTCGTCCCTGGAAGAGCAAGGGAGTGATACAAAGGGGAGAAGAGGGGAATGAGAAGCGGCTGATTAGACTGGTTTTACTGCTCCTCTGCTGACCTAAAAAAACACAGCAACCCTGACCTTGCATAGCAGAGCCCTTATATATCTAATGATCTCTGAGTACTTTAATGATACAGTGTGTTCTCTCTCTCTCTCTCTCTCACTCTCTTTCTGTCTCTCTCTCTCTCTCTCTCTCTCTCTCTCTCTCTCTCTCTCAATCTTTCCTTCCGTTTTCCAACCCTTCTTTTATGAAGTTCTGTCTTTTCTTCCTTTTTTAGCACGAGCTTCTGCACACACAGTCTTCTACACACACACACATACTCACAAAGTACACAGCCTTGAAAAATCCAGTCAGCAGTTTAAGCTGGGAGTCTAGCAAATGAGCTGTCCTATTGAAATAGAAAGAAGAGTGCTCTATGTCGTAGAAAATGCTGCTATGGCAAGCCCAACAGAAAAGGGACAGAAGGAAAATTACTTGCTCGGACAAAGAAACATGAGAATGTCCTTTTACTACAATTGTTCCAATTTATACTTCGACAGAATAGATTACATCCATTTTTTTTCTGTACTGTATTTCTCTTTTAGACCTTTTTTTATATAACCATTCCTCTACCTGAACTTGTTATCCAAAAACACCATTAGGCACTGTATCAAGAGGAAACTAAATAAATATATAAAAGCCTTTCCCTTGTATCTTCCTTTTTGTTGTTTTCTTCAGCACCAAATGTGGTTGAACTTTATAATAGTGTACAGCTTGGTTTGACTGTTAAAAGATGACTAAATGGTCACAGTTTCATGTTACTTGCTTTAACCAGGGTACTGAATATTACACTGTAAAATTACATCCCGCTAATAGGAATTTAGGCATGGTAGGTCTTTCCTAAGTCCTCATTAAGATTTTTAATTTTCTAGCCATTTTGTCAGTGTGTAGAAAACAGCTTCCATTGGCTTAAGTCTTTCTTTCTTGGTGTCTAATTCCCTCTCTTTGACCACTTAAGGTATAAAGCTCCATTTGGTCCTGGTATTCCCCTTCTTGTCCTGTCTGTTCATGGTAATTAAGATTCCATTTTGCTCTGAATGGGAACGTTAAAATGAAGGGTTATCGTGGGGCTTCTGTAGGCTCACCCAATGAAACACCTATAGTGACCTCTGATTTACCCAAAAGGGGCTCCTTATCCCCCCACCCTTCAACATCCCTCTTCCCTTCATGCCCATCTTGTTGTGTGGTCTCCTCTCTTCAGTTCTCATTACTTTCTGTAAGAAGGCCTGGGAGATGTGGTGGAAGGGGAGGAATGGGGCGGTTGCAGAGGAGGGCTTCTGTCCCTGGATGAGTGAGTGTGGATAAGAAGTTGTTTGAATTCATAATTGTGCTCTTGTGAAGGGGGAAGATTTGTAAAGCAAGGCTGGGTTCATTGTGTGGCAGTGTGAGTCCGGTGGAGGGTGCGAGCTGCTCAAAGCTAATGTAATCTACGCTATTAGAGAGGGTTAATTAGCTGCTGAACTGGAGCCTGAAGAGCAGGCAGAGACGGAGAGACACACGGAGTGAGACAGAGAGAAGGAGAGACAGAGGGTGGGCAGTAGGGATAGAGAGGTCTTCAGGGAGTCATTAGAGACTGCTTGTTGTAATACAGCCACACAGTCAATAAGGCTTCTTCTCTGAGGAGTGGAAGAAAGCCAAAGAAAGATGTGAAGGGAAAAATGAGTTTCACACCAAGTCAGTGCAACTGCAGCTCTGCCACTGGGTGCATGTTGGAAAATTTGATTACATTTTCCAGCTTTCTGCACTCAAAAAACATCCTTGCACATGTTGGATTAACTCCATTGAAATAGTTTTACTTGGTATTGAGTTTAGATTTGTTTAACTAAAGGTTAACAAATCTGAAGTTTAAGTCTGAAATAAATACATTTATGTTAGGATCAGGGCCTAATTTATTTCTAATCTATTTCATTTTATGATGATAGAAAAAATACAGTAATATATATTACAGTAGTGTCATTATCTGGTTGTACTCTTTAAATTAAAAAAATGTCAGAATATCTTGCTCCAAAATGGTCTTGTATTTTGCCTTAATTTAGTTGTGATCTTTATTGACAAGTGAAATCTCGGAATTTCGGAATTCATGAATCAAAAATTGACTAACAGAAGTACTTTGTGTGCAGGGAGTAAAATCTACAGGAGGTTTGTCCTGACTTATTCTCCTTTGCATTGAGTCTGTTAGTCTTTGCACCATAATTTGGGCAATGATAAATCAATGTCCATCTTGACCACAAATCATACTTAAATGTCTTCTCTATAAATGACTTCACATTATAGTTTTGTGTTTCCAATGTGAGCAGTAGGCTTAGGCTTAATCTACAGTCTGCGGAGCATTTCTAGACCCTAAATCATAGTCAATTTGTATTTTTTTCATTTGTCTTTTAGTAGCCTGTCATATACAACCATGACTCTTGTTGCTTTTAGCTAAACTTAAGACAGGCCATTGGTGTCGGCTCCCATGGCATTTTAATGCAGAATAATTACTTTATCTGGCCCAAGCAATCCATTTTTGTTTGTTTGCGGATGTTTTTAACTTAATCTTGACCCTGGGGTGAAAAAAGACAGAGAAACAGGAAGGGGGAAAAAAATCCTCCAAAGCAGACTTATACCCTCAATTTAATAGCCGAGTGAGGTGTTTCTTCAGCATCATCAGATCAATGGAGAGTAAATAGCCCACACTTCTTGTTTCACAGTGCAGTATTGATCTTTTCCTCAGCCTCGGCTTTCCTTTCCCCAGCTTCTCGTGTCTTTCAACCCCTGGGACTGTGCTGATTGCCATAGATTGGACAAGCTAACAAGCGCATGATGAGGAACCAGGCTTTCTTTTCTTCTCATAGGCTGTTTCAATTTTTTTTTTCTTTGTGGCACTGGCATGAACACATACAGACAGATAGACATCCACACAGGGAGTTTAAAACATCAGATCTACACAGTTCAGCACCATAAAGGAGTTTGCTGTTTCTTTCTTGTTCCCTTTGTTGTTAGCGTTGTTCTTTCTTCATCTACACTGAGAGGACCGACTCGGCTGTTTCTGCTTTGGGGATTTTTGCCAGACTGGTGGAGTATCCCAACTTAACTGAGCAACTCAGGAAAAAAAAAGAGTTTTCCTGACCTCGATGGGAACTTTTTTTTGTTCTTCATTTAACACTTTATTTCAAATCTTCCATCATCTTTAAAGATGGAAGATGGTGGCCTGTGGAGAAGAACGAACTCTGTCTGTGCGCGAGGACAGCATTAAGACCGCATGTGGGTAAGTTCAGAGTAAGTGCAGCACACAGTGTATTGAAGTCCAGACGTGAGGGTGATAGGAGGAGAGATGTGGAGGTTAAGCCCTCCCCACACATCTTGTTCACCCTGATCTTTCTGCATAAGTTAATACCAGTGAGAGGAAAGACTGACAGATTATGCCTGGATTTGGAGACCAAAATTGACAACAAAGTACTGGATAATTAAGCTTTCCATTGTCTTTGTGTGCAAAAAGTTGCATTTGCCTACACAAGTGTGCACTTGCCAATAATTACAAGTTATTTTTTTATTCCTGTTCGGCATGATATGGTGTGATAAATTTTGTGAGGTGATAGAAGGAGGTGCACATGCTTCTATGTGGCTTAAGATGAATTTAAACATTTGTTTATGAAGTTTCAAAGTTGGTTGTAGTGATCAGATGTCCTTTTAAGGCTCATTAGCCTGCTGAGCATTTGTATGTGCTTCCTTGTAGTTTGGACAAGTTTAGGCTTGAGTATTGCAAACACATCACAGTTGGATATTTCAGATACATACTGTAAATAACTTTTCAATAAGAAACACGTTTGGTACTTGCCCGAATAAATGTAAATGAGTACCTGAAATTGACTTAACGTATGTACATTTAATATTTTGTCAAAGGTATTTTTTCCCCTAAGTTTTACTCTTAATACAGTAGAAATTGTACATCAACAATCTTTACAAAAAAGAATGCTTTTACATTTTTGGATACTGTAAATTATTTATTTCTATAAAGCTGCACTACTGACAAACTGAAATTATTAAGATCTGATATTTGAGCAGGTGTTATAAAAGAAAGTTGGATACCAGTTAAAATATAACAATATTGTTTTAGTGTTGATGCACTGAAATAATCACAGAGTAATATGAGACATTAGAAATCCTGTTCAGTTGAAGTTTGTAAACAAAAAACATCAATTATATCAGAGTAATGCTGCATTCAGTTCACATCAGAATTGATAAATCATCGTCATTACTATTATCATCATTATTACTTATCCAGAGATCTAACAAAATGAAGAAAAAAAAAAAGGAGGGGGGTGGGGGTGGGTGTTCTGTGTTTTATGCTGAATACTACTCTTTTGATAAAATGCACAATCACATTCAATGAGTGGAAAAAGTGTGTTTCTTTATTTAATCATATTTAATGTTTTTTTTTTTTTTTCCTGTTTTGAAATAGGATAAAAAAAAGAAATAATTAACCACTTGTCTCTCGGTGATATTCTAAAGAACAAATAAATTTTTCACATCTCCACACAACCTTTGTTTAGAAGTAACGTGTCAGCAAATGTTAAATACAAGTCCATGTTGTGCAAACACAGTGTAAATTTGAGCATGGATTATTTAGATATTTGTGACAGCAATGTCAACTTCCCACTTTCCTAACTTCCCTATTAGTATTTTGTTCGCCTGATGAAGGTCTAATGACTGAAATGTCACAATAATATTTTGCAGATCTGGACAATTACTCCTCTAATATATGAATACCATAATTTTCTTGTTCCAAAGCAAAATCTTTGCTATCTTTTGTTAATTTTAATTACTTCAGCCTGACCCACCTTTACTGCAAGCGGATCTGATGCTGTACACAAGTCACAGATGCACATCCATTCTTTTATCTCTTTTTGGCTCCCTGTGTTTGCATGCAATATTTTAGGCGACTCTGAGAGAGCTGACAGTTCTAACAAGGCCTATTAGGTAACCCTCAGGGTGCCCTCAGCACAGATTTGAGCACCATTAATTTTCTATTATGGAGTGCTAAAGATGTGCCCCTGCACAGTCATTCACCTGGCTTATTGAGTCTCACACACACCAATTGTGGACTTTTCCAGGGCAGTGTTGCTGAAGGTTTAGTGCGACCCCTCTGGGGAGCTAATTTATTATTAGCAGATATCGATCTGGCTGAGTCGGCCAGCCAAGCTGCGGCCGATGTTGACTCTGCTCTGGCCTGTGGCGACTTTAACCCTTTCCAGATTAAGGGAGACACACACTAGATGGATGGATGTTAGAATGCTGCTTCCTGTAGTTGTTACAATTCCTTTTGCCCAGTGTTTTTTTCTAAATTAAAAATATCTTATAAAAGTAAATGGTAATAATAAAAGGATAGATTTTATCTAAATGCTCATGGAATATTGTTTTATTTTTATGGGTTTTTTTGTTTTTTTTCCCCCAACAGATACAAATGCAGACACACCCAGTCACCCAACCACACAACAAAATACACTTACACACACTCAGAAACTGTCTGGTCTGTCCAAGGGAAATAAAATCACAGTTAAGAGAAAAGAAAACAAATTTAGAAGGTCAGACAAAACATTTATCAAACTGTGTATGTCTGGTGGGTAAATAACAGAGGGACAGTAAAGGGCATGACTCTGAAACCACCAGATTACCACAGCAGATCATCACACATAGTCTCACTGCGGAGAACAGATATTTCTCTAAGGGTTACCTTCAGAGAGTTGACTAATATTCTGTCTTCTGTATTGCTGTTTTATTTTGAACATAAAATTGAATTATTCCAGCACACACCTATTCAACAGAAATAAAAGCCATGGTAAAAGAAGAACAAAACAGATAATAAACATCTTTTATAATTATTATATTTATATTCTTGATCAATGAACATATAGAGCACATATGTATTATTCAGTAACACTGAAGAATAAAAAGACGTAGGAATTTTAGGATTAATATGTTATGCTGCTTACATTTAGCCTTTTTACGATATATTACATTAAGTTATAGTTATATTATTTGGTGACTGCAATAATTGGAAGATTAGCAACATCCACTGTTTGTTGGTTTGTTGTGATCATCAGCATTCATAGTGGATCAAACAGTTCTTTTTAAATAAAAAAAAATAATGCCAATTTATCACACACACACACACACGAAGATAAACTCCTGTTTGACCTCTGAGGTTGAGGGAGAGCATTAAATACCAATTATGGTGAGACTAAGCTGGCTATGACGTCGTGACAAACCCGAGTGGAGCCTTGGCGGAAACAACTTATTAGTTCTCAGGGTTAATTGCAGACGAGTGGGTGTTTTGTATGTACGTGTGTTTGTGTACAAGGCTGCTGAGCCAAGTAGTCAAAGGACAGATAACCAAGACAAGGCATTAAAAAGAACGCTATAGATCTCAGGACTATGTGGGTGTCCTGTGATGAGTAGACCCAAGTAGTGGAGGAAGGATGATAGATATCCAGAGAGGAATTATGGTAGATAATAGACCACCATTTTCCTGTTATGATAGCGTTTTACCTGATCTTTATGGCCAGAGATATAAAACAAAGGTCAGGAAATTTTGCAAAGATAAAAGTGCTTTTAGCTCATCCAAATTTGTCCACACTCCCCCTGCAAAGTCGATTTCATGGTTGAAAAGCTGGTCTCTTGTTGTGTTTGGCATAACTTCAGATGGTAGCTCGTATTCATCTTCCATATGCATGTGGGTCACTGAAACTGAGGCAGTGGGAAAGAGAAGACATCAATGAGGAGGAAACACGATGGAATGGATTTTCCACTGTTTTGCTCCAGAGTGTCTGCTAATACAGTTACGAATAAATGGGCAGTGTGCCCATAAAACCCTGACAGAGAGAAAGGTGAGGACAAAACTTTTTCCAAAGACGTTTCATGACACTAGCAAAACACAATTGCCTGATTGCTGCTCGAGACAACAGCCGGTGAAGGTGCTCATCACAGCTGTCTACAGTCTCAGAGAAAAGAGAAAAAAAAACAAGAGAGAAGGTGCTGAAATACATGACATGTGGATAAGTACTGTTCATGCTCTTCTTTGTAATATCTCAGGCACATCATTGAATGATTAATTGAGCAGATGAGTCTTGTAAGAAGAAGAAAACATGGCTTGGGATCAGATTTGATCTGCTCTCATCTATGGCTGGAGCACAACATCTGGACAAATCAAGACTGAAGAGGCACACATTGATTAAACATAAAGATTGAATTTTACAAGCAGCTTTGTTTGACAAAAATAGTACATGTCCTTAAAATATTTATTTGTTTTTTTATTGGATTTAAATCTATTAAGGAGCTTTAGAAGTTGTGCCATTACAAATTGCTCTGTGTGTAAAGGCGTAAATGTGGTTCTAAGGCAACACACTTGTCAATAAGCATCAAGCAGCCGTCACTGACATGCCCGCTGTCTCATCAGTAATCAGGCCAATCTGTTTTAGCAGAAAATGGCCATGTACGTCTCAGCATTGATGGAAATGTCTCATTTTAAGTTCCTGGTGCCTCAAGAAGGCAAAGCAAATCAGCAAATGTTCATGAATTTGACAGAAGAAGCGTGGAAATTCTATGACAACTAGTTGGATTCGGTGAACTGAGAGCCAGCACTTTGCATTAAGTTGCACGAAGCACTAATTGGATGCTACCTGGCTTCACATCACTAGCAGCTCTGAACAGAATGAGAATCTGGCTCTGACTCGCGGCAAGCTCTCTGGTGTTGTTGGCTGATTACCCACAGCAAGAGGAAAAGCGAAACGATGATGAGAAAAAAATTTGCTTCTCTTCTCAAGTACAAGCCCTTGGCCCTGTTGGCACGGTGCTAGCTTTTTTGATTTTTCCTGATGTCCCTGAAATTGATTTTCAGCCATGATTGCATTGCTTCTCTGAGGATAATCAAAGATTTTGAATAATTGCTGCAGTATGACTGTACAATGGGGAATAACAAGAATAGTGTCAACTTCTCCTGGCTGTCATCTTTGGAATAATTTAGCTGAGCACTACCGGATGACTTCACAACATACCTTTCAAATGGTTCCCAGTTGTTAGCTTGACACCATATGTTTCATTTGTCATGTCTAATAAAATCCTGCCAAAGTCATACAATGATAAAATATACCATCAACCTGGAGCTTTGTGGTTTTCACTTAAAAACTATTATTGAGGTACTTAGTATATAATATTAGCTTTTTTGTTTTTGGGGATACAAATTAAGTGCAAAGGCTTGAAAACAAAATCCTTCATCTTTTCTTTTTTTTTTTTTTTTAATCATGGATGGAATGAAAAAGTCAATGTTCTGAATTCCTGTTGCACAAAATCAACAACACAGCAGCTCTCCATAACATCTCCCCTGGTTTACCTTGCTGTCATTTATTTAAAACATCTTGAGGAAGGTGTTTTGCTCTGCTACACCTAGCAGCTTCTACAAGGGAGACATCACCATCCTGGAGCCAACCTTTTGTGCCACAGTGAAAGATGGTTCCTCGTTTAACGCAGGTTTGTAAACGATGTTTGCGAGGGGGAAGGAGATTGATTACAGGACGAGGGGTGATGAATAAGCTGCACAGGACAGTTATGACACCTATTGTTTCACACATGCCTTGTAGAGGTGCACCTCCCAAAATGTATCATTGTGTAAAATATTGACCTAAAACATATCATTACTCTTTCTTGTGTGTACCTGCTTTGTGCTTGGAACAGCCTTCTAAACAGTAATAAACTGTTTTCACCTTCTTTTTTTTTTCTTTTCTTTTTTTTTAAGAAATTGTTCCAGTTTCTTTAACAAAAGTAAATCTACTGTATTGGTATAGTTTGTCAAAATGAACTCAATATTCTATGACGTGACAAGAGAGCAGATTCATAGACACTAGAAGCAAGTTGATGCCATCTTTTTATAGAACAATGTCTATTTTTTTCTGCTTGCAATGTGAAAAAAAGAAAGTAGAATTGTTTTTCCAACAAAGGAGCGAGACAAATGAGACCCCCTCTGGCCGTGTGGTAGGAACCTGGTAGCTGGGGCTGGACGTCACCTTGAGGAATTAACTGCTCAACCCCAACAACTTGTTTTCAAAAGCCCTAATTTTGTAGTTTTTTTTTTTTTTTTGCTAGAGTTATA
>JAOXNZ010000001.1:15241854-15252581 GCA_028566095.1 Kryptolebias brasiliensis | reverse complement strand
ATATATAAAAGAATGACAAAAATTACAAGAACTCTAAAGCAAATATATTTTCAGCAATCTACTAAATAAAAAAGTGGAAATACAGGAAAAACAAGTGGAAATGAGAGATTAAGCATCAGGCAATTTCAGCTTGTTTTTCCTTAGAGAGGGCAAGTGTGGAGGTGAAGGTCACAGAGACTAAGCACACAGCTCATAAACAGCACAGCTGGAGGAATCATTGAAATATAGCCCTTTGTTTTCTTGGGGCTGTAATTGGCCCTGGAGCCGTCCACCTCTTCCTGCTCTCTCTGTTGCTCTCTGTCTCTCTTTTTTGTCTGCACGTGTTTTGCGCCCGCGTAGTGCAGTTTGGAGACCCATTCTGCAAAGGCTAATGACTTTGGGGTGAAAGGGCACACCTGCGGTCACAGAGCCAATGCACATTACAATAAATACAGAAAAAAACAAACAGACAAACTGGGAAATAACAGTCATAGTGGCACACCCCCACCATCAATTTATTTCTGGTGCTCCAAAACTGTGATTAATTCAGGGATGTTGTTACATTTGAGTGTACATTTGCTTAGTTTTTTCTGTTGAATTTTTGGCAATGAACGTGACTGAGGGTCAGCAACACTTCAATTTAATATTAATTTTTAATAGAGTCAGAGGTCAAGTGTACTTTAATAATAGGACATGTTATGTAAGGTAAATTCATGTGTTTTTTCTTTTTTTAATTGTATATCTTATTTTTGTGTTTTTTATTTAACTGTAAGAGTTCAAATAAACTGACACCCAGTCCTAAATCCTCTAAGGATCAGCTTCAGATATGTCAAGATCAGAAAATAACTCATTTCTATCATGCATGTGTTTTTTTTCATTAAAACTTTATTAACAGGACAGGGCAAAAAAAGAGCAAGAATAGATTCATTGCATATACAACTACAGTATATACTACTTTAAATTCAAGTTGAATCAAAACACTCTAGACCTTAATTCAAGCCTATCTGTAATAACACACTGTTAAGATTTAAGGTCCATTTTTTGTGTAATTTAACACATGGACTCACAGCATGCAATTTTATGAACTTCTTTTGAGAGATTAGCTCTGGAAGATGGCTGTTGCTCCTCCTGACTGGAGGCCTGAGATCTCTGAGCAGAGAAGAGAAAAACAGTATCAGATCCAGCCTGAGATAGCGGGGCTTTGCTGTATAATTACCATGTTAACCCAGATGATTCTCTCTGATCTCTGCAAACATCAGGGCGCAGGTCCCGCCAGGCCGGCTTAGGCGCTGATCTGTCACACAGCACTGTGGGATACTAGATGTATGTTAGTACGCTAGCGTTAGGACTTTTGGTGTGATTTGCACATGGTTTATTTTAAAGCTCTCGTGTGTTCTTGTGTACACAATGTGTGCAGGCACTTGGATTTTCAATCCATAGAAGTGCAAATTCTGAAAAAGTAAACAACCATGTAAAGGCTGGTGTAATTGATGAAATCTTTTCTTTTTACTGTTCTTATTTTGAAATTCTGTAACACATTTTGCTTACTTTCAAACACATTTTTCTTACCTTGAGCAGACTGTAAAATCTAAATGTTTAAAACATTTTTTCTAAACCTTTTTTTGTTCAAATCTCTTTTTCTGTGTTTCTCCTTTTTATTTTATCTGAACCTCTTTTTATCCAAACCATGCGAAGTTGGGCTATATGTCAGATCTGAGACTGTTTCCTTCATTGAGTTTTATCCTGTGAATGTGAGTGGAGATTCTGTCTTTGGTTGCTTGCTTCCTAAGCTTTATTGATCTGTGGGCGTTTTTTTTCTTCTTTTTTTTCATTCTCCAAAGTCACTAAGCTTGCATCAATTCATCTTAATCTGTTTGCTCCTTAAACCCGGAACAAGGCATGTCTTGTTCCTGGTTGTAGGAGTCTCTCGGCTGGCTTCCCTCACATCCTTCCCAGCCTGGCTTCTCCTGGGTGGCAACAAGAGGCTTTTCATATCGAATCAAGTGTTATTGAGTTCCCCCACACACCTCTTATATTCCCCCCTCTTCTTCATTCTTTCCATCTTTTTTCTTCCCTCGTCTATCCACTTTTAACAAAGCATTCCTTTAATGACTGTGGGATTACGGGCCAACCTTTTGCAGCCAGTTTGTGGACAAGCCTGTAATCTGACCTCATTACATCCCCTGTGACAAGCTCCTGGGTCACCACAGAGTGGCTACACCTTATCCTTTGAGAACCCAAGCTGCACACAAGCCCCGTCACCCTGAGATGACTCTCAGTCAACCAAGTCAGGCATCAAGCCAGGCCACCCTTTCCTCACCACCATACCTGCCCAGCAAAGCGTAAGATCCCTTGATCCTGTTTCCTTCCCTTCGCTTCTTCTCCATTACACCGCAACCAAGATGAATGGTCGTTTGTGGGAGCAGATGAAAACACAATTGTGCGGGTCCAGGCGCAGTGGTGTCACTGATAAATGTGGAAGGGACATGTTGTTCCACAGGCTCCTAATTTTCTGACATGAGTAGAATAGGCCTCTTCTGGATTACTCTACAACCACATGCACTTTTATACACACAATCTGTGCTTTGTCTCGTCTCAGTCAGACCTCTTTATTTTCTAAGATGAACATAGGTTGCAAGAATTTGGTAGCAGCCATAGCCTAGATAGCTTTAGTAATTTGATATACACTTTGTCAACTGAATTGTTACCCTTAAAATAGTAATAAAACACAATTTGATTATAGAGAAGGAGCATTACAATACATCAACAAGTCACAAATACTTTAAACAATACAAATCAAAAGCATTGCATGTTATTATTTACTTGTTTATTCTATATATTTATAGTTGGAGCAGGGTGTCTGAATCAACAATTTATTAATCTATCCTTCCTTTATTTTTCTAGACTGCATTTCTGCAATTCCTTTTGTTTTGCAGCCATTGATTCTTTTAGTGCTAGTACAGATTCCCCCCTCCAGTTGTTTCATTTTCTAACTCTGTCCATCCCTATCTCCATCCTGTCTTTCCCCCTGCATGTGTCCCCTTATCCCACCAGTTTTTGAGGGGCAGGTGTTGACAGTAACTTGGCCTGTTATCAAGCCTGCCCTGCAGCTTTGCAATGCGGTTGCACTGTGCTGAAGAGGACAAGGGAGGCCAAAGTAGGTCCATTACATCAGCCCCATCAAGACTGATTGGGCTCAGGACGGGGGTCTGTGCACGCTCATGAGCGGGTTGGCCTGGCCTTGTCCATATGCCTTTAATATAGGAACAGATGTGGAGCACAGACCCTGCGCTCTCACACCCCATATTCTCTCCTTCTGCACTCCACACTGCCTCAAGCCAGCCATGTTGCCCTGGGCTTTGCTTAGTGGGCCGCTACTTAAAACGGGTTTAATGGGGAATTAACTGGCACGCTGAAAGGTCTGGATGAAAATTGTTATTTATTTTAAAATGTTTCCATCCAGAAATGTATTTTGTTCTCAGAAAAAAAAGAAGTAAATAGACTTTAAGGTGAGGTGATGACAAGTAATACCAAACTTACAGACTTGGGACATGATCTCTTTACACCCCAGTAGACCAAAACAGGTAAAGCAAGATATACCATTTAATATTTTAGCATTTAACAATTTAAAATTTGCTGGTTGTTTAAATTTAATGATAATAGCATGCCCTTTTTAAAGAGATTTATAAGTATTCTCAGCTGTTTTTTTGTACTTATAAGCATGTGAGATTGTGTGGTAGGGAGCAGGTGGGCAATGCTCCACTGTGTCTGTGTGACAATTTGTTGGATCTGAACCAGCGGTAACTAGTGGAAGGGACAGTGCCAAACTCAAGGAAAGATAAAAGCCATATTCAGACTACAGAAACAAGGATCAGTTGAGCTATTGTCAAAACAGGGTTTGTCACGGGGTTGTTGCTGTCAGTAAACTGATGACCCTCCAAGTTTCTAAGTGTGGTCAAGATAAGATATGTCTGTTAGTATGGGGGGAAACAGTAGGCTAAAAAATGATACTAAGAATTCTAAGCGCATATAGAAATGATAGGTTCAGTAGGTGGATAGATTTTAACACACTGAGGCATAATGAAAATAAAATAAAATCAAAAAGAGGGATATAATAGCAAAGCGCTATGTTGATAGAGGAGCAATGAACAGGAAGCAGCAGGGGTTAAGTCACATCTCCTCCATAGTGTCCCTGTTCTGTTAGATGTGCCAGGGCAGCACAGATACAACCAATCAGAGCCTGAGGTCTCTGGCAGCTATTTCCTGGAGAGGGATTACCGACCCCTCCTATTGGGCGGGACAAGGCCTCCTGGTCTGAATTCATCAGCAACATGGCCTACGAGATGTAGGAAGCAGGTTAATAGACACTCATCAGACATCTGCCGCTGGGTTACCGTCCAATAATCTTCTCCCTAGAACTGCTGCCAGCAATTGATGACCACATTTTTCCCCTAAACCCTTCAACTGCCCTCCCTCCCGTTCACTCACCCTCTCCCTCCTCGGCTCTCTGTTCCTCCCATCTTCGCTTCTGTTACACTCACAGAAAATTGTTCTCACACAGGTTTGTGGCTGGTTAAATGTTGCACACACAGACACATTTTCAAATACTAACACAACCCTATATCTCACCCCTTGCACTTCTGTGATAGGGGCAGTTTTTCAGTTTGAAAGGCCACTTCTGATGAAGTCTAGTGACAGATTTTGGAGCCGAGTGGTGTCTCAGTGTGATGAAAGGTGTGACGAAATACAAGGGCCAAGTGTAACTCTCCTTTCTAAGGATCATGATATCTGTCCTCCTGATTTCAGAGCTTTTCCAGTTTACACCTGTAATGAAGAATCAGAATGACTGTTTTTCTCCTTCGTTTTCATTTTATCTTGATGTAATATTTGTGATTTATCTTGCATTGTTTCCATACTATTTCTTGTCAGATTATTTATCAGTAAAACATCTTTCTCACAGTTTAAGTTCTCCCTATAGTCCTTATTATCAGTTTTTTTCTATCAACTATTTTCTACTTTTGAGGTTTGTATTATTCGCCTTGGGACAAATATTGGCTTTCCTAATGATCGACGCAATATAATTCCAGTGAAACTCATGTGAATCCTCCATTATTGACTGTTTTCTCAACCAGGTTAAGAGGGCAAGTAGAGAGTGAGGGTCCCCCTCTGCCAAGTTATTTATGACTTTTCTTCCCCAAAGTTATTTTTCTTTCTGTGATTGCAGAGAGGTGTGTTAAACCTGACGCGTTGGGAGATTACTCAGCTGGCCGTCAAAGCGCACATGGTCAATTTGCCATGATGAGAGGAACTGGATCACACAACCCCTGGAATCTCTCAGTGGAATCCCAGGGGGAAAGTACTCGGGCACACACACACATACACACTGTCAGAGGACGGCAATGTGGTAGTCATTTTGAGCGCCAAAATCAAATGGAGGTTCAATTGTTTCCACATTTCTTAAAATAACATTTTGAGAAGATTGGAGGGCCAGGGAAATCAAACGTGTTCTGTTTGGTGAGGTTTCAACAGGAGGAGAAATAATAGGGTCATGGGATGAAAGGTGAGATGTGTGTAAGAATAGCTCATGGGTTCAGCTGTAGGCCATTGCCACTTGTTTCCAATGTTTACACACACTCATAATGTGCTGCTGTTACAGATGTCCTATGACCACTCTTCACAACAATTAGTGCAATCGGATCTAATAACTTAGACATTTCTGGGATAAATGGTGGAAGAGATATTGATAAGGAGAATCTGTAGCATACCAAGCATACAGCAAAGTATATTTGACATTTTTTGAAAACTTTATGAATGAATGACATGACTAATAAGAAAAGAGAATGGTCATCAGTAAGGTAACTATCCATAAGTTCCTATCTTTTTTGTGCTAGGCGTCTTTGTTGAATGGAGGCATGCTGAACGCAGCCTGGTACTCGTGTTGAGGTCTCAGAGGGAGTTTGGGACTTGTAGAATGGACAGGGAGGCGTTTCCTCTGTTCACACTTGAGCTCTGCCCAGCCATGCTGAACATCCCGGCATTTATTTCTTCTCTTGGCCATCATCTTGTCTGTCCTGAAGACCTATTATGATTAATACTGAGCCAATGAAGTTCACATAATTATTTGTATTTGTCGAACAATGATACAATTCACAAGTAGAAAAGCCGGAGCTTTGTGGCTTTACTTTGGTATGTCCAATATGCATTTTATATAGGCGTTGCACTTTACTCAATCAAACTGATGCTCAAAACACCAAGCTCATCTATAGACTGTATTTTATAAATTATGTTTGATGTGTTTTCTTTTTTTTTACTTTGCAAAGTTCACAAATTATTTTTCTCTTGCATGACTGAATAAATAGACCAGCTTGCTAACAAACATGTTTGCTGTAATCTTGGTCACAGCCTGCCTGAACCTCATTTCTATCTGGGAAGGTAGGAAGGGGTTTTTTGTCACGATGGTTCTGTCTCTGATCGACGGAAACAAAATTCCCTCAGTCAGCAGTCAGCACTTCTTTACACAGTAGCTTGCTGCTGCAGAAATCCGCAAGCAAAGAGATTTTGAGCTCACTGCCGCCATATTCAAGGTTCTTGTTACATTCCGTGTTCAGATGGCCTCTGCTTTGGCCACATGATTTCCCACACTCTCAAAACTTGATGCCAAGAACTGCCTGACTTCTGACATCTTTAAACATTTTGCACTCTACTGCATTTTCTAAAATAACTTTTTTTCCTGTCTTTCTTTTCTCTTTCGCTGTCTCTTCCATTTGCATCTCTCATTGTGCTCCTAGTCAGCGATGGCTTACAGCGGAAGCTGATTCAGGCATGGACGGGATCAGATGATTTCAGCAGGAAAACGTCATTCTTTTTGCAAGTTGCTCAAGTTGCTTTGAACCCTTCTTTTATCCAGTGGCCTTTTTTTAGAGTAATGCCTTTAAACAGAAAGTCTGATATGAGGAAATCTTTGCACATTCTTTGTCTGGTCCAACAGCATTTCATTTTCAAATATTTCTTTATAATTACTAAGTAGCACTCAAGATTAGTGAACAGTATGAACTTTCTCAGGTTATGCCCAGCTCAGAAAACAAATGCATTTGACAAAGAACAGTAACACAAATCTTGTTTTTCTTTACATAAACACCTGCATGACTGAACATATATGACAATAAAAGATCTATTAACATGTGTCGTACATGTTGAGCATTCTTTATTATGTTTGTCAGTGTGGTTCTGGACAAGGCTGAAGTGAATGCAGGGTGTATCCCTTCTGAGTCCCGAGAGGTTCCAGGGTGATCCAGAATGGCTGATGGGCGTTGCTCGTCGTTCACACTTGATCTCTGCCCAGCCATGCTGAACCCTTGAGCCTTCCTCTTTTCTCAGGATCATCATCTCCATCTCCATCCCCAGCAGCGGAGTAATGGAGTGGGGAACATTAGGGTCACAGTGGCTAATATGGGGCTAATGGTGATCAAATAGATGTCCAGCCCACCTCCACTTATTAAGCATGCAAACAAATGGAAGACTGTTAAAGTACAATGGGCAAGCACCAGTAGTTTTAGGACAATCTGAGCTGCTTAATGTTTAAATTTTTCAAAATTTTTTTCAGTGCTTGGTGCTAAACTTTGCATTGTTACATCGTGATGTATCTTTTTTTAAGTCTGAATATTTTCATTCTTGTAAATAGATCGCATTTGAAAATGAGTGTCAGTTTAAGCTGTATTACTGATTTTATATTGCTCTCAATTATTCAGTTATTTTTGAATTGTACGAAAAAATAATAAGCTATCTTTATTATCTTATCTTTTCCACTTTTCTCAATTCTTGGAACCCCCTTTCCTAACCGGTTCCAGCCTATCTGTATTTCTTCCTGGCTAGTAACTTTGAAAGGAAGGCCATTATTCCAGATAGAGGTGTTAGCCGTGCTGGCCCGACCTGTATTGATCGTCTGTGAGAGGATGCTGAGTGGGGGAGAAGGACTATTTGCTTTAAAGTTCAATGGCTCTCCATTGCTGTTAGTGTTGCGGCCACGGGAGCAATCGATATCTGGACAGGGACCTGTGTCAGGAGACACACTCCCCATTTAGAAACATCATAATACTGTGCTGATGCTGTTACCCTACGGCCAGAGCTTGTGTTTAGATTTTTTTTTTTCCTTTTCTGTTACCCTCTCTCTTGTGATTTGGTTGTCATGTGCCCCTTTGCACCTTTACAAGCTGTTTTTTTTTTTTATTTCATACTGTAGGCAGGATTTTAGCATGGCAGGCTGGAATCTGTGCGAATGGTAATTAGAGATGATACACATGGCTGGAAGGGAAAGATAGAGAGAAAACACCAAGCAGAATAAAAGGCAAACAGTCATTTGCAGCAAAGGTAGGTGTCACAAGGTAACTGATTATGTAAAGAACACAGCAAAGGTGTTCAGTGGTGTGTGTTTGTGTGTGTGCAAACACACACCACACTACATTTCTGCCTCTGTTTTTTTTTTTTTTTTTTTGCCTTACAAATATATAATGAAATGTGCTCTTTGCATTTCTTGGCTTTGGTTCAAGTGCTGAAGGGAAAAAAGAAAAAGGGTGCAATTGTTTCTAGTTCAAGGTGTGTAATGCACAGAGGCGTGCATACATAATGGGGTATTGTCAAGGGGTTAGTGTGAGGATATTAATGCCCTGGTTTGTCCATGCTTTTTGGTGCAGTGTTGCTCCCTGAAGGGAACAGTAAGAGTTGGCTTCTCTAACTACTCTACCCCCTCCACACCCACTTCCCCCCAATGCCCAGACTAGAGGTCACTCTGTTTAGCACGAGGCAAAGCCCATTTTTGCCATGATGTACCAAATCCTCTCCTCTCATTTTCTCTTCTCTCCTTTTCTTTCCTGGTAAACATAAATGCCCCGCCTTCCCTCATTGTGTCCCAAGTGTTCCCCCTCTTTTTAAACCCTTTCTGTATCTCTGCTCATCCCTGTGTGTAATCCGTCTCTCTACCCATATGCATATGCATAGACGCTCTATGGCTGTGCATACATTAGCATCCCCACTCCCCCCATTTGCCACCACCCACCCCCTTCTACCAGCACTTCTAACCTCTGCCAATATCCCTCCCCATACGTAGCCTCCCCGCAAACCTGTTTATGTTTGAACATTTTCACTTGGCATTTGAACTCATCCCATTGATTTCTTTACTGTGCAAGGTTGCAAGGCAGTTCCTTAAAGAGGGATGAAATCGACCATCTAAATATTTGACTAAGAGTTGTGCAAAGCCTGAGACGGAAATTCAGACAGTATGGGAGAGAAAAACGGGAAGCGGCTGCACCTCTCTGATGGAAAGAGGCTGGAGGGAAGATGTAGCTGGGCAAAGACTACTGCAGCAGTCTGCAGAGAGATCAAAAAGCCTTGCATTTTATTTTCACTCCACAAGAGGGTGATGCTGGACAATCCATCCTACAGTTTTATGGGCTGTGAGAGAAAAAAAAAATCAAAACAAAATCCATGTATATAAAGTTATAAACTTATAGTAAAGTTGGAGTCCTCAAAGCCCAAATGATTTTTCTTGCACTTCTCTAACTACTGCTATTATGCACATGTGACAGTAATTACATGCTAATCTGTCAGTGACATCAAGCAAAATTGGCTTCACTGTTCGCCTTGTATTGTCAAAATCCCATCATTTTTCCTGAACAAAAAAAATATGTTCGAGAGATAAATCTGAATGGAGAAGGGTCTTGACCGACACAAGAAAGAAATGTGAAATAATGAATCTAAATGAATATCTATTAAAATGATCATTTCTGCCTGATTGAGGAAACTGAGTGACAGTGTCCAGAGTATTACCTGCCATTTTGTTCGTCATTGAACCAAAGACAAGATTTTCTTCATCCCTCCTTGTCTCCCACTCTGTCCTACCTCTAGTTTTCATCGCTATCTCTTTTCAGGCCTGTCGATATGATTAGAGCTCCATTCTAAATTGGAGCATTAGGATATTCAGCGGACACCATTTGCACTACGGTCCCCAACCATGAGGCCCACCATGACAATAGCCCCAGGGCGCCCAGGAGGACTCATGTACCATCTCATCCTTTATGCTTGGATGCATTATGCATACAAATAGTCACTGTAAATCAATTGTGTGTGCATCTTATTACAATTTAGGTTTTTTACAGTAAATTGCTCATTACTGCCATATGCTCCAAGGTTTTGGAACTTAACGGGAAAAAAAAACAACAACAAAAAAAAAATTTGCATCACAAACACTGTACAACAAATCTTGTCTTCACAATGTGCTGTGTTATAATCCACTTGTTTAAAGGTATTGTTCAAATAAGTGTAATTACTGATCTTTTTGCACTGCATTCAAGCCCCATTAACAAGCTGCGTGTTCCTATCCTTACCATCTCTTGCACTCCAGTCGTATGTTGCTGTGGTGTCTGTAGTCGTTGTGTCTGTTGTCATGGTGTTCAGAGCTCATGCCAGATGTCATAGTTAACTTTGAGACTCATGCTAGAGGCTATTTTGTTGTCAGTGATTTAGATGAAACAGAGACATGTTAAAATGTTTGACTAGCCTCACAAAGCTTCCCACCTCTGCATTTTTTCACATTTTTTGAGAGATAGGGAATTTACCTTGAGGGTACACCTCCTTTTTTTTTTTTTTTTTGCTCTGTTGAGTACAAGAGGCTCCAGAAGCACTGTTTGAAATCAGCATGAACACATAGTTATCAGAGAAAGAAAAGAACTGAGAGAGGCTGTGATAAAAAATGC
>JAOXNZ010000001.1:15218413-15229180 GCA_028566095.1 Kryptolebias brasiliensis | reverse complement strand
TATATATACACTTCTGGTATTATAGTTTTTCTCAGCAGCTTCTGTAGTGTGCCACCAGACCAGCAGTCTTGCAGCCTTGCAGCGTAATCTGTCTGCTTTTAATAATTCATAGAAAGCGCAGGCTATGCACTATGCACTGAATGCTGAGGGTAATAGGGTTGTTATGATATTTCTATCATGGCCTGTCTGGAGCGGCTAGAGAATCAAACAAAAAATCTGATAAGCAGTCTGCTTTGTCTCATGACAGCATTTTGCTGTCGACACTGTCTTAAAAGTGGACCTGAACAAATATTTTCCATAAGCCGCAGTGTAGCAAAATTGTGAAGAGAAATTGACCAAATGTCAGTTCATGTCACAGTCATAGGGTAATATGCAAAAACACAGAAACAAGTTAACCCATTGGGTTTGACAATGCTTTGAAAGTCACTTTTTTTAATTTTAACATATTGTGAGCAAAGAAAAAATGGTTGGCTGCAAAAAAGTCTAATCAGGACTAGCTTTACTGCCATTAGCAACAAACCCCTTGCTCAATATATGTTGATAGATTTAGAAAACGCAAATATTCAGGCCAAACTTCATAAGGTCTGGGTTTACGCTCAGTGTTTTGGATGAACAAATTTTTTTTTTTAAACCAACTGCCCTAACTGACAGAAAGTAACTCCATCTACACGTTAGATTCCATTTTATTTGGCTCTGCCCTGTTTTGTGGGAGGGGCACAGTTTTGAAGGCAAGATAACACAGACACATGTATGATTCATATCCATACTGAATTAGGTGAATCACTTGAACCATTTTCTTTGGTTTCGTGGTAAAAGAGACAATCCAAAAAAAATGGTAACAATGATTGTAAATACACTAGTGTAGTTGGTTAATGTTTTATCCCGCTTTTGCTGTATCATTGTGGATTGCTTTGTCAATAGCCAGCCTGGTGCTTCAGTGAGCAAGAATCAGAGATTGTCAGGCTGAGTGACAAGCTGGAGATGGCAGATAATTCAAAGAAATTGGAAGTGTGAAATCTTTAAGGGCCACTTCTTAACACAGCAAATGCCAGGGTATCTTTCCATCATCTACTGCTCTCACAAGCCACCGCATTGTTAATGGTAGCCTGTCTGTCCATCAGCTCAGCTTCAGTGGGGATTTAAACCTGTTTGGTCCCTTATCTGTCTGACTGCCTCACACTAACCTGGCCAGGCTTGAGTGCATGTGTGTTCCATGTGACCACAGATGGTTGTAAAGAATAACAATATATGTTTCTTTTCAGTTATTTATTTATAGACATTGATGAATTGGCAAGCCTCGTGGCTTTTTCTTTGACAATGTATTGACATTTGTGTTTTACCAAATCAGGAGCCACATGTAATGGTGCTTGGAGCACTTGTTAATTTAGCTGTCAACACCACTGATTGACCTCAGATTGTAGCAGAAAAAGCTTGTTGTCTTGGTCACTGCCTTTGTGTTTTTCTGCCGCCTGTCTGTATGGTGGCAAGAAAGTCATTTTCTGCTTTCAGTTTTGAGCAAAAACATTTTTCAGAGTCAGAACCTCAAGTTGTCAATCACCTAAAACAGAGAACATCAGTCCCATCACCATATTAAAAAAAAGCATTAATTTTAGGACTTATCAATTTAATAAAATTATTTTTTTTAATAGTTTTGGTAATGTGGTTAAACCATTCAAACTTTTGAAGTGAAAACTAAATACAATCTTACACTTGTGCACACCATAGAATGTGCTGCAGCTCAATCAGATCTACTGTTGCGTGCCAAATAAAGATTTGAAAAATATGCAAAGGCAGTAATAGTATCAATCTCTTCTAAGAATATACAATACATTTCATTATTAATTTGAGATCTGGGTCATTTAAATACCCAAAATTAGTCTAAAAGTAATCTGAAATACAAGTTAATTATTAGTTTGGTAATGAGGTTTATGATTAATAAGTTAAGGATTCACATAGGAGTACAGAACGTGTATGTGTGACTTTTTGAGTGTGTGTATGTGTGCACTGTCAAAACTTGTGTGACAGTACGCACACAGTAAAAGTTGACTATATTTTGCTTTCACTCTAGTTTTTAAACTTGGCTCATTTACTATCAAACTCACCCACTAATTCATAAAATAAAATGGCAGCAGGGAAAGAAGGAGAAAATAGTCAATAGTGCCCCCACCTGATTAAAAAATGCTTCTGTTCTGTGTTGTTGTATGTACAGAAATATAGCGTGAGAAAATAAACAAAGAAGGGGGACTAGAAAAAAGAAACCTATACAGAGGAAGACATTTAAATGAAAATGAAAGATAAAGAAATTTGTCTCGTATGGTTTCTCTTGTTACGGTCTCAATTCCCTACCAGAAATCTCTGTCACAGGGAGGTAGTTCGCAGGTCGACACAGCTCAAGCTGTTCAAACATCCATTAGGATGTTTTGCTTCCAGCAGCCTAGAAATACAGCACGACAAGAAAAAAGTATGGGTAGATGATGATAGGAAAAGTGAAGAGGAAAGGAAAAGAGATAGACCAAGAAAAACGGAGAGTAGGAAGAGGGCAGCGAGCTGATGGGAACAGCAGATAGAGGAGAAAAGGAAATTTATCAAAAAACTCGTGATATTTAATGATCCTTGTATGTGGAGAGAGTAGACCACACCAGCTCGTTCTCCTCTGCCAAATACCGATCACCTAACTTAATTTCCTGCTCAATTGCTGTTCTATAGTGCATAGTACAGTGATACAGGCTGGTAATATAGAAAACAGATTGCCTGTGCGGCAGAGTGGATAAGGCTGAGGCTTGTGCTGTTGGAGACCTGAAAGTCTCCAGGGGGGTCTTGTCGGTGGGCTTCACAAAACCAACAAAGCCCATCTTTCCCTGCGACTGGCAGCAGCTGGCAGGTAAATCTTCAAGCAGTGGAGGTGGGGAAGTGGATCTGTGGGTGTGGTGTGTGACTGTGTTTCTCCACCGTGTGTATGTGGTGCTGGAAGTCTTGCTAGTCTTTGTAGTGGAGAGTACCTCAGTCTTCCATCGTGTGTTTGCTCATGTGCTGTGACTCCAATCCACTCAAAAATGTAGGCCTGCATGGACAGCAACCATCAATCAGTGTACAGAACTGTGTGTAGCTACATCTGCAGTGTTTTCCTAGACATACACACACCCCACACACACAGACACACACCTACCTTCAGGAATACATACTGTACACCTGCCTGTTACTATGTGAGATGATTTGACAAATACTCGAATTTCCTGTCCATTTGTTCCCTCATATTGTTCTATATGGACTCACCTTGCTCTGCTTTTAATATAACAAATGTACATTGTAATTCAGCTACATGACAAACAAAAATAAAAAGGTGTGTTGAGCATGTACATGAACAGAAAACAAAGAAATTAGAACAGTTCTTTCGGTAAATGTTAGTATAAATGTTAGTCCATTCTCTCACCGTTTGATATTGCTGCATACTGCTTGAAAGCTCAGTCATGTAATCCTTAATTTTATGCTTAAATTGATGAGCGGAGCACTTTAACAGTGTTACATATTCTTATGGAAACCCATTTACCCATTTTTCAACTTAGAAACTGGACATATTTCCCATAGTCTGCTTTGTTTTTTCTCAAGTTCTATTTTTTGTTTGTTTTTATTTTTCTGAATTCCATATTTTGCAAGGTAACTACTTTTTTTTTCACTTAAAAATGTGCTCTATTGTATGGTAGCCAATTTTATTAATCCACAATATTATGATGGATCAATAACGTTTCAACAACATAAATATCCAAAGTTTTGTGAACAGATGTTGTTTTCAACTAGGCCTTTTTTTTCTTTTTGTCAAAAATGTGCATATATAACACATGCAGCGACAGAGTGGGCTGATGCAAAGTTTTGATCGTGGTTATAGTTGAAATTCATCCCCAGCAAATGCTCCAAGTGCTACTCATTTTGATCTGTATTTAAAACTTTATGATTAACTGTTGGAGTCGGCCCTCTTTATCTGTTACCAAATATCTCATGAACCACTGGATGGATTTTAATGAAACTCTCAGAGGTATTTATTGGATGCACATCTACAACTGATTACCTTTTGAAATCAATTCAGTTCAAAATGACCACCACAGTTAATTAACATTAGCCAAAACAAAAAAAAAATTGCCATATCTCAGTCAATAAACAAAATGCATCAATATATAACATATCAAGTGAAAATCCAGAGTGTAGTAAAGTAGGAGATCCAGAGTTGCATACTTTGAATGTGCATTTAGTGAATAATTTGATCATAATACTCTTAAAAACACAGCAAGGTGTTTATGGTGACATCGTCATGACATTATTAAGACTCTGTGGGGACCTTGTGATAACATTCCAGCATTGTTAATGATGACATACTGATTATGTTTTTCTGGTGTTTCACTTGAGCAATTGCTCAACATAACATCCCTGGTAAGATATTTTAGCAAATGCAATTAAAGACTGAGGTCATGAGTTTTTAATTGAATTACTGACCTGAATGCCTTGTAAACTCGTGTACTCTCTTTGCTAGAACTTACATAAAGTTATATTGTATGTTTTTCAAAATAGGTCAAAATAGCACAATCAAGTCTACCTTGAGAACCTGTATCACAGTTGTTTTATACATCCTATTTAATGCAAGAAGTGTCACTAACCTACTTGCACTAATGTTAGCAGTGTGAACCTTATCTGACCTCTCAAAATGACAGAGTTTTGTTGCATAAGAACCTTGTGTAATGAACTTCCTCCCAGGAGATGTCATTAAGGACAAGAATGTTTGTCTTCCGCTTGCACTAAAAATGAATATTCAACTATTATCGCAGCACAATATTCAGATCTGATATGGGTATTTGGTTTCAGCCTGTAAAAGGGGAGACAGAAAGCTATTCCAGATGGGTTTTTCTTACTGTCTCAGTCTTTTTCTTTTTCTCTCTGATCAGCCACTGGTTTCCCTAATTCATCATATCTAACTGGGTTTTTGCAGTTTTAAGACAGTTAAGGTCATTGCTCTGTCTTCTTAGACATGCTGTAGTTTAATTTGACATCAATCATTCAACCTCTCTCCCTTGTGCCTTTCTCACCCAGATTGAAATATTTGCTTTAACCAATGCCCTATTGTGGGCCAGAGTAGATCTGGAATAACACTATAAAGGTTAATGCAGGGAAACCACGTCAGCAACCGCAGAACATTTGTTAGAAAGCTTTACGTGGCACACATTTGAGGAAGGGTTTTCCTTGATAAATAAAACCAGTTTGTCAGTTTATTATCTGGATCAACATAGTATACTGTTCATGCCCTTTCTGCTTTTCCCATGTCAGAGATCATTACGAGGGGGACTGAACTGAAAAAGAAGGCGAAACAAGAGGAAAGAGGGAAATTTGTCACAATGATCATTTGAATTCCCTTGTTTATTAAAAATTACTGAATCCAAAGTAGAAATATTCACAAGAGAAGGATGGAAAGGAAAGAACCTCAGTCCCTGGAGTGGGAGGACTTATGCCATCAGATTCCTTGATTACTAATCCCCTTCTGAGTATCATCATCCTTATAGTAAATACAACTACAGGAAGTAATCATTCCTGTTCCAATTTATGTAGAAGTTTACATTCCTTGTCAACTGACTAATATATTTCTGATGAAAGATAAACTGCTTAAAAGAAAAATAAAAGCTGCAGTTTTATAACAGTGGGAAAGTGGGAGTGATGGGTCCCAGCAGACTGGTGTAACCTCATAAAGGACTCTGTCCCCTCTGCACACCAAAAGGAGTCTTGCCAAGATGGTTTCATGAGCTCCAGGCCTTCAGGTCTTGACCTCGTGGATGCTGCCAGAAAGCATTTCTTTAAATATAACCACAACTTCAATCCTCAGACACTCATCCTTTCTTCATGTCTTCCACACATGTCTTTCTGCCTCCATGTTCTCATTTTATTTTTTTTCAAATTGGGACACAGGAAAGATGGTCTGCTGAGCCCAGTTTTACGAATTCCTGAGAGTTTACGAGGGTGAGACTTGTTTTTCAGGATGAATTTCATGGAGCTGGGTGTCTTGGGCTCCTCCCTACAGGTTTATCATGCTGGCAGGCATGAATTCCTTTTTGGGGTTGTCATGAGTTGTCCTCCCAAGTGTCTGGGCCTCTAAAACATAATGGCATGGATCCTTGGCAAACACCGAGCACAAATAGACCCATCAATGTAGAACATCAAGTTTAATTGCATGGCTTATAGTACTGCTGACCTCATGTTGAACTCTGCTGTAAATAAAACACATGATCATTTTTTTTGTGGAAAGCTATGATGAGATTTTAGTAAACCGAGAACATAGACGTTTTGGAAGCTGCACTGTACAAAATGGAAAATAACAGATTGACTTTTCAGCTGGAACGCCTTTTAGAAATGCTACATTCATATAAAAAGCCATAGTTCATTTAGCTAAAGCAGTTAATTGTTTGTGTGTCTCAAAGCCAGATAAGGGATCAGCTGCGTCCAAGTTATATAGTTCATGAGTTGAGAGTCGTTTCAGTCCCCATAATAAATACTGATTTATGAAGTCTGAAAAGTGAACTAATAGGTTTTGTGGATTAAGCCAATCAGTGAGATGTTTTATTGGATTTTTTTTCACTCCTTTCAGAACCAGTGAGCAGTATTTCTATTTAAATGCACACTCACTATACACTACCAAGTTTTTATTGTGTTTTTTATTTATTGTCATTCACAAAATAAATACAAAATATATAATTACACAAACCATTAGAAACCAGATCTTTTGGCTAAAATAGCATTAACTGCTAAAAATTAGGCCTCACTTGCATTTAAACCAACCTCTTAGCTTATATTGCAATTATTTTTGATTTCTTATTTTTTTCCTTTCTTTTGCAGTTCCTCCTTAGTGTTGTTACAAGTGCTCACAAAGACAGTTTTAAATTAAAGCCTAAACTTTAACCATAAGAAGTTATGTTTTTTTTTCTTTTTCTTTTCCCCATTTGTTCTCAGAGATTCTCTTCCTTTTATTTTCACTACAGAGTGGAGCCACCCACTAAGTCTAAGGTCACCAGCCAAGGCAAATGTGGTTCACCAGAGTGCAGCAAACTTGGCAAATACTGGCTAGACTCCCTGCTACTTTGTGGGACAAACTGGCTTCTTTGCCAAGTCAAATAACACATTCAGTGAATTGAAAGATAGATTTAAGTAGGGCAGCACAATGCGGCCAAGCCTCTCATCTCATAGCTGGTCCTACTTTTTGTGAGTAAGAGTGTGAAAATTGCTCTTGTTCTCAGGGACCTAAAACTTTTTTTTTCTTGCATAATTGTTTGGAAACAGGTCAGTCTAGCGTTGAAGTTTCAACACCATCCTACCATCTTTTTCTTATAACTTTACCTCGCTGCTTCATCATTAGCTTTGCCTCCTAACCAGATATTATGTCTTTATTATGTCATTTTTCAAAGAATTGGCTCTTCAGGACAGAGTTTTTCCTGGGAAGAAAACAAAACTAAACAGCATATTACATCAGAACAGAATATAAAATGTCTTTGCAGTTGTTAAGTTTTACAACAACTGCTTGGGAATAATACACTACCTACACTAAAAGCCAATGTGGTCATGCATAACAAATTGGGGCCATGCGCCAGAGGACTGTTGTAATACATTAGCTGCTGCCACAAAGAGGTCAAACTGTGCTAGAGTGTTTGCTAAGTTAAATTGTGTGTGTGTGTGAGCCTCTGTACGCATGGTTGAACATGTGGCTCATGATGCAGTGCAGGTTATCCAGTAGGATGGAGACCAGAAACTGTTCTTGACCTTTCTATTGTTGTACCGGTGCAGCTGTGGCTCAGACTTCAACTTTGAAGTTGTACTAGAGCTCAAGTAGAAACCTACTACTGCATTGTTTTTCCTCTGTATTTTGAGATAAATGGGGGAAGGGAGGTAAAATAGAAGGTTCATACTTGCTCAAAGTTTAATTGAAACAATATAAGATATTGGAATGATGGTAAAAAAATATTAATTTAGCTGTATCTTTCTTAACGTCAGTCCCTGTAAACACATGGAGTTGACTTTGTGATGACAATGTGAACACAGCTCTTCCTTTGGTCATAGGGACAGCTTAGCCAGCAAGTGTTCCCTACATCCCATACACCCACAGCAAACACCACAAAATTATTCAGGGAATACAGTTATAAATCTTCTCCTGGTCCGCAAAACACATGTAGACTGGACAGTCAAATTTCCATGACCCCTTCTGCAAGTCTGCAAAGGTAAAGATATGGGCCATTGTTCCATGACCTGAACAAAAACCTCTGTGCTTCTCTTGGATCCGAGGTTCAATAATAAAGCTGAGGCTCCTTTCCAGCTCCCTGGAGTAAGTGGGAAGATGAGAAGTGTGATATCCCCAGTGGTCGGACACACTCTCCAGTTCACTTTTTATACCCCTTGTCAGCCACTTCACAGGTATCTTCCCAGTTTTCCATGCAGCACCGAAGAAGCGTTTTAACCAGAACAGCCACACCACATTCTGAGCCATCAGCATCTCAGTGTGAACCTCACACACCCCTGGTGTTCTGCCGTAAAGGAGCTTTTTGACCATCTTAGTGACCTCTGCCAAGGTAATTCACTTGCTTTCTCTCGACTCTTCAGACGTTGCCTCCTCAGTGGTGGACATGTCCCCAGTCTGGGTCAATGGTTCTCCCCTCAAACCAAGCGCGCCCTGGGTGGGGCCAGTTTTCCTTTTCTGAGTTGTCAAATTGTTTGCCAGAATTTCTTTTAGGGCAACAGAAAGACCAAGTAAGGGGCTAAAGAGTGTCACAATTTTCTTGTTTTGGGCAAAGTTATCTGTTCATTATAGCATCACTTCAGTGGGGTCTTTGCTTTCTGTCTAACCCATCCTTTGTGATAAATTTGCCAATTGAGACTCTGCCATTGCCTGACATACCAGAAAACACAGCCCCTAAAAACACAGGTGTACTCAAACCCCTTTGCTGTGTTAATAATTTCCTACACACTGAAACTATAGTGAAATGTGTATTGCTGCTGATATGAAGTGGCCTTCTTAATGGCTATGTCATTTATAGAAAAAAAAAAATAGTTGAAACTGCATGGCAAATGGCTGCACAGTGGTTCAAGCTGCAGCTGAGAAAGAAACCGTAGAATCAGGAGTGCTGGCAAATTAGGCAGGAAGTACTCTAGGTCCAGCTGGTCCCTGACTCCTAAGGTCATCTTCAAAGAACTCTCGGTTTTTCTTGTTGTTAAACACACATGTACATTTACACACCTACTTCACCACCCACCCCCACACGGTAACGCTCTTCAACATTGCTCATTGTCTAGCTCCAATCTTTCTGAATCCTCACTCCCCTCGTCGTCTCCACCCACCTTCCTCTTCTTAACTTTTGCTGTATCTGTCATTTTCACCCCCTCCTCATTTTTGATCTGCTGGCTGATAATGATGAATTTTCCTCAGCTGCACAGGAGTTAGCAGAAAAAGTTTGCTCAGCAAAGTTTTGAAAATAAAGTGAAGAGAGCGCAGCTTTATGATATTAGTGCAAGTTCAACAGGATACTCCGTAAGACAAAGCCATTTTTCCTCGTGCAACATCTTCTGAACGCCTTCTGCGAAATAAGCTTAGTAGGAAACCAACTTTTTTTTTTCAGCACTTTGCTGCCTGAGAAAATCTGGAGGCCATGGATTTTGGCTATGATTTTATTCATGAATCTTCTAAGTTAGAGGACAATCATGAAAGTGAAATATATAAATAAATAAACATTTCAGAAACTTCTGCCTAGCTCCCTGAAAAAAAAACGAAAAAAAAAACCCACAGTACATAAATCATACTCAAACTTCAAATTTCAGCTGACTTTTATTAGTCGTGTACTAGTCAAAATGAATGTGCCCAGTTTAAAGCTTATTTATCTAGTCTATTTGCGTAGTATATTTTACAGACTTCCTTTAGAAAGTGGAACTCTTGCTGTATTTTTGTGTTTGTTTGTTTGTTCGATTGTTTTATTTTACCCACCCTTATTTTCTGAATTCCTCATCTTTTCTAGTGGTTCTCTGGTTTCCACCCCACAGTCCAAATCATACAATTTAGGTCAATTGGTGAAACTACTTTACCATTTGTTTTGTGTGTTGGCGTCTAGTTTAAGACTTTCAGAGCAGCAGGACTCCTATTGTTGCAAATATATTCTGTCCTGTCTGGTTCTGTTACTTCACAGAGGAATTTCACAATCAAACTTTAACTGTTTACTACTGGACTTTTCTTTTTGAGCCTGTGATGCTGAAACCAGTTTAGATAGCACCTCACTTCATGCTGTATTTGGCAGGGGTATTTCTTGAATTTAAAGGCAGTTCCTAATTTTTTTAAATTCACCTAAATTTGATTAACAGTCCTAATATCTTGTAAAAAAAAAAAACAACAAAAAAAACCCAACTGTTTTTTTGTTGCTGGGGTAACATAAATCTAAACTGAAAGAGGAGACGTGTCAATATTCTGATGAGATCGACAACAGATACAGCTTCAGTTTAACCAAAACGTTAAAACATTCTCTCAGTCTGGTGTGTAGTTTGTGTGTCTGCCATCCACTATATTTGCATTGCTGCAACTCTGGTGCTCTTTGATGTAGCACTCTTAAAACAAATACATCATTACCAGTACATGAAAACATATCTTCAAGGATTATCTAGAAAAAAAAAAAGTAAAAATAAAAAAAAAGTAAAAATAATTGTATATACAGTATATATATATATTTGTTTGCTTTGTGTTGTTTGTTTGTTACCTGAAAGGGAGTT
>JAOXNZ010000001.1:15198751-15218313 GCA_028566095.1 Kryptolebias brasiliensis | reverse complement strand
GTTGTTTGTTTGTTACCTGAAAGGGAGTTACAGGTGGCTGCAAGTGCAATACAGATTCAATGAAATTCCTATATTTTACAGTAGAATCAATAACTATAGGAACAGTCACTTTTAAAAATTCCATAAGTTTGAGTTCAGGTATTGGTTTAGATATTTTAAAATGTGGGATTGGTTGATTAGATCAAAAAAATGACACTAAGAGATTTTCATTATTAGTTATTGGATGTGATTGATTGGTCTCTATAATAATATGTGATTTTCAAGCATATGTGTGAGTAAACTTGTATTATATGTAATTATTTCAGACAAAGGTTATTCATGGTTTGTTCTTTTTTTTTTTCTTTTTGTCTGCCTACATTGGTAAACCCTTTATTAGAATTACAAAACCCACTCACTGGACCATTTCAAAAAGCCTACAACAGGGTATATATTTGAAACACCTTATTAATTTTCCTAAAGCTTACATCTACAGTGATTTAATTCCAAAGCTGCTTTCTGCCCTCCTCTCCCCTTTTCTTTTTACTCTTCCTCTCATCATTGCTCCCTCTCTCTAGGATTATGTGCAGGTTACAGAGCTGGCACAGTGTGGATTAGCAGGGTCGCTCCTCCATGCTTGGTGTCTCTCTTAATGTGATTATGCATCATCAAGCTTGTTTACTGTTAGGACTGTTTGCTAGTTCATTGTTAAAACCTGACAAAAGTTCAGCCTCTTTCAACCCACTTTCTGGTGCCCACGCCCACACACTCATACAGCGCTTAAGCTGTCAACATCCTCCTCATTTTCTGACAAACAAACAAACTACACTTAAAGTGTAACAATGATAAAAAAAAAAGTGTTGATTTTGTTTAAAGGCATTTTTCTTTCTCTGCAGTAATATAGTTAGACAGAACTTATAGGTGAAACACACAGAAATGCAATAATGATCTGAACTGTTACTGTTACAAAACAATCAGCAGTATTTCTTATCTGAAGGAAAACATTACACACCATACAACATAACAGGTGTCTCTATGTTTCCTTCAGACCACAATCTTTAAGCATCAGCCACCACCTTTCATTAGCGTAATGAAGCCATCAAGACAGCCTGTTTGTACAGGGCTCGGTCTATACTTCCCAGCTCTGCACTCCATCAGCTCTGAATGAGACTCTGTGTGGCCTGAGGGGGGTGTGACTTTCACTTGGTATGTCATTAGCTATTGATGTTATTGGCTCATTATCTCCCAATTAGGCTGCTATCAGAGCTAGCTGCCGTTTTCATTACAGCGTAGACCTCCGTGATCCAACAAAGACCAATGCGGCTGATTAAAGATGGTTTCAGCAATAACATGTAGCGTAAGGTCTTTGAACTCTCAGTGATATAGTTAGAGTGGAGGTGATATAACACAATGAAGCTGATTAAAGAGGGCATGTCTCCTATTGTGCCACTCACTGAGGTTAAGGAAGAGTAATACTGATTAATGCTTCCCTGCTAGCACGTTTTGTTAATAATGTACAGTACAGTCAGCGGTGGAACAGGATAATTGAAGATTGTAACAATTAAGAATTCAAGAATAAAGTGGACAATCAATTTTGCTTTTAATTATTTTAAGACTCCATCTTTAAGGGCAGCACTCATGGGCCCTCCAGTTGCAATATTACAGTAAATGGACATGTATTATATGTGTGCACACATTGTACCCATACAGTGAATTTTTGTTGAAGGACAAGTAAAGTTCTGTGCACGTGCCTGCGTTAAAAGACTAATCAACTCTGTTAATCATCCAGGGTGGGTCAGCCTCTAAGGCAGGGACAAAAATCGCCTCTCCTCGGGTAAATCAGAGCAAGGAAATAAAGTCATGCAAATTAAAAGCCTAGAAAAAGATTACAGTCACCATGTTTGTCCTTCACTTTGACCATGGAATCAGTGCCAGCTTGGCAATACTTCTCCTTCAACTCATATTACTTTCTTAATTAATCTACCACTGACTCCTTAGAGTGATGAGATACATAGGAGGTGTCTGTTAAATGCTATCAATTTTCTAGCTTTGTGGCAGCAGAATATGGAGAATAATTGACATGTCTTTTTCAAGAGTCCACTTTTTTATTCAAGTTGTGTCTGAATTAGTTAAACGTTCACAATGAAACACTGTCCTTTGGCAACAGGTCTTTAAACACAATGTTTTGGAAATATTTATATACAGTTAGTTGAAGAACTTACTACATGATCTAATAACTGGTAGCTTGAACGTTGCAGTGTATGTGTGTGTTGCTGGTGGCCCTCCCAGTGTGCTGCATTTCTGCCTGCTTACCCGTTGGTAGGGTTAGTTCCCTGATCCGTGAGAACTCTGTAAGTGTCTGCCCGATGATTAACTCTACATCACAGCACAACGTCTTCCCCCTCGCTGCATAAATGGGCTTTAATTGAGGGAGCTGGCTGCTTGGCAGGGAACCTCTTTCACTCTGTGTCGATTAAAACGTCATTTTACAGCCAAAAAAGAAACACGTTCCCAATCACTGCCCTTGAATTATTGTTCTGTAGCTCGAGGCTTGTATTTTAAAGTCACTGAATAATTGCAATCAGATTATTCTAATCAAGTGCTGGAACAGTAATTACAGGTTGCAGTCATTTAAGCTGCCCTGAAAGTCCCATACACACTGTTGGTGTGCATATTAAAAGTTTATGTCACAGGAGATAAATTTAATGAAGAGGATTGTAATCTAACAGTTTTTTTTTTCCAGGTAGGTTTCACACATTTCCGGGGACCTCAGCCTCACCTAACAGAGGAGCTTCAACAGTGCCAGTTGTGGTGAATGTTTTTTTGTACCCTTGGCCACTCTCACCCTGCCCCCTCAGTCAACTGAGCGTGGCCAATAGCACCAAAAAGCAGTAAGACAAAATGCGTTTCCTCCCACGTATCTCTCCCCCACTGATAACCTCATCTGTGCCCAGGTCTGGATTTCATGTCAAAGCAAATATTAGGTGACTTAGTGCTGTGCCAAGCTGTCAGAGAGGCATGAGAATTACAATCTGGAGGTCTGTATGACAGTGGAACCGTCTCCCCTAATCCTGTTTACGCACATCCGCATCACCCTATTCCAAAACTGATATTGTGTGTTGTTTTTTTTTTTGTCTGTGTGTGTGTGTGCATAAGCATTTGTGTGTATACATGTGTGCTTATTTTCAATACTGTTTGAGTATATGTCCATATCTACAGTATGTCTGTCACTTTATATGTGTGTAGATGTTCTCGTGAGTCTCTGTGAAGTGTGTTAATGTGGAAGGTGTCACACATGCCCCAAATGTATAATTCAATATGACTAATCATGGTGGTGGCTGCCAGCCCAGCAGCACTGGCTGGCAGACTGGGCCCAGAGCTAATTTGATAAGGTTACAATGTTCTTGAGCTGAGACTCAGATTGGGAAGCAGTAGCAGTGCACCAATCGTAGAAAGAAGTTATCATCTCCATCAAGGTTGTACCATCAAAGTTTTCACCCACACCTAGCTGTGCAAAAAAAAAAATTAAAAATTTTACCTAGCTCAGCTGTTTAAGAAGTTCAAATTTTTGCTTCAAACACCAAGAACTAAAATAATAAGAAAGGTGATAAAAGTGAGACTGAACAGAGGAAATGAAGTTGTCATGATAATATTAGGCTGCAACAAGTATCAATCAATTTTAATTAAACATGTTAGATACAAATCACCAAGTTCTTTTACACTTTACAGTGATGAGTAAGATTTAGGGTTATTTTCGTGACGTTGATAAAAAGTAAATTTACTACTCTGTTTTTTTGTTTCTTTTTTAAGTTTGGTAGTTATGTTACTCTATGTGACATTTGAGTCATATCAAATCACACTACAATTACTGATACTCTGGTGATGTTCTGTACAACACTGGTAAGCTGTTTTTGTAGCGCTCTGAATGATTTTTGTTTGTTTGCTTTTGTTAAGTTGTCTCCTATCACTTCCTTCCCCAGTTGTCTTTTGTCAGTGTTCTGTAATTATCTTTGGTCAAATAGTTGCTCTGCCTGTATACTTTTTCTTAGAAAAAGAATATTACAAAGGAATTTCAGAAGCTGGTGCAGATCACTTTCTTTTGTTTGAATTTGATGTGTGGGGCTGGATGGTCTTATTTCAATGATTTATTTCAACTTTATAAAGGTCTGTACAAGAAAAGTAAAAAAACAAGTGTTCTAGAAGAGTGTGCACATTCTTTTAAGATGAAGAAAGTTGTAAACTGTTTTTTTAAGCAAGTTACTGATGAATCCCTTTGTGAGACTATTACATAAGACAAGCATTTCAGCATAAGTGCACATCTAGTTGCACATCTTGGTGTTTGAAAATCTGCCTCGTCTGTGTTTTAAACATACTTTTTAGCTTGATTATGACATCTCATACACGGTTTTAGTATGCAAACCTTGTTGGAGATAAGTGTCTCCACATTAGACATTTCATCATTAGAAAGACGTACTGAAGCAGTAAATCCTCTGTCAGCGTATTTGAACATACATGTCAGTCAACAGCTGATGTAAAATGAAAGGATGAAGAGCGGAGCAAAAGGCAAGAAGTGTCATCAAATGGTTAAGATAAAACTGGCAGGTTATTACACTTTTTCTCCCCCATTTTGAAGTCCAATATAAAATTTCTAATATAAGGAGAATTAATTACCCCAGCAAAATGGCAAATGTGCATCCTTGTCAGGTGGAGTGTACTCTGATGGCCTTTGCTCAAACAGAGAATGTGAAGATTTGATCTCTTCTAATGGTTCTGCAGGAAAGGGTAATTACGGCATGGTCAAAGCTAATTTGCTTTCTGCCAGATGAACTGTTGTATTTTATTGCAGGCTGACATTTTAAAGTAATTATGGCACTGTTGACCCCAGACAATTTCAGTTGTAGCGTGGTCTTGGGTGATCCTCTCTCTCTTGCTCTCTCTCTCTCGCACTTTCTCTCTGCCTCTCTCTCTGAATGGAAGTCAGAGGCGTAACAAGGTAATGACACGGACGGAGAGAGCCATATGGGGTCCTCCATCTAGCTTGCAGCGTCCAACCTTCACATCATCATTACCTGCCATGCATTTCACATTGACTTTGCATCCCAATAGAAATATATGCCAATGTGTTGATGATATGTGTGTGGGCATTTGTTTTCTTCCAAATGCAAGTAGGTCAGAGTGTAAGTGTGTGTGTGTGTGTGTGTGTGTGAGTAATGTATATTGTCTTTTCAACCCCATGTTGCATTCATTGTCTATCACATAGATCTGTGTATCGATGAGGGTGTAATTATGTGCCTCAGTGATCATCTCTCTGTTTCTTTACTGCACAGGAATTAAGTAGGCAAAGGTCAGTGTGAGCTCCCTGAAAATTGCCTGCAGAAAATCATATGGCGATGAGAGCAATTATGGATTTTTTTTCCTGTCTCCCAGGACCTCTCTCTCTCTCTCTCTCTCTCTTCCTTGTACTTGTTTTCTCAGTGTTTCTCATTTTGTCAATGAACATTTTAGAGGATGTCAATCGATGTCTGCATTTAAAAGCAGCCTCCATATTTGTACTCCTGGAATCCCATAAATTATTTCTACTGTATTCTCTAGTTGAATTAGAATTAAATACAGATACAAGTGCAGACATTTACACACATTCTTACACAATGAAATAATAGAGGAAATGCTTAATTATTTTCAGAGATTATAAAATGAATTAACCGTGGTGAATTCTCCCTATGGTGCTTTTGCATTTTTGTTAGTTTTTATAAACTACTGTCTTGCAGTTGTAATCTAAGTCTGATAGGTTTCCATTTACATTTAACACCTGATCATTCCACCTCATGACAGCAATTATCTGAATACAGCCGGAAAGATCAGGAGAAATGCCTTCTGTCTAATTTTAGTGCATCCATCTGTAACCGTTTTTGATTAGCCACCATTTTCCTTCCCCTAATATCAATATGGATAACATGAAAGACTGACACTTATGACACCTCAAACATGTTGCCACAAACAGCTCCTGCCAAACAAAGGAGTCCTTGGCGCTACAGGTTTTAATAGTAGACCAGAGCAAGCTGGTACAGCCCAGCCCAGCAGGTGTCTCCCACACATCCTGGTACTGAGAAACACTCCCTCTCATTCAATCTGTCACTGAACACAATGGTACAAAAAGCTCTCGCCTGACGTGAACACAATGACCACAGTGCACAAACAGGGCCTATAGCCTGGTGCTGCCCAGTGTCATTGGAAAAATATACATGTAAACATGAAACACTGGCTCTTCATACTGAAGGTATTGACAATAGTGAGACAAGATTTTTTTCAGGATCTTTTTAGTTCAATTATTTTCAATTATTATTATTGAAAATTACAAATAACATGCTTATCTAAATTACTTGATATTAAAAAATGCTTTGGTTTGTCTAGCTTAGTTTTAGTGAATAAATACAATGACGACAAAACACATTTAAAGGTGACATGATTATATCAATATAACCCATTACAGATTTAAAAGTGAGACTCAAAGCAAGAAAATTGTATATGAAGTTAGTTTTTGTTTACAGTCTAAGCAAGCAAACCTGGTTCCATTCAATGTACTGTACAGATTATGAAGAGTGAAAAAACACGTGTTGAAATGTTTTCTCGGAAGGTGATTGTTCTTGATATTTTCTCATACATGCACCACAGCACTAAAATAAAAAGTTATACCAACACAAAAAGATTTGAGGAGCTCTATAACTTCTATAAACAATTGGTTGGAAGGATCAAAGGCAACAACGCTGCTCTCTGCAGCCTATAGGGGTTGTAAGTGAATATATAGCCTGCTGTGCATTGTGTGGCTGGCATTTCTTCTTCTCTCAAAGAATTGTGTGCCCAATAATGGAAGCCTTGTCAATCGCTACAAGTTTGATCATGTGAAGCTCAAGCTTGATGTGCTTATTTTCAGCAGGTTTTCATTGTTCTTTGTAAATCCCACCCTCTTTTGTAATCTATTGTTTTCAGCTTTCTCATTATTATAGACTGAAGTTTTTCCCAGGTGGTGGCCTTGCTACAACGTAAAAACACCTAAAACTGTAAAAATTGTTATATTGTCAGGTTATATTGAGAAGGTTCACTTTCATCTTTTAGCCTTTTTTTCTGCTGAAGATAACCAGCTACAAAAACTTGGGTGAATCAATGGAACCAAATAAAATCACACTTTTAATTTAACCACATTTTTTTGCAAGTCATCTCAAGTGAGCAAACACGTACAAGGTTTAACCTCCGCCTGAAAACAATTGTTTTTGCCGATGTATACTTCGTAAAAATGAATTGATCCACATCTGCTCAAAGTTTGTTTTCATTACAATGTTTTATTCATCCAGATGAAAAAAGGTCTTATTGCTTTCCTGAAGTCCGAGATGGACAACCAGCCTCCAGTGGGAAGTGGGGTGAATATCTAGAATAGTTAACAATTTGAAAGCACACACTAATTCTGTGGTAATCTTTGCTAATTATAAACAAATATAATAATATTAAAGATAATGGTGGCAAATACCTGATACTTCTGCTAGCTGCACAGTAAACTCTTTGTTAGAGTCTTTTCTTAGTTATTTCCAACTCTTTGTGGCTGACAGCTTGACAACTTTGTTGCTTAAGTTTTTGTCAAGCAACAAATTTCACATTAAAATGTAATCTATTTTATTTTTATGTTTTTCTATGCTTCATACAGTCAGCGAACACCAGTTAACATACTAGCTGCATTTTTCTCTGGTTTGTTATTGTGCACCGCTCCACCCTGCATGACAATTGTTGTCTGTGTTTATGATAAAATATGCTTTTACTCCATTTCAAGAGGACGGTTCACATTGTTCTCTGAGTTAAACGTCAACAAGCTAAGTTGATTATTAAAAAATAAATAAATAAACTGATTTGGGTAATTTGTAACATGTTGCATTACTATAGTGGTAATATAATCATTAGTTTTATAACCACTTGTGGGTTGTTCTGAGGCTACAGGTTAGATTAAGTCCCTGAAGGTGATGATTATGATAATAGAACCATTGTATTAGGTTAGTCTGGTTCCGGCCTGTCTGTTTTTTGAATGTGCCTTACAGCCCTCATCATGATTACTGTTAGATTTGGTTCTTAGTAAGAAAAAAAAAAGACTTTTTTTTTTTTTTTTTAATTCATCATGCAATCAACCAACCATGTAATTTAAATTCTTCTATGGGAATTAGTGTAATGTTATGATAATTGCTGTACAATTCAGTTTAATCACTTTTCCCCTGCTTGAACTGACTAAATATTTCACAATAAATGTGGGTGATCTGATGTTTTTAATTGGTTTATAAATTGTTTAAAAATATTAAGAAGCAGTCATAGCAAGGTTGTTGATGTGCCCATGTGAAAATGAATCTACAGTATCTGTTCTGCGTTAAGTAGAGCAGAGCTAAATATGGGGGAAAATGTACTTTTTGTATTATTTAAAAATAGAGAAATACAGAATTAAAAGCAAAACTGAACAATGAAGTAGAACACTTTAAACAGATGTGGTTTTAGTAAAGCACATGTTGGATTTAAAGCTGAAGTTGAAGGAAGTCAAGACTTCCATTTCCTGTTTTATTTTCTTTGTGCAATACACATGCAGGTAGGTCATCACTCTGCATGCAACACAACCTTTGTTCTTTCTCTCAGAGCAGGGCCAAGTGCCTACAAGCATTGTGTGTGAGATTGTGTATATATACACACACACAAGTGATATATTTTTTTGTATTTGTGTGTCTGGCTATGTGCAGAGTGTGTATAGAGGGGGCAGGGGCATTGCTTTCACAGCCCATCACCTTCACTTCCACACCCAATTTGTCATGAGTGTCACGCGTCAGGGTGAAGGCTGAGCGAGTCACCACAAGAAAATGGCTGCTTCCACATCACAAATGGGGCAAAGAAACGGGGCACTGGCTCAGGAAACGGTGGCAGTGGTGTCGCAATGTGGCCGTACAAGAAAGACAGTGGGAATAAAAAATTTACAAAACCTGATAAATAATAAACACACTGCTGCCTTCTCCTCTGATTGTGTTAAAGCACATGGCGACAACTCAGCACCCATCATCAGTAACCTAAGAGCAGGTTTCCTCCGAGTTGTGCGGTGGCAATGCTAACTGAGTGGGTGTGGTAGGTGATATGGCTGCCAAAGTTGTGACTCTGACTGATGAGCTGTGCGGTTGGTACTGGGCATCTATAAACATCTGCCCCACTGTTGAGTGACAGGCCATTAGCAGTTTAATCAGATTCCAGCGTTAGTGCTGGTTGTGATTATTGGTTCTCACTAACCCTTCCTTGACTCTGCATGCAATTATTGCTTTTGATGCCATCTCTTCTATTTTGGTTTACTTCAAGTTGACCAAAGTGACAAGCTCCATTTACATCAGTGCTTTACATGAATATTACCAACATTATAATTGATCTAGTTGTGAATTAATTAAAAAAAGGAAAAAAAAGTACAGGAAAGGAATGACTTTGAGATATGGAACGATGAAAGAATCCAAAAAGAGCTACACCATTGCACAGCCTGCAGTATTAGAGATTTTTTTTTTTTTGTATCTGCAGTTACATTTCCATGACTTTTTTGTATTGGCCAAATCCTAGTAGTCAGAAAAGCCATTACAGAGGGGTAAGGCTTGTAGCCAGAGGATTATGGACTATTGAAGTCCATGTTCGTCTCATGCTGAAAACTATCAGGGACATCCTCACCTGCTCAAATCCCTCAGCATTACTCCTTCAACTGACTGACCTGCCTGTACAATAGGGTTATACACTCAGACACAAAGGCCACGAAGCCATCAAATACTCACAACCAACAAAAGAGCTCTATGGTAGGGTGTTAGTAAACATTTTTGTGTGCTTAATGTGTTGTTTGGTCACATCCATTTTTAAGTACTAATAAGTACAAAATTACACAATCTATTTTACATTCACATTAGGATGACTTGCTTGTTTATGGATACCACAGAAAATTCACATTTTGGTTGCACTGTTGTTTTAATTCAACTTTTAGGACCAGATTGGTTACCATTACTCATAAAACTGTGTGAACATTTAAAGAGCCCATGAGAATTTAATGGGAACTGCAGATGAAAAAGTATTTTGCTTCTAAATGATGATTTCCTTATTTCAATATCAACATTGGGCATAAAGCAGAGAAGAACTAAAAAGCAGAGCTCTCAGTCTGATTATAGGCATCATACATAGGAAATTGATTCATAAAGTCAAGCACAAATCAACTTCAACATCTACTACAGTGAAAGCATAACGATGGCCTAGAACAGACAAGGTGTTCTTGTGTTTTTTGAGCATTGGAAAAAAATGTAAACCTGTCTAGAAAGTACAGTAGAAATGACTTTGGTGTATACAAAATGTTGCGTTTACCACAAAATGTGTTGAGTTTGTTGCTGTTTCTCAACCTTTTTCATCAGATGACTTAATCTGCAAAGGAAAAAAAATGGTCTTTAAAGTGCAACCTTTCTGTTCTTGCCTTCCTTCTTCTCTTTTCACCTTCTCTCTTCTTTGGACTGTACTGTGACCTTCACTGGCGCTCCACCTGCAGGAAGCCATGTTTGATTCTCTGTCCACCGAGACGCCTGGGTGACAGCAGAATGGTGTCATAGGACAGAGTGGAGGAATTTCTCTTTCTCTGTCATCATTAAGGGGCTTCCCCCTATGGTGAGGGGGATGAAAAGTACGATTTAATGTTCTCTGGAGAGTGGCAGCAGAAGAAAAGCTCAAAGCCCTGCATGCTGGTTTCTGAGTGGGTCACTCCAGCCCTTGCAGCGAATGGGATGTCCCTGAGGAATTTGCCATAGACTGGTCTGAAAGGATAGGGATTAAGACCCTTTTAAGGATGGAAATGTAACAAAAGGAGCACTTTTATGATGTAGCAGCATAAAATGAGGGGGTCCATTGTGTAACTGATTGCAAAAGATCTTTGAAACAGGCGGCCCTACTCTCCATGCTCGCCTGGCCCAGTGGGTTTTAAAGGCTTGTACAAAATGACTTGTCTACATCAGGGACAGAGTGGCTCTCGTTTAGGAGGCAATGTAGAAGATTATTGGTTTGTTTCTATTTTCTCCCTTTGCTCCTCCCTCTCTCGATCATTCACTTTGTCCTCTCTGTCTCCTATCAGCACTGGACTCAAATGGGCAATGGAGTCCCAGTGAAAGTTGGGTAATTTAGTGCAAGAGAGAAGGTAATTAGCATGCCCTCAGGCGTGGCTCAGCTAGAAAAGGAGGCACTAGTATGGGTTGAGTGTGAATGGGAAACACCATGCATGGTTTTAAGGCAATAACAACCAGATGCTTTGACTGTGCCAACAGCAAAAGCCTGTTCTGTGAGAGAAAGAAGATGCTAAGGCAGAGTACCCTTGTGTAATATAATGTGTTCTATTTAGGATGCTAAGAGAATATTGAAAAATATTCTAAATTAGATTTGGTTTACAGAAAGTTAATTATGTGGGCTGCTGATTGGTGATTAGAAAACAAAACAAAAAAAAACCCTGCTTTTTTTGGAGCATAAAAACTACATTTTTGTGGACTTAAGAAGGGAACCATTAACATGATTTATAACTTGTAGATCCCTGCACTGCATAATATTTAAACTGAAACAGACTGTGTGTCTCTTTAAATATTTCACAGTGAGTAACTTTGTCTCAATAAACCACAAATTTAAGAAGTATCTGAAAACTTGATCTTGCAGTGGGAGGAAAGCACACGAGAGGCCGGCGAACACTAGAGGGGGAGCTTAACCATGATGCCGTCTGAGCTGGTCCTACAGAGGGGAGGTGTTCTCAGGGCCCCTCTGCATCCACACCTCTTATCACCCCCTCTAGCACAGGCAGTGGGAGACCTCCAGGGGTCAGAGGTCAAGGGTCGAGAGGAGCGACGGGCCTTTTTATTGTCATTCTCCCAGGAATGAAAGCTCTAGTGTTTGTGTAAGTGCGTGTTTGTTTGTGTATTTTCTTTTGTGTGAGTCTGAGTGTGGATGTGCACATCAAAGCATAATGAGGAAAAGAGTAAAAAAAATTAAATACTTATGCATATACGTTTACAGCACATGTACTACTGTGAAGTCCTTCAAAATGCACTGCTAAAAACCTGAATACTCCTCATACATAAATATACAGTACTTTAGGTTTTAATTACTTTGTGTGTGGGTTCAGCAGTAGATATGTTTGTACAAAGGTATTTGGAGAGAGGGGGCTGGACTGGCTGCTGAGCTGGTAAGCAGGGGGAGAGAAGTTTAGGAGGCCTCACACTGAGATGGGAGCCTTTAAAAGGCCTCTGGAGGGAGTGTAATATCAAGAGCAGGATTATTCCCCAATCCCTCTTTTCCTTCCCCCTCTTGTTCACTCCCCTTCGTCTTCTCCTACTCCTCACTCTTCAGCTGACCCTCATCGCCTCCTCCCTCACACCCAACATCATTTAAATGTCTAAAGAGTAATTGAATGAATTATCATAAAATTTTGACAAATTCATTGGGTGTCTGAGTGAGCCAGACGTTCCCCTGTATTTGTGTCTAATAAGACATGACATTTGAGATCAGTTCATGTGCTGGTTAGACCTTTTGCCTTCTCCCTAGGTTTCAGAAACAAAAGGCCAAAAAGTGTAAGAGGGAGGAAAAAAAACTTAAAGGCAACACAGACTGAAGACTTTTAAAGAAATTGTGTTGACTGCAGCGAGAAACATGGCATTTATCCATTTTGTACTCCTACATATTCAGACCATGATAATTTTTTTTTTCTTAAACTTGTTTTGAAGATAGACTTCACAAACTGAAGCCAGTAGCAGTAGAAGTGAAAAAGGAACTGTTGTGGGGGATGGAATTTAGCTCTGCACAGACTGTTCTCTTTGACCTCGGTGTTCCCACATCAAAGGGCCTCCCCAGCCCACTTTCCTCGATTCAAGCTGAAAAGATGTCTTTAGTGTGGAGGCTTGTGTGTATAAGTGTGTGAATGTGTTGCAATGAGACCTTCAGGCTGCCTTGTATGCTGCCAACAGGCAGTAAAGATACTGGGTTTCGATTGAAACCCTCTGTGCTGAGAGTGGTAGTACCAAGGGAAATAGTACTTTTTTGCATTTCTTCAGAAATATTTTGTCTTCTGAGCTTTTCCTCAGATTTTCATTAGCTATTACAGAAATATGTTTGTGTTAAACTTACTATAAGTTAATTAAAAAGATAGGCTGGAGGTCAGCATGCAGTGGAACATATTTGGATATTGATATCTTTGTCTTGCTAGGCAAACAAAGTGAAATCTGCTGAACATGTGTGTGGCCACACGCACAAAGCACCCAAACCTACAAACAAAGAAATACAAAAATATGTTTTGTTGTTCACTATAGTGCAGCACAAGTTTAGTGTACTGATATCAGAGCTACTACTTCCTTGTGATGACTGCTGGTTAGCTACAGACATTTGGGTTCTTATTGATAAGCAGCTCGCAACAGCTGTATCTAAAACTGACTGCTACTGCAAACATCTGCTTTGTATAGTGGGAATGAAAACAAAAATGCAATCATTTAAAAGTCATGTTCATATATCTAATTAAATATATCATTTTATAATTTATTTTAAAAGATAACACTCTTTTTTAATTTGATGTGAGCTACTAATTATAGGAAGATTTTGAATGTTTTAGCTGTGTTTGTTTAAAAACAAGGATTTGGGGAATCCAGGAGCTAACTTGTGTAATTTTTTAGCTCAAAGAATGTTTCCCATTTTTAATCGATAGGATATCTGAAGTTATAGTCGTTAACTCATCTTTTCACTTCACAATGTGTCACATGTAAACAGCTGGTGACACGTCTGGATCATAATTCTGCTTCAATTATCTTTTTCATTCTGCTTTAATATGTACATAATGTGGTTTAGTATTGTCTTGCTGAAATGAGCAATGATTTCACTTTACAACTGATAATAATCCAGATGTCCCTCCTAGTATTTGCCGTTTAAAGTGCAGTGCCCTTGGTTGCCAGGAAGGATTTCAAATTTTGATTTGTCATACTTTAAAATTTTGACTTATTCCATTACAAATGAGCATAGATTCAGATGATCACACACACAAAAAACATCCTTTGTAATATTTTCTTTAAATTTAGTTTATCTGGATTCTCATTAATACCCAAACATTTTACTAAATTATTTAAATTAGTTCTTTATTTTCAGTGTTCCCCCTTTTTGTTATCTTGTTTATTTCTGTAATAACATATAAGTATTTGTGGTATCACAATAAAACACTTAACATATATTACAACAAATCTCTCTTTAAGCTTTTAATATTTATTACTTTCAGTTCACCGTGTCATTAAATCATTTATAAATTATTTCATTTTTACATTTTACACTTTATGGAAACATTTTTGGAGCCCATTTTGGTCCACGTGAAATGCTCTTGAGAAAAACCCTGCACTTTTTTCTCTCCCCATGCACACTTGCTGACATACTCAGGACTCCCACTGGTGGCGAGTTAAAAATGTGTATTTGCTGACAGGCAGAGAGAGGGCCGCCACCATGCGCCTTATCCGGCTGGCAAACGGCTCGATACATCATGGTGCTCTCCTTTCTTCTAGCCCCAGCTCCAATCCCAGGCCAAATTGAGCGTGTTATTCTCTGCTCCCATCTGATTTCTCCCAGCTGCCCACTGACTGAGACTTCTCCTCTCCTACAATGGAGAGAGAAAGGAGGAGACCGGGCGAGGCACTCTGAAAACACGCTCCTGCACACACACAAGCACAATGCAGACAGTGAAACCTACAAAGGAAGCCACATGCCCTTATAAGTGAGCGCGGACACACATTTTCACGCACACACTTGCTGACCCCTGTACTTGCCACCACAAGGCTGCCACTGATCTTCAAATACAGCCGAGCATCAGTCAGCTGGAGCCTGCCTTTTAGTGTCATTTTTCCTTCCTTCTCCTGGCTTTTCGTCCTCATCCTCTCATCCTTCTTTTACTCCTTGAGTATTCTCACAGGCATGTGCTCTTTCTGACTGAGCCTGCAGAGCATAGGTCATATTTAGTTTATCTCTCAGCTCCTCCTGACATATCAGCACTCTGAAATATCCCAAAGAGATAGATCTGGATAATGTATGTAAATCCAAATTGTTGTATCTCAGGCACCTATTTATTCCACTTTTTTATGGAAATCTTTTTTTGATTTTTTTCTTTTTTCTTTTTTTTGCTCTTATCCTTATGCTCCCCCGTGCTGCCTCAGAGTTTCTCTGCATCATAAACTATACAAATGTTTCATCTCAGGAATGTAGCTCATGATGGTGTACTTCCAAGAGAGAAAATCTTTGGCCGTCTGTCATAAAAAAAAAAAAAAGAAACAAAAAATCATGGGAAATACTGAAAATGTGAAGACTTTTAGTGCTTTGGGAATTTAATCCAACATGTTTTTTTTTGTTGTTGTTGTTGTTTATGTAATACATTGTGATAAGAAGCTCTTTCCCGTAAAGCTTGAAAAATAATCACAATGTCAAAGTCTCATTGTTAATTTTAAGAAATGTGCATAGTTCTCTTTTTTTTAAGACATAACAATAAAAAAAGGTAATATATTGGCTCTACGTGGTGTTTCAGCTAGTCTTTGGGTATAATTTGTGGTCTTGCTTTTTTTTATTCTTCCAACAACTTAATAATGCTCACATTCAGAGCCCAATTAAGTGTGACTGTGTTTATTTTTAGCGTTATGGCAAAAAAAATTAAACTTCTCAGTGGAAGACTATTAGACATTCCCTGGCAGCAGCAGCCAGTCAGCCAGCCAGCTCTTTGCTTTGGGAACGTTAGCGCACTGAACACTCACCCCGCAGAGCACATAATCGTGTTTACTTGGTTGAGGTCCCAAAATAAGTGTTATCATAATTAATAAACAAATTACAAAATAATATGAAAAAAAAATGTCAGCATAGAAGTTCATCAATTACCAGGATTAGTCGGGCGAGAAGCATGTAATCTACACAGAGACATTTATAGGGCAACGATTATGCCACCTTCCCTATAAGCCTTTATTGTGATGAAATTTGGAGCAATAAAGCACCTTCCCGTCTCCCTTGACAAATCCTGTACTCCTCCTCAAAATCAAAAGGTGAAGCGTTTAGAGGTCCGACTCGAATGGTTAAAGCTGTGTGACGAATAAATTGCCCTACACACATCCAGTGGCACCTAAGAGGGTGGAAAGTCAAAAACGTAGTGTTAAAGAAAATTAGAGACATACAAGAAGGAGACATCAAGCTATTATGTGAGATAATTCATAGCTTAATACAATAATTAATTTTTTATCATACATTAAATCTAAGATATGTTAGTCCTATGCTTGGTGCTTATAAGATATTGCAAAATAAATTACCGTATCATGCCAGAGAGATTTAAACTGTTCCCCTTTCACATTTTTTTTTTCTCTCCTGAGCTGGTAATAATATGCAGCGCTGTGATTTGCAGACTGAAACCATCATTGTCTCATTTGGCATTCTGAGTCCTGCTTTACGTCTCTCCAAACACTTTATTTCTAGTAATCTGCTGATAGAACCTATGGATTATGAACAGCAGAGCATCGTAAGCAGGTTTCTGGCTCTCTTACCTGAACATTTTTGCAACAGACCCTCAGCTCACTCACAAAGTTGGGGGTGGGGGTGGAGGTACATGGATAGGATGCACAGGCACAGAAAATCTCCATGTCTCTCCTTTGATATGTATATTTTCAACCACGTTCCAAAGCAGATATCCCCCCCCTTACTTGTTACAGTAGTCCCTTTTATTGAGGATCAGTTTGTGTTTTCACATCTTACTTCTTTCTGCAGGAGAGTAGAGGCATCTAGTATTGCTTTGATATGCTATAGACATGCAATTTTTGGCTTCACCTGTGGTGGTGTTAGTCTTTCCAGGCTTTCATATTATAAATATAGGCAAGAAGATTCATTGCCATTCCAACATAGAACATGCATCTTTTCTAATTCAAGGATGACAGCTGCATGGCTTAAGTGAAGTTAATATCTCATCCACAGTTTAACTCTAAATCAATTATTTTCATGTCTTCCATGTCCAGGTGTCAGCAGGTCCAAATGCACTCTCTGTACATGGTAGTGCTCACTATTGTGTTCTCAATTACCAGGCATGAATATTTCTGTCCCTGCTGAGGTTGATTAACTGTTTCAAGCCAGCCATCCATCACTGCCTCTTGGGCAGCTCGGTGTTGCCACAGAGTGATGGGCAAACCTTTTGAGAAACTAGTTGTAAATGTCAACAAAACATCTCCACAGGTGTCCCTGGTTCCCTTTGTTTTCACACTTGTATTTTCTCTATGAACAGATTTACGGCTACGCTCTCTGCAAGATTTACATGAGCTGACGGCTCCATCAGTCTGTGCTTCTTGTGCATCCCAGCAAAGTGAGACACCTACTCACAATTCATCTTTACCCTCGGACATATTCCTGTATTTACAGTATAACCTTTTTTTGCACTGTGTTAAATTTTCAGTAACTCAAACATTACGAAACTAATTAAAACAGCCATCATTTATTCAAAAGACTTAAAATTCAAAAGTTAAGATCTCACTTCACAAGATGTAATGAGTGCCTCACTCAGCTGTTACCTATAGGTTTTCCAATCCCGGGACTGCATCAGAGAATACACTCAGTATAATTTATGATTCCCATAGACCCCCTCAGCAGGGATTAATTTTGAATTATTTATGCTCTTATATGCACATAGAGCTGAAGCATTTAGGTGTGGGATGTGCGCTCGCAGATCAGGCTAATGTCCGGATGAGAAGGAGAACTGAAGGCAGCCTCTTGTTATTTAAAGTCTGGATTTTTATATTCCACTTATTTCCCAAAGGAATGGGTGGGAGCAAAAGATGCAAACAATATATCTCTTTAAATAGAAATAAACAGTTCAGTCAGTGGTCAGGGTGACTCCAGCGCAGCAAAAGAAACAGGTTGAAAGAAAAGTTTGGTAACAGAAGAAAGATAAGGACTTTGTTTTGTCTAAGGGTGATTTAACTTTGCCTCACACAAAGATGACTCTTCCCCAAGGCGAGCCACTTTGATATATTGCTGACAATGCTAAGCACATGAACCTCTTTTATTAAGCAAAAATAATAATATTAATAATTATAATAATAATAATAATGAAAAGTGGAGTGCTTTATTTGTGGAATCCATGTCAGGAGTCAAAATTTTAATCATGTTTTTGTTTGTGCACAAATGAAAATTGATGAACGTTTTGAACTCTTGAAATAAAAGGTGCTTCAGGTTAATAGTAGCTTATATTTTGCACAATTTGTACAGTCACTCAATTTTTTTTTAAATATCATTAGGGAAATTAGGTGTGAGGTGATTGATTTGTTTATTCATTTCATAAATCATTTGAACCCATTCGGAATCTTAAGCGCTGCTAGGTGGAAGACGGATCGCCAGCTCACTGTGCCCTTATAAACCGGAAGCCACATAAATCAGGTAATAAACTTACAACATGTTTTGCATAGCGCTAATTACTAGTGTTTTTAATTTGTCCGGTTCATGCAGGGCTCTTTTGCCATGTGTCACATCTCATTGCTCTCTGGTGAGTAATGAATGATGTGATTCAGCCTAATTCATGTTATGGATATTCCCCCTGCTTTGTTCTCTTCTTGTGTACTAATTAAATTCCCCTGCACTGAAATAAGGCTGTTTGCTGTATGCAATTTATGTAAGTTTTTTTTGTATTAATTTTTGGTACATTACTCTGTGGATGAGGTCAACATAACAAAAATAGTTCTTATGTACCACCTGCTGGTTGTATTTGTCATCATACAGCACTTGCGCACAGGAAAGGCACACATGCACACCACAGTCCCACTACCCTTATAACTCAAGCCAGGCGCTGTAATTGTGTTGGCAGCGGTATTGTCCTTGCCATAGGATCACTGCTACTATTGTACAGAAAAGGTCTCCTTTCTCGCTGCTCAACAATGTCTAATAAATCCTGGGGTGGGGAACATTGATGCTGGGCGCTGACTGTGACACAAAAGAGGAGAATTTGGGAAGAGGCTGCAGAGGATAATGAACAGTATTTTAACTCGGCAGTTTAACCTCGGAGCCTGTCAGCACTGACCTTTCGCCAACCTCGGCGAGAGTCTGATTTCTTCGTTTTTTCAGGTTTTTTTTTTTTTTCTTTCTTTCTTTCTTTTTTCTCTCTCCCTCCTCCTTCACTCCCTCTCTCCTCCTGCCCCATTCCCTCGCCTTTTCGTCTCTTTTATTCTTCTGCTGACAGAGAGTGTACCGGAGTAAAAGAGATGAAGAGGAGTGTGTGTGTGCGCATGGGGGTAGAGGGTAGGGGCTGGGATGTGTAAGAAGTGTCAGTCCCAGACATTTACATGAAAAGCAGTTAGTAGTTGAAAGGCGAGCTGTTTCACAATCTGCCTGTACATTTTATTTTTTCTCACCCTTTCTCTCTGGCTAAGTCTCTCTCCATCTCTTTTATTGCTGTGGCCCAAGCCTGGCGGATTGATGTGAGAGCTGGGGCGACCCCCACACGTCTGCAGCAGACTGGGAGGTGTTATTGACTCTCATTGAGACCTACATGCCGGGGGGGG
>JAOXNZ010000001.1:15179555-15193052 GCA_028566095.1 Kryptolebias brasiliensis | reverse complement strand
TATTTTTATTTTATTTTTTCAGATTTATTGGATCAGCAAGTTTATTTTAAAATCCAATCTTTGTAGAAAGGTTCTGTTCTTTCCCTTTTTTTCACTGTAGGCTGTAGGATGTTCATTTGAAGAAGCAAAGACAGTATTAAATGTCTAATGGTGATGCTACATCACATAGAAGAAAATGAAAAGGCATGTTTCCTGGATTTGCATAGATGTTAATAGCTTAGCAAGCATTTGGAGAAAATTAAAAGAACTGAGGCCTGCAGAGTATGTGTTTGCTAATGATTTCACCATGAATTAGTCTACACTATAGGACTCTTTAGTTCATATTTTTATATTTTTACTATTGGTGATTGTGGCACAATGTGTAAAAAAAACAAACATTATTTTTTACTGTACTATACCATTTAAAACAACTATATGCATAAAAGTATAAATATAAACTAACAATAATTGTGCTTTCATCATGTGCTTTTTTAACCTTAAGGTTTACAGTCACTAACATGTTTTTTTTTAGACTTTTAGATTTAGTTTTTTTCTATATCCCCTGTTGAATATTTAGTTTTGTTATTCAACCAAGACAAGAACATTTCAACAGTCACTATAGTTTCTCATTTTTAAAGTTCACTCACTTTTCTTTACCCACTTCACCCTAAAAGTCATCACAAGAGATTTCAAAGTTTCGTTCTGCATTCACGTGTTTCAGCAGCACTTTGATGATGACGTTTCTTTGACTGCTTTTTTCCTATATTGACACCTGCCTCACAGATCAATGGCAGACAGTCCAACAGGTAGACAGAACATAGGAAACATTGTGCTCTTAGTTCTCTCGACATAATAAGTTCCCCGGGGTGCATCCCAAGGCGTTATTCCTCCTGCTTTCCTCCAAGTAGGGAATCTTTGAGGGGATAAGGAAAGGAAAGAACAGAGGCGAGGAGAAGACATGATGATAAGAGAGGGACAAAATTGGGACACGCTTCATGTCAGTATTAATGACGAGAACTCTAAGGATGAGGAGTTTTCTGCACAAGAAGCTTTTATTCAATAAGTGGTCATTGAATCAGAGGTGTTCACTCAGTGGGGCTGTTGTGAGTCCCGCAGAGCAAATCCCAAACACTAACATAGTTTCTTCTTTGCAGAAATTTAGCTTGAACATTTTTGATCTCAGACAATAAAATAAGGTCAAATCAATCTTAAATTTTCTATTGATGAGTTGAAAAAAAAAGCAATATTCCTAGAAAAATGCCCTTTCCAGTAAGTTTAATAAGATCTAATTGTATTTTTTATAATCACCTCCTGCAAATTTGAACTGTATATATGATATGCCCTTTTGAAATAGCTGTAGGGAGATATTTGACCTCCTCTGCTTTAGTGGTATAAGTCATGAAAGAAAAGAATGTAATTGACAAAAGGAGACTGATATTTAGAGTAATGGGATGCACCGCAGGTGTAGCCATACCTTCTACTTGTAATAAATGATGTCCAGCCCCTTAAAGACAATTCTATTACCTCTACAGTTATGTGCAATCAGTCTATGTCAGGGAAATGGATATGCACACATGTTACCAAATCGGTAGTCAAGCCCCTATCAATACAGGCTGATCTCAAGATTTATGCCACTGCTTTGGTGGCTGGTAGCCAGAACCACTTTCTGATTGGATCAGAGCGTGCTCTATTACATATACATGGAGCTGGATTTATAATATTTATGTTTATTCTTTGGTAAGTTAGTATTGTTTTTGTGTTTATTGGAAATATGCTACACTTTCTTTTTCAATACTTTTTTAAGCCAGTTTTCATAAAAGTGTGCCACAATATTTTTAGCACCATGAATCTGTGATGGACCACTGGGACCCATTATTTTTTTCTTGGAGTCAGCATAACTTCCCCTAAATGCTCTAGTCTCCAGTTCCTCGCAAAGTTAGCAGCATTTACAGACACACATCACTTGCAGGATGAAAACACTGAGACGCCTCTTTTTGCAGTCCAGAGCTGCATGTTGTTTACTGGCAGGAAAAAGCACATGGCTTGAATTTTTCTGTATAGAGGATACTCTGTTTTATATTTGTTTTCTTGTCCCTGTTCTCTTTTCCTGTCCTTTCCTGTCCTCTTTTTTTTCTGTTGTCATTTTGTGTTTGCGCCATGAGCATGAAACCAAACCTCAATGAGAACCAGGGGTGGATGGGTCTCAGCAGGGGTGAGGAAATCAGACCCTCTTTGAGTGTCACATGTGGGGCTGGTTAAATCAGGTCAGACCTAAACGTGCACATGCACACTTTCATACAAGGGAGGCTCTGAATTGTGGTGTCGTTTTGAACCATCCAGCGATTCCATTAAAACAGAGTGATGGTCATAATTAGAAATGTGTCTGCTAATTATCTCACGATGCTTCTATGTACAATAAAAACTTAATGTCCATATGTAGAAACATCATTGTTACTAGAAATTTCTCTTGTGTAACTTGTTTTTGTCAGGACTTATTAAACAGAAATAAATGAACATTTTCAAAGTTTTCCTAAAAAACTTTATGTCTCCCAAGAACCTTTTTTCCTTTTCTTTCTGGTTTGCACCTGATACATTTCTCTCCTCTTGTAACTGTCCAAATATCTGAGTGGGAGAGACATTTAAGAGAGACCTTGAGAGGAGCACAATAACCTTCCACTTATGTCTCCATTGGAGGGAAGGAAATAAAAGCAAAAAAAAAAAAAAAGTTTTCTAAGATGAGGGCCAGAACATCTGGAGTCCAGGAAAACAACTAAAGCTGTCTTGATTAAAATCACACTTTTTCTCCTGAGCCGTGACAAAATGAGATTTAAAAACAGCTAGACTTAGAATAACACACCAGCATATTAGAATAATACAACTTAATAGAAAAGGGTAAGCACAGATGTAACTTGGCTAAAGTTTAGCCAAAGCTGTGATGTCTGTTTGGCCTGCTTGTTACATGCTGCCGTTGTAGTTTTTCTTCACCCCTCTTTAACTAATTTGTTTGTGGACCTTTTCAATTCTCATGATTTCATCTTAAACTTTCCCCTTAAACCTTGACCTTCTAGTTATTGTCGAGTCCTGTGGGCTGGAGCGCAGGCTGGGTGGCCGGGACAGAGAAGCATGAAAGAGGAAAGGCTTTGCAGACTCTTTAGGATTTGTTTACACAAACTGGAAGCTTTTTGGTGGGAGATAAAAGTTAGTAACAGCAGCAAAGTAGTTCTTTTCCCATCATCTCTGGAATCTTCCCCACACGGACCGTTCTCCTAACACATTAACAAATGTTTGGTTTGTGGGAAGTGTAAACGATGTCTGCATTTTTATTTCTGTTTTCTTCTTATTACTTATAATGTTCCAGAAGTCATATTTAAAAAGCTGGCATAGACTTTTTATGCACTGACAAGTTGAACACTAAATATTATCATGCATGTATTAGTCAAAATATTGATATCACATGACAGATGTATAAACAGTTTTATTACCACAGCATATAAAAACAAAAACCAGATTACTGCTGCACATTAACAGTTATAACTACAATAAGTAAAAGTTAAATGGTTGACTTTCTGATGCCAAAAAGTTATGTTAGAATCCATCTCTCTATCTTTGACTCACTGTTTGTCTGCCTAAACCTCTACACTATAATCCCTTTAGAGTTCAATTAATCAAATTCCTGCTGTTCCAACTTTTGCACCACTCACTGATTTGTATAACCTCTCACACATAAGCTGTCTGTATCTATGTTAGTTCAGCCCTTGGGTTTTTGCAGCCTTCACAATCACCTCCACCACCAAATGGGCAGACAGGCAGAGGGGAGAGAGGAAAGCTGCGAGGGAGGGTCAACATCAAATGTGATGAATGTCTTTCTACGGAAAAGCTGTACGGAATGTCCTTGACTTTAATCAAAACTATTTGTTTTTGGGGCGGCTCGTCTGTTGTCTCATGCGCTCATGTCCACTGATAGCCTGACATTAATGACACCATAAATCAGGCCAAGTGACGGTGGGGTTTTTGGTGATGTTTCTGGGCTGTTACAGAGATGGCGGTCATTGAAGAATATGAGGAGGAGAGTGAGAGGTTTGTTGGAATTCCAGATTATGTGGAGGTTAACTAGCCCCTCGAGAAAAAAAAAAGTCTGATGCTTAGCTACGCCTGAGCCAAGAAAACCAAAGCAAGGCTGTTTGTAATATGCATGATTTAAATTGTTCGTGACACAAAGTACATGGTCTTATAGAAAGCTAAAGGAATACAAGAAGCAGACAAAAAAGATTAGCATGTTTTGTTTTGTTTTGTTTTTTTCAAAAACAAATAATTCTTGAAATACCGCTGATACAGCTCTTCTTTTCTCTTTATATTAAACAGCCACATGATAGCATTTGTTCTCAAAGTCTCAGACCAAATAAGACTTAAAGAAATCCTCTTATAGGACATACAAGTGTCATGATTGTCTGCTATACGTCCCTCATCTCTTGCTGTGATAGTCTGCCCACATAAACACAAGCCCTCTCTAGGCTGGGATGTAAACAATTCAGACTTGATTGATTTTCCAGAGCCTAAGAGATAACTGTTCATTGGCCAACGCACTATGAATAGAGAGGCCTTAAAACCTTCAAATGTTACAGATTAGCCAATAAAACACTTTTTGTACATTTGAATAGAATGGGAAAGCCTGAACAAATGTTTTGTATTTCCAAGGGTCAGTCAGTGTAATTTAATCTCAGTTACCTTTGTCTTTGGGAATCAAGATGTTGTGTTTTGGGTCAATTTCAACCTTCACACTCAAAGGTCTTTTAGATAACTCACAAGTTTGAATTTGACACTGGCTGTGAGAGGCCACAGCTTGTTCTGGCACTCAGTTTTCTCTATCTCAAGTGATATTTATTTGCATAGATATCAAAATCGTGATCTAAAAATAGACTTTACTAATGAGCGTGTAGCTGAGAATTATTGTTCATGGATCCATTCCACTGTCTTGTTTCCCTGTTTGGGTTTGTGTGACACTATTTTCTGAGCAGCACACCGAGCTGTGTGTGGCTTTTCTCCTGTCATAGTCAGTGCAAAACTAAGGAGAGGTACACAAGAGCTGTTTGGTTGAATCTTGCATTGTCAAGAGAAAGCCATGTAGGCAGCGTCTGCCAAAAGGAGTGTGCATTTCTAATCCCTTGATGGCTCATAGGCGCAACAAATCTTATCTATCTACATGCTGTCAAAAAATGTCACTGCCATATCAAATGGAGAAGACGATACCTGAAGGAGAGGCGCTGGAGGGGAGGAAAAAGGAAAGGAAATATACAACAATGTGCATTTTCACCAGTGCAGACACACACACACCCACTCAAATACACCAGAGAGACACAGAGCCGTCGTCAGTTGACAAACAAATGACAGACAAATGACATGCTGGGACACCTCCACCAGGCCTGATAGTAATCGCCCTGTGAGATTGTGCCAATGGCATCTCTTATGGAGAGAGGCCTGTGTGTCATTTTACACAAACAAAACCTCTGCCAAACACCAGATCTGATTGCTTCCACCGCCATCAACTGCGTCCAATCTAATCTGTCTGTCAATCTGGGTTGCAGACTGAGGACATGGTTAAAGAAGGCATGATGGAGAGGTGGAATGATAAAGAGGGAGAGGAAAGGTGGATTTGTTAGAATGGTCAGGGGATTTGTAAGTAAAGCTTTTGCAGCATGTTGGCACATCTGCTTCAGAAATGTGCCATTTTAAATGACTTATTTGCACCTACACTGTATAAAGCTAACAACATATTTTGTTCAAACAATCCAGGGTCACATATCTCACATCTAAATTTCTCAAATATTGGCTTTCTTCCATGAATGTGGATTTATATGTTTATGGATTTGTTGGATTGCTTTATGTCTGTGAGCAATGACGTTGGAGCTGTATTGCTCTGTGCAGGGTGAATGGCATGAATCCAGCAGATTCAGGAGATAATTGGACTTGTGGTCAGCATCTCAGCAGTCTTGGCTAACAAGCTTTGAGGCTTTGTCATTCATAAATTTGCCAAAAACTATGATTTAGACATTCTTCCCAAAATGTTAACCATGAGTTGTACAACATACTCAAAGAAAGGATGTAGAAGTGTGGAAGCTGTGGAAAAAAAAAAAAACATTTAAATATTGTGATCTGATGCTGTCCAACATCTGTGGAGCTCCATTCATTCACCTTCACTTAAAAACAAAGAGACAGTGAAGCTTTCACTAGAACTCTCACATTTAAACAGTCCACCAAATAAACGTCCTGTTTAAAAACATTTGATCACTGTAACAAAGCTTTGACCCATTGTGTAAAGAAGTGTCTGCTCACAGATCAGTGCTGATTACAACAGTAAACAAAGATTGTCATATTTTTGTCATCTACGAAACTTTTCTATATGAGACAGTGTAATTAAAATATATTTGTCTCTGCACTTATATTAACTATAGTTAATTAATTATAGTTAGGGTTTGCATGGACATATGCACCAGTTTGATTGAAATATTGTTCAAAGAGAGAAAAAAAACATTCAGTTATGAGTATTATAAAAGAAAGAAACAAGAAACAGAAACTGCTTTTGTTTGCAAAATCAACAAACCTGTTGAGGTCAAATTATGCTTTTGTTCCATAATGCACTCATGACTCATCAAAATGTCATTGTTGACAATGCTCTGTGACCTTTGTGTTTGTGTGTTTGCACTCAGGACCCTGCTGGCAGATACAGTATAATGCGTGCTTTTCCTTCTCCCTTAATTCAATCAAGTCCCCTCCCATCGCTCTGGCCTCTTTATTCCAATTCGATTAGCGGGCTAAAGCCATCAAGATTTCCTGGACAAAATGAATGCTTGTATTAATCCCCGCAATTTCCATTTAAAACGTAAGGGCATTGACTTGATTAATAAGGGCTGATGCTGAATAATTACACAGCAAACACAGAGAGGTTTATAGGAAAAGCACAGCTGGGCTTGCCCCCAAACGCCCTCCGGGAAACCAAAGAGGGGAGGGGTCAAAGTAAAGCAATGGCCATGACTGAGGTGATGAATCTCTTAGCTGGCCCCTTATGCAATTAACAAGCAACTCCACTATTAATTTGGTTCCTCCAGAGTGGTGACTGATCAGATGTCTCAGGGTCAGGAGTCAGGGGTTGAGATCAGAGGTCAAGCCAACCACAACAGCATGGATAAGACAGAGAGAAAGTAAGAACAGACAGGGAGATGGAATGAGGAGAACAATGAAATGACAGCAAAATTAAATTTCAAATTATTTTCTAAGATTTGATTTGCTTCTAATTTATTGTATACACATAATTGCAACCAATCAGTTCTGTGCAGAAAGTCATCTGTAAGCATGAAGTGTCCAAGATGTAGGTTTGAAAGGAAACACCCTGTGCACATTTAATTGGCAGTGATCAATCATTCTGGTGTTTCAACATTCAATACCGATCCGATCGATTGCAAGGTTGGAACGAAGAAAGAAGACAAACAATGGTTCTCTTATTTAGGAAACAGATTACAAGTCAACATTTATTTATTAGAAATATTAAAAGGCCAAAGAATCCACAAGTGAAATATTAAAATAGTGATTCAGCATATGTGCTATTTGCAGCTGATGTTTACTTCTGTTTCTGGGTGCGAGAGAATATTTCATCCTGTTATTAGAACAAACAGCCCATTTTCACAGACCATGCGAAAAAACCTACAGTAATTTCAGCCTATTTTGTAGATATTTTCGGATTGTGTTTTATAGTGATGCCTCAGTGATTTTTTCTTTTTTTATGTATCATTATTTTTCAGGAATAGTTGTATTTTTCTGCTGTCATATGTTTCTAATCTGTGTTGTAACTTCTTATTGTTGTCATAAACCTCTCAGCTTTATTACTTTAAGGTTTCTAGCCCTCCTGCAGTCAGACTCCAAACATGATCAAATCTAAGAGTGACTGGCACTTGGTAGTCTTTGTATTTATTCTTCATTCAATTATTTACTTCCCCACTAGCCTTATATTGCTTACAAGTTATTAGTCTATCGGTGTTGTAAGATATCATGTTTCACTGTAAATTAAATCAAAAACACATTTTGTTGTATATAAATAGCAAAAGTGCAAAGATAAATGTGCATAGGGCAAAGATGAAAGATCTGTCTCTGATGCAAAGTGAAGAAATTAGTTCAGGGTTGCACCATGGTGCAGCTGGTTAGCACTCTTGCCTTGCAGCTAGAGTGTCATGGGTTTAAAACTTAACTAGGGTTTTTTTTTGTGTGGAGATTGCATGTTCTCCCTGTGAGTGCATGGGTTTTCTTCTGGCACTTTGGTTTCCTCCTAGTCCAAAACATGCACATTGTGTTAATTGGTGATTCGAAATTGGTCCTAGTTGGGAGCGCAGCAGTGGGTGGTTGTTCATCTCTATGTGACGCTGTGAGGGACCTTTCATGTTTGTACCCAATGACCACTTGAGAAAGGCACCGGCTCCGTGCAACCCTGGACAGGAAAAAGGGGCATAGAAAATAGAGGGATATAAACAAACTTCCATCACGCTGTATTTGTTCCACATGGGCGGTTCCACTTTCACTTCAAGCTCGGGTGCTCTTCCAGAGGCCTGGGAGCTTGAGGGTTCTATGCAGTATCTTAGCTGTTCCTAGGACTGCGCTCTTCTGGACAGAGATCTCTGAGGTTGTTCCTGGGATCTGTTGGAACCACTCTTCCAGTTTGGGGGTCACAGCACCCTGATGTGCTCTGATGACCACTGATACCACTGAGGCCTTGACTCTCCACAACTTCTCCAGTTCCTCTTTCTGCCCTTGGTATTTCTTAAGCTTTGCGTGCTCCTTCTTCCTGACGTTACAGTCTCTTGGGACTGCTACATCTATCAGTATAGAGTAGTATAGTATAGTAGTAGGATTCCAACAGTGTTGAGTTCTCTGCCCTTGTCCATCTTGTTCCAGTAGCCCATTTCTAATCAGAATGTCCTGGTTCCCCAACATCTGACGCAAACCTTGTTAATCTGGGCGACGTCCGAGCCGGCATGGCATCATTTTTATGTCTCTCGCTCATTATGTAACCAAGGTTGCTCGGAGGTTGGCACAGGGGTATATATAGACAATCTTATATCTGAAATGTCTGTCTTTTTATCTACACAGTAATTTCAGTTTAGTTCAAATCTTTTGGTGCCAATCAGAGATAAAATGAAAAACAAAAATAACGCCTATACACTGAAGAACAAGTTTAAATTCAATAAGATAAGCCTTCAAGGCTTATTAGAAACTACTGCAAAAATGTATTTATATACATTAAGTTAAATTATATATTAACATAATGTATGGTATCATAAATATATAGTAATGTATTAAAATATAATATAAAACATACATTAAAATATTTAAAATAAAATATTTTCCTCAATTATTTGTTTGTTTGTTTTATGTTTCCTGTGTATGTGTGTGTGTGCCAGCTCAACATTTTGTTCTGAAACTTTTCACTTCAAGTTAAGTAAACGTGTGTTTTAAAACTTTTTTGACTGCTTACTAAGACTGAAGTTTCTATTTTGATTAGATTTTGTTCACAGATCCAGATTTTGCAGGTTAAAATGATAATCATTCAGTATTCTGAGTGTAAAAAAAGAAAAGCGTTATTACAAGATAGTCAACGTTAGGATTCCCTTTCTAATAGTGTAACTAATCAGACAAAGTGTTTTTACTCTGGATACTTATTGGAAGCTATGACTTCAAAAAGGCTCAAACTTAGTTCCACCATAAATGGGGACATTGTTAAAATGAGTACAGCACCAAGGTAGCTCTGTTTCCCTTTAGATTATAGAGCATGTTGATCTTTTTAGGTTAAAATAAAAGCATTTCCACATGTTTTCAAGCACAGGAAAAATGTTTCAGGGAAGGACTGTAATGACCACCTTCGGTATGATTTTAGAATAACCCTTTCTTAATTATCAGTGGAAGAGGAAATGAAGCCTGACAGTATTTTCATTTTGAAAACACCATTTGACATGGCCAGACCTTAATAATTACCATAATTTCTAAAAATATTGCAATTTAGACAGAAATTCTGATCTGTGTGTTGTAATAAGTCCTACAGTACAAGATGTTTTTGTTACAGCACAAGTCACAACTGACATTATTCTTATATTCTTATAATTTCTCATTTCAATCTCCCTTTGTGGTTCAGTTTTTTTTTTTCATGTAAGAATCACTGGTTAACATACAGTTTTAAAAAAAATTGTAAAATATCCAGCTGAACAAATTTACTTCTGGTGTTTGAGGTTTTTCTGCTTGTTGTGACTACATAAACATATTTGTGTTTTTTACATACTGGTTTAGTGTACGCTGTTTAATTTCCAGATGCTGCATTTTTTTTTACATGTCTTTATATTTACTTGTAGATAAGAACCACAATGTGTTTTGCCCTAAGCTAATTTTGCCATCTGTTGACAGAAAAGCTCCCCTCCGAGTCTCATTGCAGTTGAACTAGAGCAGCACAGACGAAGAAGACCAACCTTAATCAAAAAGACAAAACAACATATGTTTATACTCTGGCAATTTGAGCAAAGTTTCTCTGTAATATGTGGTGCCACAGATGACTGACACTGTTTTGTTTCAGCTGCACTTTTCCCATCTGGCAGCAAACTGGCTGGATTCATTACATAAGGACAACAGGATCCAGTCAAAGCACTTCTGTGTGTTTTAGTTTGGACGTGTGTGATGAACATGGATGTGGGTGTCCCTGTAATGCTTTTGGGAAGTGCACATAAATACAGTATTGATCTTTCCACTGTTGAGTCCCCTTTTAGGATGCAGAGGACATTTTGGAAGAAGAACAACAACCGAGGCTCTCATCCCAACTCCCTCTGGTCCCACTTCTATTGCATCTCTAACTATTGTTCACAGACATAGATCAAGCACCAAGTGGAACTGAAGAGCCAAGGGACCTGGGTATGAGTAGGGGATGAAAACCAGTGTGTATGTGTGTGTGTGTGTGAAGGGGGAATTGGTAAAAGAAAAAAAGGAGGAGATGGAAGTAAAGCTGAAGAGAATCTAGTGTCTCTCTGCCTCCATCCTCTTGAAGGCCGATGGTCCTAAACCTGGCTCAAGGGGCTTATGTAGATTCAATGACCTTTTTCCCAGGGACCAGATTTTACACTTAAATTACCATTAGAGCAGTAGTCTCCCTTGAGGGAGCTGTAGACCAAACCAACCCCCAGCTGGGGTTAAAACCCACAGTGGCACTGTGTCTAGGCTGCATGCTAAATGATGCGGAACACATGTAAACGAGAGAGCTGCTTTGCTGTCAGCACTGTCACAGTGGAAGTGAGGTCACAGTTAAGGGAAGCACTAAAAGGGCCTTATACCTACATCATAAATGCCAGAGGAACAGGGTGATAGAAGGATGATGTGATGAAGAAATGGAACTGAGCTTTTTATGGCCTATTTATGGATGAATTTGAGGAAATTTATCCTCAGCAGTGAACTACAACATAAAATATTGTCTGTGTTTTATCCACGACAGTTTTACTTACATATTGTTGAATATGTGACCATGTGTTTTGCTTCAAACTACATATTTTGTGGAACTTGTTAACCCTATGTCTGTGAAATCATACAAGGACAGAAGACACCTGAGACTTCATGGGAGTAGTTTTACAGCACCAATCATGCTGGCAAAAGAGGACATGAGAGGAAATGGGAAAACAGCAGACTTCTGCCCTTATTACTCTCTTCAAACATACAAGAGTGATGGCATCTCCCCATTCTAACTGTAACTCTACCATAGGGAGACAAGGACATACACAGAGAGCACACACACACACACACACCACACACACCCACAGACATGATTTAACTTTGTCATCCTGTGGCTGCAGATTTGTTTGTCTTTAATTCCCTGCTGTGTGTGTGAGGGGGGGTAATGGGTACTCTGTGACAGCTGTCATTCTGCTGTGACCTCAGCGGACTGCAGATCAGTAGTGGCACAATGATTGTCAGGATCAGGTGTGTGTGCACATTCATGTGTGTAAAGGTTTGTGCAAGTATGCCCATACTCATGATAGGGTGTGGAAGTGAGGAAGAGGGACAACTAGGAAGATGTGGTTGCAGGTCCTGCTTTTGATGTGAAAATAATGATTAAAAGGTGAAAAGGTCTTCTTCCATCATAAGCCCCCCAGGCCCAACAAATGCCAGTACAAATATGTGTATTTAGAGGCCAAAACAAGACATGGACACTCATAGGTCAATGTGACATAGGGCATTAGGAGCTAGACTAACAAAATCAAAGTAGATATAGGAGGGAGTTTAAAAGTGCGTTTGGGTTTTGCTTTGTTTTACAAAGTATGAAGCATGAAGTTGCAGGTCCTGCTGTAGAAAATGTCAACAGTTACTGATTTCTATCTTCTATATAAAGAAAATACTGTTCTGTTCTGCATTCAACTCTTTTGTCTCTGATCTTAAATCTGCACAGTCTCTTGAGTTTATGTTGCCTACTGTAGAGAAGTTATCATCCGAGAGTGCACAACAGCAGGAGCAGAACACCTTTGTCTGCTGCTCCAGGGGTGTTTCAGATGCTGAGGTTGGTGGGAGGGTGTTGAGGGGGCAAAGATACAGTGAGTTAGAAGTGATTCTGCTTAGTGACACATCAGACCCAGGCTGTGAGGTTGGTGCTCAGTTCAGTGGTCCCACAGGGAGTGGGTGTCTGCGGTCGAAGGCTTGTTTTTAACCACACAAGCATAAAGGTAGAAAAAAGCAACATCTCCCAGTGTACTCTTTCTTACATCAACCAAGCCTCCTATACAAGCATCCTCTCATCACTTCCTTCTAGGAACAAAGACCATGCTTTGTACTTATTGGTGAGGGTGACCCCAAAGGTGCATGTGTGTGTTTGTGTATATAGCATATAGAGCCTTGCTCCTGTGCATGAGTCATCCTAATTGGGAAGATTTCTGCACAGCAGCAGACACTTCTTGTACTTTTTCAGGCTGTTTAAAATGATGAACCCAGAATGAGATCAACAGTGGGGCACTGCAGCTTTTATTGCCTTTGCATTTGACCTCGTTCTGTCTTCCTCACCTCTCTGTAGGGGTGAGTGTCAGCTGTGTGTGTGTGCATGTGTGTAAGTGCATCATTCACGAGTGCTTGCATGAATGCAGTGTATGAAGCAGAGGGTGGAGTATTTAGAAAAATAGCAAAAATAGTGATGAGGCTGTTTCACTTCCTTTCCTGTTTTACACACAAACACATGCATATGCTCCTCTAAAACGATTATGTGTCAGCAATTTCCCAGTGTTTGGTTCCCACTAAAGCTGCTGTGAACTCATCACACCCACCTGGGGAATTATGTGAGCAATACTGCAGGTCTCACCCACCGATGGTCAGTACAAGGCCAGTGTGGGGACTAGTCATCATGTGATAAGTCTTCCCTGACCAGGGTCTGATTGCTGGCAGCTAATCATTTTAGCATTGCCTAGTAGCAATAAAGTTCACAAAAGGTGAAGAAGAGAGAAGAAATGGATTTTTATCCCTTTC
>JAOXNZ010000001.1:15142022-15154143 GCA_028566095.1 Kryptolebias brasiliensis | reverse complement strand
AAGCAAGGTACATCGCTACAATTGATTGAATTGTTTTGTGAGGTCAGCGATTGCCCTGGTGGAGCTCTGATAAGGCATATATATATATTGCATGTGATTGTTATCCTTGGGTGTATGGACATTGCATCAGCCTGTTACAATCAAGCTGTATTAATAACCCCCTTTAATGCTTGGTGTCACCCATGCACATTTTCCATGAATCTGCAAGTGTGTTTGTCTTCATGTCAACATCTAAAGTACATCGGGGCAAAAAGGGAGTGCATGATGGCCAACAAGGGGATGTATATGACCCTCTCTGTAGGAGGAAAAATAAACAAAAACGGAATGAAGAGGAGGAGGAAGAACAGAGGAGGCAGTGGAATAATAAAAACAGAAAAGAAGTGCTTTCTCCAGCTGTTTTCCCATGGAAAGACACCAGTTATACTACTCAGCTTGTTACAATAGAGTGAACGAGCCTGGTGGGATCTGGAATTGACAACTTGTGTCTGCTTAGTTACACTAGTTAATGACCCTAATTATCTTCCTCCTTGCTGTGAACAGTCAATAAACAATTAGTGTGGCATATGGACCACCTAAACTCTTGTGTTTTCTATCTCCAAGACAATGGGGTGTCCTTCTCTGGCAGTGGTAAAGTGTCAGTACAGGCTGATTAAAGTACGTGGGAAACAGTAATCAATGCTTCATACAAAGATCCTTGAACATTATCCTTTCCTTGTAGCCTTTTTGTCTCAGACGCAGTACTGACAAATGAAAAGCCTCAACATATATAGTCCATCCATGTCTCTTTTATCCCCTGTTGACTTTGACAATTTCTTTTAGAAGATGTTCATTAAAACAATTTCATCAGGACCTTCAGGCCTTTGGCCAGCATTTTCAGCATAAGTCCTTTTAACTGTCCATTTTTCAGGGGGCCATGAAGAGCTTTGCCATGTGTTTATGATTCCTATCTTAGGACTTTCTCTTCTCCAGAGTTACAGCTAGACAGGAAAGGCTAGCTAGAAACAGAAAAAGAAGAAAAAAAAACTTTTGAATATGGATGGAGTTCAGGTGAACTACACCTGAACCCTGTTTGTGCTGTCTTTATACAGAGGTGTTTCTGGCTTTCTTGTCCTTTTTAGCCACCATCAAAAGTTCAAGAGGCAGCAGTGTTTTGTATTCAGGGAGGAGAGAATCTTTGAAACCTTTGGGATGAAAGAAATGTGCCGTGTCAGTCTGGAAGGTAAAACTGAAGATAGGTAGAGGGCTAAAAGGGTGCATAAAAGGGGAAAATAGGGTGCACTTTGTTGTGCCATTTCACAACACTAACCCTGAAATAAGCAAAAATCTGCATGCAGAAAAACGACTGACAAAAGTTAGCAACTATGGACAAAGTTGTATACTAGTCAAAAACCTGTAAAGCAAATTTTTGACTTATTATAGTGTCAACAATTAAACGAGTCACGGAAGATCAAAAAGTTCAGATCATCTCATCAGCTGGGAAATTGTTTTAATATAGTGACTGAAGAAAGAAAAATACATAACAAATCTTCAGTTGTTTTTTAAATGCTTCCAAGAAAGTCTGGTTGCCAATTAGTTAATAGATCCCATCTACCTTTAATAACCTCCTTCTCCTTTTTTTAGTGCCAGTCAATTGTCTGAAATGTTAGTTATTATGGAGGGAATCCACTTTGGGAATGTGACACAGTTGTATTTGGAACGAGGAGTTACTAGCATAGCAAGTTACATATTTCATTGTGATCATTTCCTTACAGAGAAAGTTGAGACTACATTTGGGTTTCAGAGTATTTTTGCAGCAATTTTAGGTTTCTTTAAAACAGAAAAAGCCCAGTAGCTCTGTTTTGAATATTTCCCTTTGGCTAGAGAAGAAGACTTCTGATCTCTTGGTACGCACTGTATCCCTGCTGGCAGAGGTTCTGAAGTCTTGTAATGGCCCTCCATGGATTTGATAGGATTATTGCTTTTCTAACTTATTCTCTTCTCCTTACTTTTCTCTTTCTAGGGATACGGGGACTGTGATTATAATAGGGTTATTCAGCTTTGTTAAAAAAAAAACATGCTGCCAAATAGTGTATTCACATGTTATTGTTTTGTTTAAATCTGCTGTAAAGTAGTTACCTAAAACCTCTTAACTGCTCCACATACATTGCATGCATACTTGCAAAAAGGGTTGCAAAAAATAGTTTTTGATCTCAGTTATGTTTTATTATATCTTAGAATAACATTCCAATACTTTTTTTTCTGTTTAATGCATCACTGTGCCATGTTGTTAGGTCATTTTGTATCAGGTGTAAATTAGTTAGAAGACAGTATCAAAAATGCAGCAAAGTTGTTTAAAAAACCTTTTTTGCCTGTTTTTCCCAGGACAAATGTCTTAACAGAGTAGCCTTGTAATTACAAATCACTGCAGTAACAACATTGTACTTAAGTTTTGATTCACTACTTTTTTTTTTTTGCATGCAATTAGGCTAACTCTGTGCTTGAGTTCTAATGGTAAAATGGCTGGCTCAGAGGATTAACTTAGTCATGTTGGAGAGTAAGTGGAGGGCCTGTTCATGAGAGGCCCTATTGTCCTCCTGGGTCACTGATCTAGGGCTTCATAACCACTCAAGACCAGGACTTTACCCTCCTTCTCTCTCCACTCCAGAGGGCAACAGAATTGGCCACATTGTGTGATATGAGGTGGAAAAGAGTCCACTGCCCCACCCATCCACTTGGGTCATGGAGTGTGTTTTGAACAGTGCTCATCACAACACTGATTGTGCACATGCTCACACTCACACACAAATGCGCAGTTACGTCCTATCTACGCTTGGTAGCTAAAGAGAGACTCCAGCTGGGCGACCCATTGATGCCTTCGTAACAGGCTGATTGTTTCTTATAGGAGAGGGAGGAGCAGGGAGGAGAGAGTGGGCAGTTCACAAACTCCACCCCTAGGCTTTGAGTAAGGCTAGCAGGTGTAAACATCCAGCACTTTTCTCTTTATGAGTGAACAAGAGGAGAAGGACCCCCAAGTTGACATGGAACGCTGCTCCAAAGGAATTGAGAAATTAAAAGCAATGAGAAAGCCACTCAGGGAGAATAGCAGGCCAGACTGGTCACATAGACTCAGGCCAGGTGTTCTCCTTTTATTATATGGCTTGCCTTAGTCCTGCTGCGAGTGGCAGATAACCTCTATGTTGACCACCAAGTCTGACATTGCACTACTATGACTGGGCAGCTGTAGCACAACTGGACATGGAGCAACAGCTTAAATGAGGATAAATAATGTCATTCTCTGGCACTGGCAACGCTTGTCAGCAAAGAAAAGCTCATGTGATCATTCCAGAGCCCATTTTGATGAGGAAATTTCATTCTCAGTGATTTATCTCCATTTACTTTACTATGAGCATCCTCTTCTTGCCAGTTTCAAAGGCGATACAGCACAGAAGCTTAGCTCATTTATGAAAGGGACTCCCTGAGAGAAGTTACTACATGTTTGAAATGCTTGTGATGCATATAATGCATACTTTTTGAGGTATAGCTTTTAGGATTATAGTGTAGAGAGAGGCAAGTATATCGACCAGCATGGTGTTTATCTCCTAGTTCTACTCCCTTCATACTGAACGCCATTACACAGGCCAGTTTGGAGAGGTTTATCACCTGTTATTTTTTTCTTTTCCTCAGCCCATATAAACTCATTCTTTCCCTCCCTCTCACTTACTTTTTGTCTTCCAATGCAAAGCGGATGAAGCCAGGCGAATGAGAAGCGCTCCCATTATTGCTGTATTTTCTTTACAGAGAAATGTTATTTACTAGAAAGATATCATCCTAGCTTTTAATCCTCTTAGCGGTGGATTGCGGTTGTACTTACAGCGCCATGCACCTGCTCAATTGCCTTCTCTTAAAGCTGTATAAACACAGCCGCGGGAGCATTGCCTTCCCAAGCTGAACCCATCAACTTTTTTTTTTTCTTTTTTTTACGAGAGTTAGACAGAGGAAGGGGGCTCACAAGAAGTTTAGAGGACACTGTGTTGATGGGATGATGCTTATGATAGCAAGACCCTCTCACACGTCAAATGTGTTCAGACCTCACCTGATGTCTGTGGTGCTTTGGTAGGCTTTTACAAGAGGAGCCTCAGAACTACTAAACCAAGAAGGGAGCCTGTGTAGGAATGTTTACACAATGGCTGTTCACATATTCTTCACAGTGCAAGTTCAGAAGAAGTAGACTAGTCTACTTCACTTTATCTGGATTAAAGAGCACTCAGGGGTTCCTTTCTACCTTCTCCTGTAACAAAGCTACTTTAATTTAGTAATTTTTGTTCATTTCTGACCTTTTATGCTTTAACATAAAGTGAATTAAACACAACTTTGCCAGTATCAGTTTCATTTCATCTCCATATTGGAGTTTTTAAGAACAAAACAAACCCTCTGAGCTTGTGTGTGTATATTTAGAAAGTTGAGATTGAGTAGTGTTTTTCTTTTCTTGTGAATAATCCTTCTTCCTCCTCCTTAGTAAAGAACATTATGTCTTATTGGCATGACAGGCGCTGCTCTGTGTTAACATTACCTCCTCTTCCTAGCAGGGTTACAGACACTGATCATCCTCTCACTCCCTGTTGGGAGAGACAGACAGAAAGAGCAGCATAGACAAAAGAAGACAGGAATAGAAAAAAAAGAAGTGGCCCTATGCGTCTGTGGTGAGTGTATGTAGGCTGAAGGGAGGGAACTTCCACTACAGGAAAACAATATCGAATTTGAAATATTGGCTGAGGTAGTGATTGAACATGGCTCCCTTATCACTGGGTTGCCAGGTTTCCTAGCTATAACGATGACTTATCACAGGGCTGAGGGACATGGAGTATATAACAAGATTCTCCGACATGACAAACACTGCCCTAAGGAGACACACACACACACACACACACACCACATTCTCTAGACTGCCCCAATCCAGGGCATCCGGCTCTGAAAATGGAGGATTCTCCAAGGACTATAGCTCAGGTCTGAGAGCAAAGAAGGCTCCATGTTTTCTTTGTATTATGAGTTGAGATGGCAAGTACTGTGCACACTGATAAATGTTGTAGGTGCAGTGACATTTTACTGTCCAAGAGAATAACAAGAGCATAATGTATCCTTGAAGTTTTGAACAGCGTATTTGTCACAGTCGGCTCTTCAGCAATTACTTTGCAAGGTGCTGACATTTTTGACTTCTTTTAAGTCACTCTGGAACATGTCTTTTTTTTTTGTTTTGGTGAGCAATACCCAAACACCTCTTCTACTTATTATGAATCAGGATCTGAGAAGTCAGTCTTCAAAGCTGTATATTTTTGTATTTGCAGTTTTTACTGTGATTAGTTTTACATACATATCTATACCTATCTCTGCAATGCTCTGTCAGCACCAACTTAACTTTCTGGAATATCCACTGGCAGCCTTTCACCCAAATGCAACATATGTCAGACTATACCATTAAATGCATTTTTTCTCTTTCAAATCAGTTTTTTACATAGTTATTCTGTTTATTTTATCTTATATTTGATAGTAAGAAAACAACAAACAAATAACACATTTTCTTAATTTCCCAGTCCTGATACATTTTGAGTTTATTTATTTTTTCTTTAGTTTAGCTATTCACAGTCTGTTTGGTATAAAAAAATTAATTAATTAATTAAATAAAAAATAAAAAACATTACTTCTGGTTGTTATTCGGAACTTAAACATACGCTATTAAAGCTAGTCAGGTTACTTGGCCTACTGGATACAATTCTTGCTGTTTAGAAACCATGAACTGTGACCTTTAGGTTAAAACAGAACAGATGGCAGGTGAGATGACTCACATCCGGCTTTAAATGCACTGGTGAGGAATTTTTCACCTTGTTCTCTGTGATGTTATTGCTTCATCTCCTCCTCCTTTGTCATTTCTCAGCCATTAATAATTTTTAGCCATGGGAAGACTCCACCACCACCACATGCGTCTAGTTTAGTTTTGTCTATCGTTTTTCTCCTTTTCATTTTTAGCCTCTTTATGGAGTTTTCATGAATTAAGTTTCTTTATCAGAAATATTTCTTCAGTATGTTTGTGTGTGCGGGGGGGGGGGGAGGTGCATGTGTGTGTGTGTTTCTGGCATTGGGATAGATTTGTTTATAGTTGTGACCCTTGCTGTTTGAAGTCTTAAAGCAGCTCTGCTGTCAAGAGCCAAAGCTCTGGCAAGGTCAGCTCATTTGTGTTTACTTTTCGAGCACTATTTACCCTCTGGGGCTTTTAAAAGCACTTCTGCAAAACATCACTTACAGGCATAAGAGAAAAAAAGAGTGGAAAGAGAACAGGGATTAAAAAAAGAAAAACTGAGAAGATGTAGACAGGATGAATTCAGGTCCTTTATTAGCGGTACCATCATATTCCCAGAGAATTTGTTAGTCTTCCTCAAAGTGAATTGAAATTTGCAGATTTATAATCTGCTCAAGGTAAGTGTACTAATGTATTGATATTAAGATGATGCAATAACCATAATCTGTCTAATTTTCCCCCTGCAACGTTACTACGTCGCATATTACCAACATATCCCAATGTTTTAATAACAAAGCAATAAAAAAAATTAGGATGATATACCTTGAGGCTGTTGCCTGAATGCAAAGCCATGGATTTGGGATTAACCCATCAATAATCACTATCTGCCGTGCCATGCATTTGCCCCTGCAGAGCTAATGATTAATCTCCCCTATATGGGACTGATCACTATCAGATTGATGAATGCTCCAACCAATCATGTTCCGGCAAAGCCACAGCATGTACATACAACAATAAGTGATGATGAACAGCCTGTGTTGTTGGTTATTTTTGCTGGCTGCATGAAGTCCCTGTGGTTTTGGTATATTTATGTGGTCACATTTTGTATATTCCTATAGGAGTGAAGGATGTATATGTTTGGCTTGCATATATGATGGGCTATTTTTGGTTGGTATAATAATGAAGACTACTAATATACACCATATAGAACACAGAGAAGTAATATCTAGTTATTACAGTTCACACTTCATGAACATGTGGTAAGATCTAGGCACCTTGTGCCCTGAAATCCTCTTGCAAACATCCCTTCTCCAAGGTGCAAGGCCCAATGAGTAAAATTTCTGTATGCATGTTCTGAAAAATATGTGCAAAAGCAAACCTATATGGAAAAATTATACTCCTTCATGTAAGATGCACTGGGTCTGCCCTTGAATGATGGATGTAGATTTTGTTCCTGTTGCTTGTTGTTGTTACTCAGGCTTGGCCTCCGTGTGTTCCATGCTGATGTCCTTGTATAGTCAGGCTTGGGTTTATTTTCTCTGGATCGACAGAGACACCTCCTCTTGAACTTTTATAGCCCCTCTTAGTGATGTGTATCTGAGAGAGCTGACCCGGGTCACCAGGCTTTACTGGCTTCCGCCTGCTTCTCATCCTCAGTGTTTGTTTTTCTTCCGCTTTGCTTTTTCATATAATTTCTTTTCACACGTTTGCACATGAGCAGAATGACAATGACAGGGCAAAAGTGAGACCAATTGTAAAATTGTGGCTACAGAAGCAAAACACAGATATTTCTTTACCACTGACTTAATGATAGTTTGTACTCAAATGCACCTTTCCTCAGTCATGCAGTTGATTATGCAATGTCCACTCAGCATGCTGCAAAGCTTCCTTGCTGCTTTTGTCTTTTTTTATTCTCCACATAATTTTGCTTGTTATTTAAAAATTATATGGATTTTTGCATAGGCAATTTACTAGTCTTTATTCTTTCAACAACAACATGGGTTGTTGAAAAAGGTTGAAGAGCAGAAGTTTATTTATTTTCTTTACATTCAGTCTGTGTCACTTCGGAGTGTAAATCCCAATAAAGATAAAGAGCTGTACATAAAGTCTAATAAATACCAAAGCTGGTAATAAGAACTGAGGGATTTGAGACCCCACAAATTTAACCCAGCCTTTCCCTTCCACCTAGAACCCCAAGCAACAATTATACTTTTGTGTGTCCAACCTTTAGACACATTTTAGCCCTCTGTCACTTGTGCAAGTGCCTCTCAGAGTCACAAGTAAGGACTCCAAAGGGACCTGTCACACGCAGGGCACCAAGCCAGGTCTGGGCGAGTCATTTCCATATTACAAAACAGTATTTTAATACAGAGGCCTCCATCTACAAATTACTGAGTAGACACAGGGAGCTGAGACTCTGTGGGCCTAAACTAAAGTGACAGTTATTGGCCCCTTCGGCACAAAGGGAAAGAAAAATCTGTTAAGCCATTTGCTGTTGTGTCACATTTCTTGGTTTGGAATGTATACCCATGCATTTGACATGGCTACATTAAACCATGCTCTCGTGATCCCAGTCCATAACTCCCTCTGGCTGAAATTTATGAAGCAAAGTCGTACAATGAGATAGTCTTGTATACTAGCCACAAAGCACTCCCCTGTCTGTTGTTGACACACTATAAACTGTGACACAAATCCCAAAGAGTTGTCTGTTAAATTGTTTATGTCATTGGTTTTTCTTACCTTGTGAGGGGCAACAGAGACACGTCTCTATTTGTGTTTTTGTAACCAATAGACAGAGATAAGAAAGAAAAACTTTCTTAAAAAAACCTTTCATGAACATAAAAAAAACAACTTCAATGTACAAAGAGCAGAATAGGTTATACCATTAATTTTAACATGTTTGCTGTCTTTTTGATGAGGTCCCTCACAAGGAGCATCCTACATCTTGGCCTTGGCTTTCCTCCCAACACAGCCAGCTCTCATTATTGAACCAGTAAGCATGTGTCGCAGTTTGGCAAAACACACTTAGATTTCAGTTCTTTATAGAATAAAGACATATCTGATCTTTCCCTCAGTCCACATGCTAAAGAAGTCTGTACATTTGCAGTCTGCATAAACTAAATGAACTCACCAGTCATGAGCAAGCCCAATAAAATGTTGTATTGTTCTGTAGTCTACATAAACCTGTGTGTGCAGTATCGTTGAGCAAACATCTTCAGTCAATGAGTAAATATATTTTGATACATGAAAAACATAAATTAATGTCAAGCTGATTTTGTTTAAAAGAAAACACAAACAGATGCAAGAATATAATGTTATGGAGGCCCACCAGAAATGTTACAGAACACACGTGCTTTTAAGAAATTTCAAAACCTTGTGCTTGACATTGTTTAAGCATTGTTTACCCTGTTTTGTCATTTCTCTCCTATTTGGGTGTTTTTCTTAGAAAGGATTTATTTGTCCCTTTTGCTTTTTGTTTAGGTTTTAATACACTGGAGATTTGCTGGCACCACAATGGGTAAACATATGGTGCATTTGACTAATCCCATGCAGCATTTCCAAGAAAAACAACAAATTGAGTTTCATTCCTTAGTGAGCCACTGAGCTGTATTTGTTTGTGGACTAGACACCTTGCTTGAAACACCTAATCAGAGTGAGAGATTTAAGAAGATGGGAAGTTAGATTTTTTAAAATTTGATGTGAGAAATAAAAACACAAATATACTGTATACCTTTTGCACTTACAATTGTAGGGCCGTAAAGGTGATGTGGTTGTTAGCACAATTGTCACACAACATGGCAAAAGTTCTCTGGTTGGGGTTGGTTGTAAACCTGCTGATCATTTTGTATGCTTGTACGTTTTTATTCCAGGTGCTTTAACTCCCACTTGCATGTTGATTTAATTGGCCGTGAGTAAAAGCATGAAAGGTTGTTCATCTTTCTCTGTGTTTCCTCTGTGATGTACTTATTCTACTCAATTTCTAACCCATTTGATTGTAATTTTTTTTTTGACATGGACATTGGGTAAATTATGTTTGTTTTGTAAAATAAGAGTTATGCACATGTTTCAGACAAAAGTGCAAGCTAACACTGATTGATATTTGAAAATATATGGGTTCTAATTATTAATCATTTCTTTACTGTTTCCTATGCATACAGTGTGTACATTGAACTGCTGTGCCCTTATCCCCCTGTACTGGTTTGCAGGCATTAATTCACACACGTTGATGCACAACCCACTGCTTGCTTAACAAGGAACACACGTTTGCACACACGCACACATACCCAGCCACACACTCTGCAATTAGACCACATCTGAGGAGCATTACCCATTCTTCCACTGTTTACACAAGGTCAGTCTTGACGAGAGTAAGTGGGAGGCACAGATATTATTGTGACACTCACTGTAATGCCTTTCTATACACACTGGCCAGCCATGTGTTTTCCCTGGGGTAGAGTGTGGTTTTACTTTATGTTTAGTTTAATGAACATCACAGCTAACTGACAGCTCCTACAAATTACAGATGGATGAGAAGTTGATTGTACTTAGAATTTTCTCATTTGGTAGTACTTGCATCCTAGCTGTGGTTCTTTTTTCAGATCATGTGTGAAAAAAAAGCTTATTTGATTGGACCTGTTGTGTCATTATATGCATCCTTTTCCTCATTAACACTTACACCCACACTTTATATAAGTAATGCTTGGAAATGTGGAGCCATCAAAAGTGTGCTGTTCAGAGGATAAATTCTACATGTTATTACATTTACTCATCTGTCTCATTATCACACAAAACTGGAGGATGATACTTTTTCAAAGACAAGTTAAGTATCTGGGGGTGGAAATAATCTGCTTACTTTTTATTCCTTGTTTGTTAAAATTTCCAGCATTGCTCATACTTGTTAATTCATGATTGTCTAGTTAGGATTTATGTTTCCTTGCTTAAAGATGGTAGTTTGAAGAGTTAATGATGAAAGAATAAGAAAAGAGGAAGAGTTATGAAAGTGACGTAAAATCTGATTTTTCGTGGGTTTTATAGGTTAGAAGATTGTCAAATGTTGTTAGTTATGGAGATGATAAGTGTTGATGTTAAAGGTGGAGATAGGATTTGGGTAAGGTTAGATGGAATGAACTTCATGTTTTCACTTGTTCTTAAATTTTCCAGCATTAGTAACTTTTGTTAATTCATGGTTATGTGTTAGAATTTTATCTTCTTACTTAGAAAGGAAAGTTTAAGGGGTTTTGTTAAGAGTAAAAGGAAAGAAGAAGAGTATGAGAAGCTTGGGGAAAAAAATCAGCATGTGTGAATGGCCCTAGAGTTTAGGAATTTCGAAAATTTGGCTTAGTTTGGAGAGGGGTCTTGGTTGTTATAGTATAAGGAGGGAATAAGTGAGATTATGTAAGTTGAAAGTCAAATGTTTTCATGCTTTCAAATTTTTCAGCATGTCATCTTATGTTAAGTGAGGTTTTTATGCTTTGTTTAAGGTTAAATAAAGTAATTGAAGGTATAGGAAAGATTAGGATAGGTTAAATGCAAGTTTTCCCATGCCCTAGAATTTTCCAGCATTGATGTTTTTGGTAATTGGGATTTTATGCTTGATGAAGGCATTAAAGGAAAAGAGAAATGAGAAAGGTAATGGAGGTTTAAGAAAATCAAAATTTATGGGTTTCTTTAAGGCATGAGATTCTTGAAAATAATTGATAAAATTGAGATAGGTTTTGATGGATATAGTGGAGAAAAGGCATAGGCAAAGTTAAGTTGGTTTTTAGCTAAGTTTGTGCCTTCTTTAAAAATTTCAGCATTTGATCTTTTGGTAATTAGACCTTGTTATGCTTTGATTAGGTCTTTTAAGGCAAGTGGAGATTGGAAAAGAACAATTTGACAAATTGCAAAGCCAAAGGATAAGAGGTGGGTAACTTTTTAATCATTAAGTATTAGGCTATATTCCTATGATTTGTGAATGATATTCCTATGATTTGTGAATTTTTGAACAAAGGATTATTTGTGATATTTGAATCTGTACTATGCACCATTCTATGTATTATTGTGTGTAAAGATTAGTAATATTGTTTGTTAAGTGATTAAAATTCCGAATATGTGAATTAAGTGTTTATGTGGAAGTATCTTGTTGAAATGGCCATTCGTGGCAAAGCTTGATGAATAATGGAAAAGAATGTGAATATGAGATTTAGGAAGAATGCCTAATGTGATCATGTATGATTTTGTGGGTTTGTAGTGATCCCCTCTGTTTAACAAGTGCGCACTTGTCATAGGCTTCGCCCGCCTGCCCGCTAGTGGCATAGGGGTTCCGAAATCGGACTCCCCTCTGTTCACGGCTACACATGGTCGTTTGTC
>JAOXNZ010000001.1:15127034-15141922 GCA_028566095.1 Kryptolebias brasiliensis | reverse complement strand
ACTGAAGAATCCACATTTTAAAAAATATATATTAATTGAGCAGTGACATCAGATGTTATTTTATTTTTAATCAAAGTCTATAATGTTGCATGCTGTCTTTTGTTGTTGTTTGTTTATCATCATTATATATCTAAAAGAATGTTTGAAAACACTTTTGCATTCACACTGACGCTACTTGCTCTCTAAACATTTTGTGCACCAATCTCACCCCCTATTGACCTTATTCTTTACTTTAACCACGGCAGTTCCATATTGTACACTTTGTAAAAAAAATTTCTGGAGTAATTGTCATTGTTTCCTATGGAGCTGATTGCTTTGTCTCTCATTATTTCCCAAACAAACAGTGTAAACTTACAGTTCCCAAAATGTTAACCACAAGTAGTAAAGTGTGCTCAGAGGACAGGTAACCTGTAAGAGAGAAGAAACTTTACAAACCTGGAGAGTTTAAAACATTGTGAGCTTACCTGTCAAACTTCTGTGGCGCGCCATTCAATTCACATCAGCTACCAAGAATGAAGAAACAGGGAGAGTTTAAAACACCACACTTAAGCAATCCACCAAAACAGCAAATTGTTTGAAGGCATTGTCATTTTGTTGACTAAAAAAACTAATGTTACTGTAACTGATGACTGATAGATGTAGGCTCCTAATACCATCAGACTGTCACAATCCAGCTACAGAGTATTCCAAAATTTGGTTTATTTGTCTTCACAGTTTTGTTTGTCTGTCATTAATGCAAACAATAAATCAGAAAGTGTCATCCAAGCCTGGTAAAAGCCAGAGACAAAAAGTGGGCAGAGCAACGATAAGGCGGCAGTGTTCTGCTACAGTAACAAACCCTCAGCAGGCCAACAGTAGGTTCCACAAAAAGTGCTTAAGAAAGATCCTCACAGAGTGTGATAAAGGGTCTTAGGTGTTCACCAGGCCTACATGAATACTAAACTGATGGGATATAATAGCATCTGTGGAAAGCAAAGAGTCTCCAAAAGGTGCAACAGCTCACTTAGTTACATCCCATTGGCAGTCCCTCCAAGACACCCACACATTTTCTTTGACTGGTCAGAGCTGTTTTGGTGGCAATACAAAGACATACTAAATCTTAGGCAGATGGTCATAAGGGTATGTCTACTTGTATGCTTGGAGGGGTTCATCATTTTCAGAAATCATATGATCATCGTATTTATATGGTGTTTTATTATGTCATCCATCCATCCATCCATCCATCCATTTTCTTCTCCATTCCGGGTCGCGGGCAGCCGGTGCCTATCTCTAGCAGTCACTGTGCGAGAGGCGGGGTATTATGTCATTATACTAATTAAAAAGCAGAAAGCCATGGTGTAAAAGATGTGTATTTTAGTTGAAGGTTAGTGAGGCTTCCCACTCAACCTCCAAAATGTGCTACTTTACAGCCACCATTTCTTTTTTCCTTCCCCTGTTTTTCTGTCTGTCATTCCCCAGACTTTTCTTTTCTCCTCCACCTATCCTCGACCTGGTTCTTGATCCCTAAAACTGGGAGCAAATACTTGAGGTAAGATTAGCATTTTTGCCACTTTGATGTTCCAAATGTGTTTCACAAAGACGGAGGTACAATGAGGGGTGATGGGCATAGAGAGAATATAACACAGGGGATGAAAGGCAGAGAGGAGGATAAGGACAAGCAGAGATGAAAACTGGAAAGGTAGCAAAGATGAGACGGATCTTCACTAGGGAGCCAAATACATAATCTTAAAGTGCGTGTGTTTATGTGTGTGAGTAGTTGTGTGTAATTTTGTGTGTGATTGTATGTATGTGGGGGACCCCTGTTGGCAGCTACCCATGCTCCAGGCTGTGTTTGCAGAGGCGTGTCATTGTTGCTGCAGGCTAGCGGAGGTCAACAAGGGGGTACAGGCCAGTCTGCTGCTCCTCATTGGCTCCCAGGCAGAGGCTCTGGCCTCACCCATTAAGCCAATCACTCACAGCCAGCTGACCCCTGACAGCCTATCAGCTTACTTGGCCTGGAGGCTGAGAGCAAATAGACAAAGGCAGAGGTGTCAGGGAGGGTTATATTATTGGAAGAAAGCTTGGAAAGAAATCCAGTGAGAGAGAGGGAGAAAGAGAGATGGTGAATGTGTAAGACTGTTTAGCATGGTTTCAGCTGAGGAGCCAAAGGTGAGAACAAGTGGTGGGCGAGAGCGCTCTTAATCTGTGGCTGACGAGGGCACCAGGAGCCTCCATACAATAATTACATTAGAGTCAAGTAGATCCCTGTATCTGAAAGCAACACATTTATGCCCTGCAGGAGAATCCCTGGCTAATTGTAATCCACCAGGAAGGAACAAGCGCAAGAAGTGCCTGCTTTTAAAGTGAAGAGGTTTAGGACAGTGCTTTTGTCTAAATCATTGTGTGTATTAAGTGGGAGTATGTGAGTGTTGTTCTGACACAAACAAAATGAAGCACCACTAGGGCAAATATTGTATTTGAGAAGCATGATTAAATTCATCCTGTGTGTGCATATCTGCACATCAATATACACTTGTATTTACATGCTGTATGGCTCTTGGCTTCAGTATATCTTGGCACCATTGCTTTTAGCTATGCTTGAGGGATAGGTGGATGGTGGAATGGCAGGATTCAGGGATAGAGTACAAGGAAAATAGTTGGATGGAATGAGATGAGGGGGGATACTATATCTAGTGAGCAGAGCCAGGCGCAGCCGGAGGGGAGGAGAGGTTGATCTGTTTAGTGTCCGTCTCCTGCCAGCTTTCACTGGTCATTAAAAGTAGGCTGTTATCAGACAGTGCAGGGAGGACCAACCAGCCAGCACAGTGCTGCGTCTTCAGGTAACAGCTCCTTATCTGTTCACTGATTGCCTTCACGCTCCCAATCCGTCTGACGTTGGCATCTCAATCAGTCTTTAAATAATCTGCCTTCTCACAGCAGCGCAAGGAGAGCCGCCTCCACACCTCCATCCCTCTCTCTCTTTTTTTCCATTTCTGTGTATGAGTTGATGCTGAATATTAATACAGAAAAAAACATTTTGTGTTGCACACCTATTAGAAAGAAACAAGTCTCTAAAGCTGCCTGGGTCTGCTGCGCTCCCTCTGTAGGACTCATACAGCTAAGTCTCGAATTGCTTTGCGCTAAAGTGCTACAGTATCACACAGTAGTGCTGACATCACAATATGGGCATTTTAAGAGGTCAATAAAAAATTAAGCAACAATCTAAATAAGTTTTGAAACAATTTGTTCAATGACTTCTTTAAGTAGTTTTCAGAAAGGCTCAGTGCAACTTTGTATTTGCACCTGTTTTAAGCATGTTTAATTTAGAGTACGCTCTTCACACTGATCTAAATATTATATTAAGAATACCCAAAAATAAAGCAAGTTATTTTTATCTTGAAGTCGTTCTTCTTTGTGTACTTTATATGCTGTATAAAGAAAATTACTTTTACCTCCGAGTTGCTGAAGTTTGCAAACCTCAAGAGCAGTTCTAAGTTGAGCTGGCAAGTGGCGCTGGCAACGTCATGGCTGACATGATACACCAAGCCTCCCACTCACCTCCTACCACTGGTCCACAGTACAGGACCACTACCACTGTCAGCTCTGCAGTAGGCATCTTTCCTACACTGAGAGGAATTGAGGCACAGAGTAAAAGAAATTATTCAAAAACTAAAATAGGGGAAATACTGAGATGATGGGGGACTGTGGGGAATAAACAATGTGCAAGAATTAAATTGTACTCTTCCTTAACTCTAAGAATGGAAATGGCATTTCTGACACAACATAGTGACATATTTTGCATGTTTTGGTTTGTTTTACATTATCTTATTCACTTTTAAACACTGTAAGACAGTGTTTGTTTTAGATATTTTTTTCTTTCTGCTATGGCCATTATTAGAAGTCATCAGTCTAAAGCAATTGGTTGAACCAGACAGTAAGAAAAAAATCTAATTGAGATGTTCCTTTTTGTTGTAATTTAAACTGGAGATGACTAAATTTGAGATGACTGATGATGTGAGCTATATAAATAAACTGAATCAAACTAAATTGAATTAAACTCACATCATTATGATCTGACTGTGACAGCATAAGGTTATCTTGCAAAATATACCTTCAGGAGAAAATAGCCTATCACAAAACTTAAGTTTTGATTATTTATAGTACGATGACATCTGCTTTCATGGGACACAAAAAGGAAATGAAACAGTAAGCGTTTATTGGCTGTTTAAACTATGTATAATGTATTATCAGTGTAAGGTGCTGGAGAATCTTGAAAACACACTTTGAAAATAGTTGAACAGTGCTTTAATTTGACTTTGAAAAAGGTATAAGAACCCTGAAGGAAACATATTGAGATGCAGAAGTTCTGTTGTCTTTTCTGAGTGCAAGCTCAACTAGGATAGAGTGAGATAAAATGGAAAAGATCAATGTCATCTGATCAAAGCTCAAAACTCTTTAGAAGTATTGATGAAGCGTCCTGCTACGGTACTGAGGAAAGAAACCATTCCTATCTACCAATCCCAAAGCCAGCCTCCATGATTCAAGAGAAAGCATGTGTGCAAATGACATTTATTACCTTTAATGGGACAGAGAAAAACTATTTAAGATTAACAACATGCAATATTTAGATTTTGGAGTAGCATGTGTGACCACCCACAATGTCTTTGTTTTTAAATGGACTGCCTAATTCAGCAAGACAATACCACACCACATTGTTAGACTGCTGAGAAAGTGAAATCCTATATTATATTAGAATGTACAAAAAACACTTTTCCAACTGCTTTTTCCTAAATACTTACAAGGTTATTTTAAAAAGATAATGCAACACAGTGGTAAGCATGGCCTATTTTTTACACTTTGAATTATATCCCATGAGTAGTGAAACACTATAAGAATTATAATTTCATATTACATAGTTAAGCTGCTTTCACGTGTTTAATATCCAGATTTGACCTGTAACTAAAAAGTGACAGCTACTGAAAACTCAATTTGACTTTTAATATGAAGTTAGACAGTGACTGGAAGGTATTTGTTACAGCAGCTAGTAGAGGCTCCAGTAGATGGTGTCATAGTGACTGTGCTTATTGACTGTACTCGTACCTCAGAGTGAGTCAGATAAATGAACATTCCACCTCCGTCACTACTTCACTGCTGATGTCATATGGGATTTTAGACCGTTGGTGACAACCGAGTAATAACTCCTCTATCTCTCTACCTCAATCTCTTTTGCTCACTGGCTGCCCCCCTACCCCCTTCTACCTCTGCCTAGAAAGCATAGTTTCATTTCTGAGTTAGATGTCTCTCTTCTTCTCCTTCTCCAGTTTCTCTCTTCCCTTGCCCCTGCTTTCATCCATGTGATGTGTGATATGTATCATTGGTTAAGACCACTCCAGACCGGCATGTTGACATTCCCCCGTGCCTCTTCATCTCTCCCCGCAGAGCTGAGTGCTGTTGAGTTGTGTTGATTAATGATATTGATCGCTCCTCATACTGCTTGACTTTCAGTGAATGAGGGAGAGAGGAGGAGACAGAAAGTGAAACCAGAGGAAAGAGAGAGAGAGAGAGAGAAATTGGAAGAAAAAAATAGCTCGCTCAATCTTGATACAATATATATTTTTTCCACAAGCTCTGTTTCCATGGAAACCATACTATAGGAAGGAAGATTGAAACAGTATGGATGCATAGAGGAGAGAAAAACACAACAGGTTTGGCTTACAGGTGTTAAGGTCCATGTACTCTAAATTCATTTATCTCAAAAGTCTGCTGCCAAGTTGAATATATGCATGCTGTGATGAGGAAGGAAAAGTGTAGAGGTGTCATCAGCATATGTGACAACACATCAATGAGACTGAAAGCAAGTTGTCAATAAGCCTTTCAGGATGGTCTCCCTGACACCCAATAAGTCGTGTCAATAGCAATGATAGAGTGTCAATACTTTTTAAAGGAGAAGACTTGCTCAGATAGAGGTAGTCGCATGGCAAGATAATATTGGTTATGATGATTTGATACCCGTTGAGATGAAATGTCCTTAATGAGAAATTGGTTTTCACCAGAAACCTTTTAGATGTTCCTATGTCAGTCAAAATGTGCTTATTTAATTTGATTGAATGTCAACTGGGTTAGTAATATTAGGATTTCAATTCCAATTCTGTGCATTTTAAAAAGAACCAGAGGCCAGCTGCCATGGCCATCATAAAACTTCAGGACATTGATTGTGCTTTGATTGTATTTATATTTACATTTAGGATGATTATTCAGAGAAAAATGAATAAAGTTTCTAAATATGTCTAAACACATTACTAAATTTGATATAAAAACTATCATTTTAAAGGAAAAACAATACAAAATATAGATGACCAACTATATCAGGTTGGTCTTGTTATACCCTAAAAATATAATGTTTATGTGTGTTTACCATATATTTAGGTCTAGCAAGTTTGTACTACTTCCACCTTTGTGAACTGAAACACACTTTAATGTTTTTCTCATCTTTAGTTAGATCTGTCATGATTTTATTTATGAGGTCCCTTAAAGGTTATTGTGACAAGATGGTTGGTTGGGCATTTGATTGCAGCAAAAGGGGATTTCCTGAGTGATGCTAACTAACAGAGCTTCCTCTCTCCCAGGCCTGACAGGACACATGGGGAGAGTCATACCACAATTGTGGTGGGGTTTGCAGGCTCCCATGAAAGCTTAAATCCCAGGGAAAAAATATAAAAGTGCTGTTATGAAATGTGTGTGCGTGTGTGTGTTTATTATGCTGTGTCTGTGCAGCACAGGATGCAGAGTGTGTGAACCAGGGTCTGTCCCACTGAATCAACGGGTGTGCAGGAAGAGAGGAAGGATAATAAGTACAAGAGGATATTTAAGTCTGCAGTGTTTTGTCATTTCTCAGTGTTGCTGTGTTCTTCAGTGTGTTTGTGTGTGTTTTACATGTAGAGGAAGAAGAGGTCTGTGGTACATGCTTTTCCTCTCATACCCACGGGCAAACTCCCTGTGCAAACAAATACAAGTAGGTGTCCATGTTCATTCTGGTGGATTAGGTACAATGGAGCAGGGGTAGAACCTTCCTAAAATGTGTCACCTCAAGCAAGGTGTTTTTAAATTCCAGTATAAAGATGAAACAGGAAATAGTGACCATGACTCTATGTTGTCACACATTCTCACAGAGGTATTGATTTGATTTGCACCTTCCTAAATGTGTGTATGAATTTTTTTTATTTATTTTTTTTAAATCATGTGATCATACATTTTTGTAAGAGAGTGGTGTGCTCATGTTGTCTTCTGTCTGGCCTTGTCTTGTTCTCCCAGCTGTCCTAACACTGGTCTGTGTTGACAGTAAACACAGCTGCAGGTCACAGAGGCCCTGCTCTGGTCAGACACGGGGCTCTGAAGGCCAGTGGGGGAGAAAGAGAGAGAGCATATATGCAAGAGCAAGAGGGAAATTGATTCTTTTGGTAAGGTGCAGTTCACTTTAGAGGCAAAAGAAATAGAGAAGGACTCCTTTTTGGTGCAGCATGTGCCGCTTAGCTTTTTTAAGGCTGAAAGTAAAAAGCAAGACTAAAGAAGAATGGAAGGTAAATAGGCAGAGAAGTGCACAGAAGACTATATGTTTCTCTCAAAACTAAGACAGTAATAAGGAGACCAGTGGCAAATGACATAAAGCAGAAACTGGAAGAATCCCAGCATTAAGGTTAAACTTTCACTATAGAGTAGAGAAGAATATAAAAATTGAGAATTGTGTAAAAGGTAAGAGAAGGAGAATGTGGCAAGAGTAGTTAATGAGTTTGAAAAGGGGTAATGATCTGCTATTAAAATATCCGAAAGCCAGATCAAAAGAAAAGCAAACAAAGTAATTTAAAGTCAAGTGTAACCTTAAATCGCTCTACCTTCAGACATTAACAATGGGGAGGGAACAAAAAAAAGAAACTTTGCCATAACTGTAAAGTGGCTGTATCCTTAGGATCAATATTTTGCCATAAATCTATCTTAAGGTTTTTAACAAATGACATTAGCATTGCTTACAGACATACCACCCTTAGGAGTCTATGACCTTTGTGCGAATGAATGATAAATTGTCTTGCACTGACTGCATGTTATTGCCCTGGCTGTAAGAGACATGTTGTTTGGGTAACCCACCTATCTGTATATATGCACTCTTCTGTACAACTTCATGCAAAAGGAAGAGGCAAAGAAATGTGAAGATGTACTAACACGTAGATGGACATAAGTCACACATCTTACCACCCACTGTTGTTCATATACGTCAGCAAACTTTTGCATGCCCGCACACACTAGTGCCAAAAAAACACCCACTGTTTGACATGTTCTTTTCCGGCCCCTAAGGACAGATCAGGCCCAGCTGTGACTTGCGAGGTCATGAAGCTTGAAGAGGTCAGACTGTGCAGACTCTGAGAGAGCCCAGTGTAGGGTCACAGGTCACTCCCAGCAGCCCTAGCGGTGTGAAAGGTCATGGGTCAGAGTCTCACCACGATGCGTCGGCTGGATAGGGTTTCAAAAGGCGGCTGGGGCCAGTGAAGACTACAGATTTATAGATACTGAGCCTAGCTCCAGTCCTTAGCCCAAGGTAATTACACAGAATATGAGCATGCCCGTTGAGGCTTGGCCGCCATATTTCATTTCCATCCTGAGCCCCTGTAGACTGAAAAAAATACATGAGATAGCCTGGGAGAAAGGAAAGAAGAGACCATGGGGCAGAAAGCTAGAGAAACGAAGATCCATTGATGCAAGTTAAGAAAAGGTTAAAAAAAGATATATTGAGAAAAGAAGAAAAACTAAAGGAAAAAAATGTGTGTGGACAGCCAAGTTATTCGCTTTCACACAAAGTGTGAGTAGAGTCAGAGTTAGAGAAGGGATGAGTGGGTGACTGAGTAAAGGCAAAGGGTCATATTTGTTACTAAACAAAACTCCATTCTTAGCAACAAGACCTTTGACGTCAAATTCCAGTAAGACAGGGAGAAGGTCACAGGGATCATCCCGGGGGAACGCCGGGAGCCGGAATGACATGAAGCATGGACAGCAGGGAGTGACAGCCTCGCGAGAGGAGCATAGGAACAGATGGAGCACAGGGTGGGGGGAGTGAAAGAAAAGAAGAGCCCAGAAATTAGATTAGTTTAAAAAGTGAAGTTGTAATGCAGTGAGCCTGATATCCTTCTCAGAGCAGTTTCCCGTGAGAAACTGATCGGGCCACCGCAGGCTCATCGAGACAGTTCAAACATATTTACCCCTTGTTGGAAGGTACAAATTAAATCACACTCTTCCACAAAGAGGGGATGTTTTCCCCTTCTGGTCTGATGTCATGGTAGTGGGGCAGCATAAAGTGGGGGTGGCCCACATGCATTTATCTTAGAGATCATTTATCTTGCAACAGCTTCCCCTCCCAACCATTTTTTTTTCTAAATTCATCTGATACATTTTGGAAACATTCTGTCAAAGTCTCTGTTTGTCTTGCTACCGAAAGATGTATAAATACATAGATGATGAAATTTAAGAACAGAGCCCTGTCCTGTTCTTAGCACTAACCCTGTTACCTCCTCACTGTCCTTTGCATTCTCTCATCTTCCCTTTCCCTTGCACACCCTTGCTTTTTATCCAGTTTTATTTGAAAAGGGTACATAGCTGAAAAAGTTGCAAGCACTCATCCTTTTGTTCCTGCTTTAACAATGCAAAAACAAGTTTCACAGGAGATCATTACAGTAATTGCTTCATAATTGCATCGACATAAGCCTTGGCTTCAGCCCATTCCCTTAGTGAGTGCATCCAGGCTTGGGCAATACACACCAGTATGTGACCTTAAACCAGAATGTGTGTGGGTCCCAGCTACTCAGACTTTGGCCAACCAGCTATCACCATAACGTTCCTAAACTGAAAAACAAGAACTATTCCTCCCTCTGCAGCGTTTGCCTTTGTTTTTTTGGTTTGTACTTCATGCTTTTTCTCTCATGTTTCACTTGGTTGTTCCAATATTATCTGGTATTGTTGAATAACAAACGTTTCCAGATAACTTTATGATGGACAGTGCAAAGAGTCGTTCACCCTCCACCCACTCATTTTGTAGTAATAGAAAGCAGTGTCTGCTTTTAATACTGCTGATTTTTTCTCAAAGAGAGGAAGAACTTGATCTCTTAACCAAGCATATTTTGGAAAGTTCACCCAGTATGCTTTAGGACATGAAATTAAGTATTATACGTGTGCTTATATGCACACAGAACTTACACATTTAAAGCAGTCTTATTTCTGTTGTTTTCTTTCTTCTTTTTTTTTCTCTCTGCTTCTGAGACAAACTAAACCACTACTGTAAGCCTCTAGCAAAAAGAAAAAATTCTTGAGTCATACAAGTATACAATAACTCACTCAATTATTTACAACTGAACTCATTCGGAAAGGAAGCATATGTAATCTACGCATCCATGCTGAGAAGATGCTGAGAGAGAGTGAAGGAGAAGGAGAAATTGGGTGCGTTCAGGGACGAGGCAGGCGGCCAGCGGAGAATGAATTCTGTTTCCGTTAGTATCTCCCCAAAGAGAGGTGGGAACTAGTAAACAAACCAAGTGGGAAAGTGTTTCCTCCTTTAATGACAAAAGGAAAGAGCCTACACGAAAGGCGGAGAATGAGGGGAAACGCAGCTAAGAACTGGTGCAGTGTGTCAGCTGTCAGCCATTCTGTAAGTGTGTATGTGCGTGTATGTGTGTGTGCCCTCTGCTCTGTTTGTGCACAGGCCAGCAGCCTGCACAAAGCACCAATGGGGCATACACACAGATGGGTAAACAAAGCCATTGTTTACTATTTTGTGTCTTGTTATGTTGGGAGAGATCGCATGTTATTGATTTTTCTCAGTCAGGGCCAAGAACAGTGGAGATTGGTAGTAAATTTTCCCACTGGATGTGATATCTTCACAGGCTCATTCACAAACTCACTTGCAGAGTCATATTCATCTTTCCACTGCCACTAAGCCGGTCATACCGTGTCAGTTCCTATCACAGTATGTCTACCTGAAATATGCAAATTAGAACTTTGTGGTCCTCCCCTTTTCTTTGCCTGGATGCCCATTATTTTGGGCTTGGGCCTATTATGACCTGAGCCTAGGGCGGGTCTCCACATGCACAAAGATACGCACACAGACACAACACTGCCGGGGTCATAGCCTTTCAACCTCAGGGGCTCGACTTCTGCCACCGCAGCCTGACAAATCACCCCATGACACACACACAAAAAAAGCGCCAGGGCCCCAGCAGGAGTGGGGCCAGGTTCCAAGCATCTCTTCAAATCTCAGCTCTGTTACAAGCAATGGCAGTGAGCTGCTGTTGCCCTACTCCTACTGGATTTAGACAAAGAGGAAGATGAGGGGAAGAAAGGATGGAGGAAAAAAAAGAAAAGAGGCCAAAAGTGCGAGATGGAATGAAGGATAGAGATAGGTGGAAGAAAGAGACATTTGGGTTCTTTCATTTGGTAGACTATGATAAATGGCCTGGCCTTTAGCCGGTCTGCTCCCCCAGAGCTCACTCTGGGCCTCCCCTGACAAGAGGGTCTTTGAGTGAGAATGGACCCCACAAATATCTCTCTTTGTCCCAGACTTAGCTAAGCCAAGACCCCACTGCTCTGACTTTAATCAAGTAAAACCAGCAAAGCAAAGGTCTGCTTTTATGTCAGAGAGTCAATCACTTTGTGTGTCCGTGCATGTGTGTACTATATTAGTTGAATGTGTGTGAGAAGAGACTGGAGAGGAGGACGAGTCTGCTAGGAATAAAGGAAAGTCAGTGCACTACATTACTCTGGCACGTCTCCCCATTACTCCTTTAAAGACATTCAGAGCTTTGCCTTGGGGGTACGTGGGTAGATTTGGGGGAAAGCAGAATTTGGATAACACCCTAAAGACACATTACAAACTGACTCAGCGATCAAAACATCTTGTGAAGTTAACCTCTGAAAAGGGGAGGTCTTAGTGACAAAAATGTCTGGAGAAAAGAAACAATGTTCTTATTTTAAACGTAAAATAAACAAGCACTCATCTATTTGACATAGCTGAAGCCTTGTAGCTGAGAAATGGTTTTATTCAGTTATATAGTGATTATCTAATAAATACGGTTGTTATTTTATTTAAATATTTTATTCAAGACTGGACACCCCCTGTGTCAAAAATGGAAGTTAACATATTAATTGTTTATAATCAAACCCTGCTTGCAGTAACGTTATGCTTAATTATTTCAATTGGGCTTTGAAATTCCAAAGACGAAAAAAAAAATAGAAAAGGTTACTCTGAAAAGCTACAACTTGTTTTCCTAATCTTATGACTGCAGCTCAAAACTCTTGATTGGGCGGATTGTGTAGCATTGTGGGTGAAGAGTGGAGGTTATGGAGCTTATGTGGCTTTTGTCAACCCTGAACATTCATTTCTAAGCCCTCCTTTGCCTTATACACTTCCTGTTCTTTCAGTGTCACAGTCGCCTTGTGTCTTCCTCTTGCCTGCAGCCATTCTTAAAAGATCAAGGTTTAAACGTAGATCACCTTCTCATGTTTTTAATCAAAGCAGCATATAGTTTATCAGTATATGTGTGTATGCAATTTTGTGCACATATTCTTTTTTGCTAGTTCATGAATAGATTAAGTGTTGGTGTACACTTATAACAATATCCACACGTGAGATGAGGGCAAACCTCTGTGCCACACTGTGCCATGGTGCCATAATCTCCGCCCTTGCCCAGTGGCCCAGATTAAATCCAGGCTTTGATCCACCCCCTAATCTGAGTTTACAGGCTCTGGGTTGAGGGTGGGTGCTCTACTCTTGCCTGCCAGCTAGATTCTGCTTGCTTCTTTCCTTCCTCCCTTGTCTGTCTGCCTCCTTGCTGCCCCCCCACTGAGGAGCTGGCAATTGAAATCAGCTTTTGAGTTGCTTAATACAGAAGCGGGCAGAATTAGGCCCTTAAATGCCTGTCATGGTCGAAGATTATATCAATAGCTCTTTTTGTCACTGCTACATCGGTGTCAATGGTAAACCAGCAAGGCTGCCAGAGCAAGACAAAAGGGACATTTTTAGATTCACTTGTAGTTTATTTTGTCTCTGTAGGCACCCAGAACTTGCACGCACAAGCACATGCATAAGGTGGTGCACACAAGAACACATAAAAACTCATTCAGCGGAAAAAAAAGCTAAACATATGCTGCTTGTTTGAGTTAAACTGTAGCTTTTCTAAGATATCAAATGATGTACATTTTGTGATTGTAAAATCAGCTTCAGTGGCAAGCCCTTTTGAAGTGGAGTTTGGTTCATTGGTTCAGGGTCAAACAAATACATGGTCTCAATTGGAACCAAAACCCAAAGTCTTGGCTTTGCTTTAATGCTACAGTGAGTTTGATTTACTGCCCATCTGCAAGTCCACGAACACTATTTGACGAGGCCCAGACAAAATGAATAAGGGAGCTGGAGACGTACTGCTGTTAACCAATTTACCTGTTTATATAAACAAGGCCATGGCTGATTAGAGCAGGGTCTTTCCTAAAGTAATAGTTTACAGCACAGCACATTAAAAATAATTAGCCTTAATACAATAAAGTTGGAGCAATGTCAGAGCCACAAGACTAGGCTTAGCTGGTGCATTAATTCTTTATGTGCTGCTCTGTGTTAACTGCTAATATTTGACGTTGCCCAAGCTCAGAAAATGTCCATGCATAAAAATTAAGAGTATGGGAGAGTAGTATTGTGGCCCAATTACATGACACAGCAGCATTTGAGGAAGCCAAATAAAAACCGTGAGGACTTGGTATACTTTTAAACTAGCAAGGAGTACTCACATGCCATATGTTTTGCACTGTTCATTTCAGCAAAGCACAGGAGTCACATTTTCTCGCTCAATTTGAAATTTATTTTTTCTTGTTTTTGTTAAATGTAGAGCAAAAAAAAAAGTCAAGTTTGTCACAAAAATAAATTCTTTTTGTGCTGTTACAAACCACCATAAGTCCACAATTCAGTAAAAAGAACCCAGCACCACAGTGTATGTTGTGTACTTGTTTCTTTACTATCACTTGTCACACTCATAATGTCAGTGCTGAGCTTTCTTTCTTTTTTTCACCCTCTGCTCCACTGAATATAACCACATCCCACACATGTTCACTTCAATGTGAAACACAGACAGGTGCTGGAACACGCTGACTGATCAACACATACTGTATAAACAAACACGGCCCTAGAAATGTGGCATGTCATCTAGAGTACCTTTAAGCCTGGGCGGTCATGAGTTATTGGTCTTGCTTATTGGCAGAGGTTGACCAATTAACGCCCCAGTGCTAGGTCCAGATCACTGGCTCTCTGTGTGGTGGTAGAGTGTGAAATGCGTAATAAATCCAGGGCACAGCCCACAGCACATAAGGGTAGCACAAAGAGTTGGCAGAGAGTTCCTCTCACTTGGGTGAATGGCAAGGCAGGGTTCACAGGGTCCAATTAAATGCTATGTCTCACTATTCCATTCCCTCTGGTAGAGGGGTTTATGATCAAATTGTGAACACTACTGTTTGCTCTTGAATGGTATAACAGCATCATTTTACAAAGTCATTTTTACAAAAGTCATTTGGGCTGCAGATCAGACCAGCATGATTCTCGTCTGTTTGTATGAATAATGAGTCTCAGATCCTCCACTGTGTTCTCAGATAAGTGTCCCCAACGTCACTTACTAGGTAGCTGTGGTAGGTCAAGGGGTCACTGGTCCTTCTTGTTGTTCTCTGATAAAAGATTCATTAGTTTAGGACTATCAACAAGTAACTGCAGAATGGAAAGTTCAAAAAGTTAAAGAGGAGTAAAAGGTCACTGAAAAAAATGTTGGCAGTTTTTCTTTTGTTTGTTTACTTAGTACTGTTAAAAAAATAATAACTTAAATTTATTTAGCATTTTTCATAAG
>JAOXNZ010000001.1:15109900-15124809 GCA_028566095.1 Kryptolebias brasiliensis | reverse complement strand
TGACAGCTGCTCCTGTGTATAGCCAGAAGGAGAGGCAAAGAGATATTGGAGATTATTATTTCCAAAGTAATACATATGGGCTGTTCACAGCAGGCATGAAGATGCTATCTGGAGTGGCTGTGGCCTGTATAGATTAGAGGATGTTTGGGGGGGGGGGGTGCTGAAAAATGTCTTTATGTGTCCATAACTGTGAACATACAGTTTGTATTTGTGAATAGAAATTTTGTTTAATTTTTTTTAACAATTATTACTTTCTTTTTAGGATCAAAAATGACTGGCACTACAGTAAAGTATCATGACACTAATTTATTTAATCTGAGCACATTTCCATCAGAATAGATGCTCATAAAAAAGGTTAGACCACAGTTACACTTAGCCAGTTACTCGTTTTGCTTCAGTGACACTTTTACACTCAAAAGTTCATTAAATGTGTTAAGAATAACTTGGAATTTCAGTCATGTTTACCATGTCTTTTATTGTTTATATACTTTTCATATTGTATCTGTAATTGTGTGTAAAGCTGTAAAAATAAAACACAAGCAGAAAAATATTTGTATAAAGGCTAGTATCATGAAATTTCATGTGAATAACACAAGAAGCCATTCTGAATGTTGCTGCCACACATTTTGTGTTTTCATATGTCGTTTCACCTGATAAACACCAACCTAACCCTGACCTTAACTTTAAACTTTTCATGTGTGACATTAAATGACACACAAATAGCTTACAATCTCTAGATATATACAGAAACATGAAAGAATGTGCTATTATGTTGTATATTATGTGCTATTATACACAAGCCCATGATGGCACATTGCTACATACTTTAGAAAAGTCTTTACGAATGCATAACAAGTCAAGGATGCACTCCAGGATGTACTGTATGCACATATACTTTTCCATTATGATCAAAACAAAAACTGAGAAATATAATAACAATTGATTAACAAATATAAACAGATGCTTACAAAAAACAGCAGTAGTTCAAAAGCATGTAAAAAATGATACAGTCCTCAGAACTAATTCAACAAAAATCAGCCTCTTTAAAAATGGACAAAGATTAAAAATAAAACAACTGATGATCCAAAAACATCCCTTTTCATTTTGTGTTGGCAGTTCTGCAATAGTTTGGGTGTATATTGGAGCCAGTGGAACTGTCAAACTGGGATCATTGATCATTAAACAAAAAAGATAACAAGCAACAGTTTGGATATTATGTGCTTCTCAGGGCAAAGTTGGACAACATACCTGACTAGATAGAGTCATCAGTCACCTGCTCTCTATCTAATTCATCTGTGACACAATTGCTGAAAAACAAAACTTAATGAAGGATCCTACCAAAGGATCCTGTCATGAGAACAAGGGATACATCTGCTTAAACTGGCAGCAATCAACTGCAACAAATTATTCAGAAACACCACAAGCATTTCAGATTTGATGTAATTCTGTATGGATATGTTTAAGCCTTCATAACCTTAAGGTCATTCAAGCATGCAAGTTAAAGTTCTGATTTTATATTTATGTGGTATTACTGGCTGAAGCAATAGACTTTAATATTTTATTATTAATAAAAATAATTTTCCTAAAACAAACAGGTTTGTTTGCCAAAATAACATTTTTTTTTCCTCAGATATTTGGCTTAAAATGGAAATAGGAAGTATATGTTTCCTCTGTATTTGTTGTATATTAAAAAATAGATAACAAATGGTTCCTTTTGTAACAACTTGTGAAATGATTTTTTTCCTCTTTTTATGTTACCCTAACCATTTGACTCATGGAAACCAAATGGCACTTTGTATAGAAGGGTAAATTACCACCCACAACGTCGCGAGGATGCTTGTGAATTAAGAACTTGCTTTTTAAAGAGTCTCCCATCACTAAAATAATTTGTTACCAATGAGCACTGCGGCCTTTACAATGAATCCGCTTGCTTTTTTGTGTTCTTGCAAAGACAAAAAGAGTTGAAGAGATGAGTGAGAAAATGTGTTTGTGTGTGTTTGTGGTCAATTAAATTACCTCATGGTTGGGTCCACAGGGGAGATGTGAAAACTGGGACCCCACTGGACAAAATCAAAATATATTTCCTGCAGCATACTTGTTTTGTCTTCTCAGTGTGTGGCCAAAAAATACATATCACATAGTAAACCAGGGGAGTCATGTGGTGTTTTTCCCACATTTTTTTAACAAATTTCCCAAAATGCACCAATTTAGTAAATCACAAAAGAAAAAGGGATTTGCTTCGATACAAAACTTTCTAGCGGGAGGGGCGTTGAATAGTGACCACTTTCTGACCCTGGAGTGTGGGACCCTACCTGACCTCCAGATTAGGGTTCAAACAGTCAATTGCAGGTCACTAGCAGGGATGACGGGTAAATGGTGGGATTGTGTGCCAGAGGGTTTAAGATGGTAAAGCTCATGCATGTGTGAAGGCTGTAGGGGAGGTAGCCTCTGATTGCTGATTAATACTTGGAGTAAATGTCCTACAGGTCACCCTTTGACAAACTTTACTACTTTATTTCATATCTCTTCAAGAAATACACACACACACACACATGTATGTAAAACTTCACTCAGAGTTTACAATTACCATATGCTAACTGCCCATACTCCGACTGTATTCTTATTTGTTTCCTCATCTGTTCCTCCCTCTCATCCTTTTTTATCACTGTTATCATTCTATCTTTCTTGCCATCCATCTGTCTCCTTTGTCTTAGCTACTAGGCTGGCTATCTATCCTTCTAATGAGCTCCATGGATGCCTCTAAAGAGTTGTCAAACACTCCTCACACAGCCATCACTTTTACTGGGCTCAAGCTAAGGCATAAACAGCAGCACCCCTGTGGCAACCTGCTGGAGGAGCAAGACCAGGAGTAAGTATTGCTTTAACAAACTTGGTCCTAAAATACATCTTACAGATTACAGGTGGGATAAGAACTGAGTCACACGTGTTACTGAATGACTTCTAGCATTTTGTGATTTGTATCATTTTCTGCACAGGAATTTCTGCTATGAATTGAATTCTTTTATTAAAAAGACTTCACTACACTAGTCATTATTTTAGTTAGACTACTTGGAAGATTTTTTTTTCTGTTCATCTGTGGTTTGAGGTTTCAGTAAATGAAAATCAGAAGTGAATAGAGAAGCTAAATTTAATCACATACAGATACGATATGCTTTGAGAATTTGTTGCCAGGTAATTGTGGACAAACATGTAGCTTTCTCAATTGTTTTTAGGCTCTGTTTTAAAAAAAAAAACTTCAGTCTGACTCTGAACAGGAAGGACAAACCCTGACAGATGTTAAGAATCGTGAATCACCAGGTTTAAAAAAGGACAGATATATTACCTCGAAGCAGTGGGTGAGAAACTACACAGAGCTTTTTCTGTGTGATATTGCCTTCCTCTAATTTCTCCATCCGCGTTCCTCTCGAGGCCAGCGTGTGAACATCACTCACATAGTCTGCACAAACCAAGCACCCAGTTCATCAGAAACACCTTCCATGGCCCCAAACCTGACCCGTTCTCTCCTGGGGTCAGGATAACACGCTGCAGGGCTGAAACGCTGAATGAGAAATGGACTGGAGTCAGTGCAATGTGTGTGTGTGTGTGTGTGCGTGACTGGCTGCTCAGCTGCAATTACAATCCATGTTTCACTACATATAATGTGTATGACTAGCATGTCAGAGGTGGCCTGTGGAGGTTACACAAACACAGACGAGTGTTATTTAAAGTTCCCGGAAATGATAGCGGTTTCTGTCAGATTTCCCACTCTGCCTTGGTCTTGCTCTAGTCCTAACCTATTTCCAGCCCACACAGATCCAGTGCTATGCAGAGAGAAACGGAACTGTGCTAATATGGCTGTCAGTGACAACCACAGTGGCTAAACTCTGTCAGTCTACACCTCTGAGTCCACCTCCACAGATGGTCCAGCAGTACTTAAAAATTCACCCCCAGGGTTTTACTGCTCTGTTGTATGGGAGACTGTCACAGCACAGGGGAGCATGTGGTTTAGATATGGGAACAGCATCCTCCAAGAGCTCTCATGGCTTGGCACAATGAGATGTCTCCACCCCCAGTGAAAGACAAGACATGTGGACATGCCCTCTTTTATGGCAGGACACAGCCTTCCAGCTGAGGAGGATGAAGATGCTGATACATAGTACAAGTGAATGTCATATTTTAAGCTTTTGATTTCTTTTAGGTCAGAGCTTTGATTTTGTCAGAATTTTCTGGCTCTGCATCACATTTAATGTTAGTATGAATTCACTTTCCCTGTCAGGCAACCAGCCAGTAAAAGAGAATTGTAATTTACTGTCCTGAATCCTAAAAAGGAATTAAAAAAAACTGCTGTTACTTCTCATTCAGCTGCCATTTTACTCAAATGAGGGGGGGAAGCACAAGCCTGAATTCCTCCCCTAAAAAGAAATTATATTGAGAGTGGGTGTAATGAATAGCCTTGGCATGACACACACTTCTGAAGAAACTAAACACATCCAGTGTCTTTTTTTTCTTTGTTTAATTTAAACTTAACAACAGTTGAGAGATACTAGTCCTAGAGGTCAAAGCGCATAATCACACGCCATGTATATGTGTTAGTTAGTTGTCATGTTGTATACTGGTGAAATAAGTGATGAACTTGCTGATGGCATCTGGACACATGCCAGTGTGAGTCACTGACAAGTGACAAGCACTGACTCAAGGGGGTGAGGGGGCGAGGAGAAGGGAAAGATGGGTGCACTGTTGAGTGTGTCTGTTCTTGCAGGTCCTCTGCTCAAATTCCACTGATATGAATTTAATCAGGCATAATCTGCTTATCAACCTCCTGGGGCACTGATCAGTCTGAAGTGCTTAGCGTTATACAGGGATCCATATGATGATGTCACTGGAAAGCATAAGGTGGGCTTTAAAAGCATTTATTTTTTTCAACTAAATCCTATTCATTAAACCATACTTTTCTGAAAACTATTTTATTATTTTCTATTTTAGCTGCATGTAACCAATTTCTGAATACAATATTAAGTGTTCTTTGCCTAAATGTGGCATTTGCACAAGCCAATTACGAAATAATTAAACATGATGTTATTAAATAATAGAAAAGCATGTGGGACTGCTATGTAGAATAAAAGAGAGACATAACAGGACAACCTTATTGTTTGCTGCAATTGTGAAGACTAATTGAATAATTAACTCAATAGGGGTTAAGAGACATAACCCCAGTAATGAGCGATAAAGACAAATTTGTTCACAGTAATGAATGTAGATCAAGCAAAGCATATATAATATGATATATTGTCTTTGCTGTATAAAAGCAACAAGAAGAAAAAAATTATGTGCACTTAATGTCCTGCTTCTTGTCCCAATGCATCTGAAACTGTGTGATGAGATAAATCTGATGAGTTCACGGGCCATGTCAGAACACTTGTCACCTGTGCCACCTCCAGATCATAGATTATCAGATTTATACTGATGTTTCACATGGACTGTTCTCAATTTGATTTGATTCACAAGATCAGTGTGGTCACTGCTGAGGTGAAAGTGCTCTGACCTCCTCAATGCTTGATTCATTTACACACAATAAAACTGAATTGGCCTTAGCTCCTGCTATTTTTTGCTGTGCTTATTTTTTTTCTGTACCTTCACCTCACTCAGTTTCTGTTGTTACATCACCATGTCTCAGTGTGTCCTCTGCCAATCTGTTTCCCACTCCTGCTGACCTTTCATTCCCCTCACACATGTCTCCTCTCAGTGGACAGGTCTTTGCATGGAAGTGCTCCTCATGTTCAATGTGATCAATACAAAGGGCAGGGACCTTGCACACAAAGTCTCCTGCTGACTGAATGGGATGGATTAAAGACTGGAGATACATAGTGGGTGTAAGTATGTGTTTGTGACTTTGTTTGCACGCCCCTTTCATGTCTAAAATGGAAATGTCTGCATCTGTGGGAATGTTCCTAAGAGAACATCTCATTCTAAAACTTGTAAATAAATATTAAGCTGTGCAATGTGGGCTGAGTAAGCTCTGAGTTCATGACCTTTGTCTGTGTCACAGCAAAAGGTCCCTGCAGGTCACACAAATGCACACAAGACACACAGGCACAACGTTGTAGCTTTTTTAATTCAAGGAGAAGAAAGGGATGAAGAAAGTGGAAAAGAAAAAGCCATTAACAAGGATGAGCAGCACTAGGGAGTTGATTGGCCATTGAGAGAAATCTACTGTCTGTCTAAAGTCCAGGTGCATAATATTTCATATGAAGTATAGTCCAACACATACTACTAGCTTTGAAAACTCCTAGCCAAAATTAAATATGAAGAAATTATTTGGCTCACTTTTGTCTCAAATGTTTTCTAATGTACATTTTAGAGAAATAATTTTAAAATGTAAGAAACAAATTTCCAAACAAGCCATCATAGTTGTCCAATAAAAGTTCAGCAATAGTTCTTTCCTATTAGGAGTCACCTGCAGAGATTTTAAAAGTTATGGAAGGAAATTAGAACTCAGTGAGAACCTCTAGCAAAATGCCTGTGAAGCATTTAGGTTTGGCACGGGCTTGTGAACGCAATGGATGGGTGCTAAATTGACTTTCCTTTTCAAAATGCTGTATAGATTTTTTTCAGCATAAAGTAAAAGTTTTTTGATTGTCTTGTGCTGGTATTCATACACACACTTTTATTAAAGTGCCCATACCCACACTTTCCTTATAAAAAAAAGTTGATCACATTATTTAATTATAAATAAATACAGTAAATATGCAAATCTTTATAAATAAATACACATTTATTAAATGATTTAATAAAATATTGTTAATCATTGCCACCACATTTTATATTATTTTTTTTATTTGTGGTCTGTCAAAGTATGATGAACGGACCCCCTCTGTTTGCCCTTTCTGATTGTCACCCACTGGGGGTCCAGCCCTTTATACTGGGCTTATCACAGGTCAAACTGCTGTAAGGACACTCATACTAACTTATGCAGAGCACAAGCTGGACATTTCTTAGCATAACTCTTTGCTGCTGTAGCACAAACCTTGGCACAAGAGGTTCAGTTTGTTATCATATGCATTTACAGATAAAGCACAAACACACTGAAACACTCGGACTGGTTACCATTCTTCCTCTATCGCTCAACTCAAATACACACACATGCACATATTTCCCCTTCTGCTTGCCCTCTGTAACCCAACATACACACTCCAACATACCCAACTCCCACCTCTCTTGTCACCTCCCATCTCCCAGACCAAGGTCAGCTGTCCAGGCCCGCAGCCCTTGATGTAGAGGCTTTGACCCAACATGGCCACCTCTGTCTCTCCAGAGAGATTAGCACAAGGCAGGGACAGAGAAGCTGAGCTCCATGTGGCTCCATGTTATCCCAGCCACTTTCCATGTCTGTACTCTCACTCCTCATTTTGTCTCAGACAACTCCTCACGTCTGCAGACCAGGGACCAGGAAGAGCTGCAAATTGAATATGTCTGGCAGGCAGATCTGTGAAGACTCATGGGGGATGTTAGCAAGAGAAAGTAAAGTGTAAGTGTCCATGTTGTGTCACTCAGGCAGCATACATACAGGAATGCAGAGGATGATAAGAGTGGTTTATTATCCTGCTTGTGGCTTTTGTTGTCTTGTTGCTGAATTTTTAAAACACATTTTGTAAGACTGTGATGCACCAAAGCAAGTATTTATATTTCAACCAGCAAAGTACAACACTTAGAAGGTGTTTTAGTGTTTCTCAGGATGATTTTAAAGACTTCCATGTTGTTTTTGTTTTCTTGTTGACCTTCTCATTCCTTTGCAGAGTGCGCCTCCTCATTTCTTCTGTTGGATGGGACTGAGGCGTGGCTGCCATGGGAAGTCAAAAGGTTAAACAAAGTGCTGCGGCTGTCAGGCTGAGTGAAACCAACTGGCGCAGGGCTATCAGAATATAATGAAGGCTAATAGGTACATAATGGCTAACAGTGGGGCTGCACTCGTTGGCAGATGCATCATGGGGGATGAAATGCAGACAGCATGAACATACATTCCCACCGCAGCCATCGCTGTTTTAGACTTATCAGTCAGAAAGAGACAAACACAAGAAATTTTAGCCCATTTATCCAGGATTATACACCATACAGTAGAGCTGATTGTAACATGACTCTAATATGAGGGGGGGTGTTTCTACATTTTACTTTCTTCTTAATCATTTCAAATTTAACAAGCATGAGAAGAGTTGTGATTAGAAGTTATGTCAACACACTAGACTGCAAATTTGTCTGGTCTGAGACTTTGAAACACAGAAAGTAAGACCAACATCACTACTACAGTGATGTAAAAAGAATAATAACATTTATTGTCATCAACTGCTAGTTAAAAAAGTAGGGATGGTGTTTTAAATACAGCTTTTGATTTAGCAACATGTTGACTGCACATTCTCCATGAATACATCATTTTAACAAGCACGTACCATCTGTGACACTTTGACTTTCTCTGTGAAGAGTTAACATGTTCTAAATTGATGCAGTTGAGCAGAAAGGGTCACAGGATCACATGTTACCGAATGTGCACAGGCCTAGTTCTTAGAGCTCTGCAAAGTATCTAGCTAACACTTCCCCTTTGACAGAACTCTGTTGCCCTGTACGCCTCTCCAAAGGCACCCTCTGTAAATAAAGCCTGCTTTTGTTGAGGCCCGTTGCATCAGAACCATCATCTCCAGAGGGCAAGAGGGATATGGAGGAGAGATGTAGGGGTGGGTGGAAAGAGTTAGACAGAGAGAGGGAGAAGGAAAGTGTTTAGGTGGGGGTGAAGGGCAAGGGAACTGACAGAGTTCTGGGTAATTGCAGCACAATGGAGATTGTGTTTGATCTCTGAGGTGTCCAGACCTATTTAGTGGGGGTGAATGTGCCAGGCAGAGGAATGCTGTAGCTCTGAAAGACTGAGTTTATCAAGAGTTCAGCAAGTGAGAAGAAGAAGAGGGGAGGAGCATGGGGAGGTGGCAGGATGTGGGTGGGGGTGAGAAAGCTAGAGACGAAAAAGAAATGGACTTAGAGGTTAAACAGGCTGTTTTTCCATTATTAGCTAATTATGTCCTAAAAGCCTCTTAGAAGTCCACTGTACATACTGTCCACACATGTGTGTATTCTGTCATGTGTCTCTCTCTGTATTTGAAGTGAAGTGAGAAAGTCCAGCCTCGTCTGTGGTGCAGTGCAGCAGCTACAGCAGCAGCCTCCTGATAGCAGGGCTAAACTGCTGGAGAGCAGAGTGCCCGCTCAGAGCAGAAGGCTCTTTGAACTCTGTCTGTACTCTCTGCTGCAGAGCTTGAACTGGGTTAATCGCTATTAATATTTAACATGCTGCCAAAGTTCCAGCCCAGAAACTGTATCAAAGCCAAGAGCTCCATCCAGCAGAGATTTTTTTTTTCTCTCTATAGCAAGCTGGCTGGTATAAACACACTAAAGCTGCCAACATGAAACTTGATAAGTTTATTTAATTCTTTCTGAATAAAGGTGGGGATGTTTTCCAAGAGCAATCTATTTCCCACTAAGCCTGTTATTTTATGTTAGATTTATGTCTATAGGGAGACAAATCAAAATCAGGATGCAACTTTGACAGTTTGTTGTTGCTGATATGTGAGATTTTAGCCACAGTCATGAGATGTATGATACAATATACTGTATTCATACGTACTAAAGAACATTTCTGACAAAGACAAAACAAAGCTAATAGATAGATTTACTTTGCAATCACAAGTGTTGGGAGGGTGAGGTCGGTTATGAAACAGCTACAGGTCACCATGGGGCTGCTTTTCTGTAGCCGCTGCTCATCTCTCTGTCTGTTTGTACTGTCAGCTCAACATGCTGGATTATTTCATCAGAGTTCAAGCCTCTATTGCCTCTGCCACTGCAGTCCTTTTCAGTCTCTTCCCTCTACTCTACATCTATCTCTGTATCCCTCTCTCTCTGTCTCTCTTTCTACCTCTCTCTCCCCTTTTCCTCTCTGCTTCCAGCAGCAGGACCTCAAACAGCATGGTTAAATACCCAGGCCAATGTGTCGCTCTTCAAAGAGACTCAGGTAGTAGATATGCTGGCAATGGGCCAGGATCAAAATGAAGAGTTATTGTAGAGCACTGTGGCTGCCTTCACTTGGACCTCAGTTGAACCATATTAAGGGGCCCCAGCTGGGCAAAACCTCCCCGCAAGGCAGCTGAAAAATTGGCCCTTGGTCCCTGTTCACCCCTTCTGAAAAACCCACTAATTCTATGTAGGGACCCATTTTTATTTCACTTCATAAATCAGGCCAGGAGAATGAGGAAGCCCATTTGACGTTGAAGAGCTTATGTTAGCTTTAGCTTGTGTTGTAAAGTTTCTTCTCTCGATGCATCTGCTTTGCTTTGTTCTACCACAGCAAAAATAACAAAACCCACTGGCTCTTTTAAATGGTCAGAATTAACTTTGATTGCTTAAGATTTAGAAAATGAGTGGCTGTTTGTTGCTACAAGTCCGGCTTGATAAAATATTAAAGCTTAGCTGAAGGGGGAGCTTTGTAGAAGACAGAAAGCTGGAAGCAATTTGTGTAGCTACCAAATTAAAGTTATTCAGCACCAAGGGTAATTTAATTACCATTCTTTAAATGTTTGAATGACTTTGACCTTTGGAGTACTCTAGGGTCATGCAGGTGTATTTACTTAAGCTAATTCTGAATCAGTAACATGAAACAAGTTCCCAAATCAAACAGGCCTCCTCCCAGACTATCTGGTTACCAAGTACCAAGTCTTTGTGTTTGTATAATAAATTAATATCTGTCCACATTGTCACTGGGTCTGTTTTCTCAAAAATGTAAAATCTCTCTCGAACCAAATTTATCCCCAAATACTGCGGGACAATGATGAAGACAAGGAGTGAGAAAGACATAAGCAACAAAAGAAATATAGCTGACAGTGTTTCCCAGGATGCACCTCTCTCAGCATTGCTCATGAATGGAAACAGGTGTGTTTGATTGTGTGGTGGGTCCTGAAGAATCGGGACTATGTGGCATGTCTACAGCCTAGGTGATTTGGGTCAATGGAGCACATCTGGTACTAGTCACAACAGAGTGAACACGTCCACGGCCATCAGACACCCCACCAGGCAAGTCGGGAGAAAAAGAGAGGCAAGGGCAAAGAAACATCTGGGTTTCCTTTCTCTCTCTCGTGCTGTCTCACACAAGCACACACACACACATACAAACACACATGCTTTGGGGATTCTATGCTTTTTGGGGGGTTGCTTGGATTCTTCCAGGTGCATCTGGACGGAGATAGAAAAGAACAGAAATGAGCGCATATGTGCAACTGTGGGTGGTGGTGGGTTGACTGACAACATTGGAGCAGAGAGTTCTTCGTGATGAGTGTGAAAATCTTCTGTTTCTTTTTTTCCTCTTTTATTTCTTCCAAAAGTTCTTCCCTTATTTTGTTGGTGTTTTATGGTCTTCCTTGTTTTTCTGGCATTCCAGGTTGTGTCACTGCTTGAAAAAATGGATGCAAGGCAGGAAAGTCGAACCTCCAGAGTCATGCAGAGGTGTAATCAAAGAGACACCAATGGACAGAAAGACCACATGAGCTTTCAGTGCTGGCTGTCACACACATGGGCATTGATATAACCAGGCAGAAAGTCTACATTGTGGTAGTATACTCCAAAACTAAAGTAGAGTTGATACACTATAGTAATGATACAGTGTATGTGACATGCTGTGTTGAATTCTAATGCTGAGAGGTTTTATCACTGACAGCTTTCTCAACCTCTGTTCCTCTCTGCCTTTCTAACCTACTTACCTTACTTCACCCACTATCTTACCTCAAACCCAAGACAACAGCAATACACTGAATTGGTTCCTGGAGCAAAGGAAGATAGACCATCATCTGTACAAGCATGACAAAGGGTGAGTAAAATTGATTAAGAATGCATAGGTTTTGTGAGTTATACAGTATATCTGCACACATTTGCGTGTGTTTGTTTACATGTGTGTTTGTGTGTATATATTAGTTTGTATTCACATAGAGTTTCAGCTTTTTTCCTCAAAATTTGAGCAGTGTGTTGAATATGAGTAATGATGACATAAAAAATGGAGCTTATTTTCCTAAATCAAACAATCTAGTGAAAATGGCATGTGTCATAGATGTGAATGTGTTTGCCCTTGTGTTCATAATAGCCTCTATGCCTCATGTGGAACAAAGCATCACTCTTTGACAGCATAACAAGAGAAAATAGGAACTTGGAACCCAAAACATACTATTTTAATTCACCAAATTATAATAAAAAACAGAGTCAAATAAACTCTTCTGCACAGTTAAAATTGTAATCATTAATACCCATGCAATATTTGGAGTTGCTATTTGACTATTTAGTCTCTTATTTGTATGGAAAAGACAGAAAAGAGTACCAGACGATGATACAACATCAGACTAAAATGTAAAGACAAAATTGTATTTCTAGACACTACTGAATATTCTATCATGTGATTGATCAGAACAAAAAGCCAAAGTAGCAAAACTGAAATAACCAAAAAAACTACATCAGTGTTTTGAAGTAGAGTTCAGGTATGAAATTCATCAAGAATCTGCGGAAAAAATGAAATATACAAGTAATGGCAAGGAAACCTTCCAACCTAATATTTGCTTTTCTAAATAAATCTAAGGGGCATTTGAAGTCCTCACCAATGATTTTTGTAATGCCAATAAACATCTGATGCCTTTCTGTTCATGGTTTCTGTGTTTGTGTTATTATTTTCTATCAAACTGGTAAATGATACAAAGCAACATATGAATCAAGGTTTTTAATTATAGGTAAAAATTCCAATAGTTCTCACTTTTGAGCCACAGAAACTACAATAAATAATTGTATTGTAAGTTTTTGAATCCTAATTGTACTGTTACCTCATCAGCCATTTGCACCTGTTTAAATGTCTACTAATAAAATTGTAAAGAGACAAAATTTCAAACCTTCATTATTTATTTTAAACTTAATCCTAAATCTTGGAAAGTAGTCTAGACCACATTGGAAAAGCAATTGTTTTAGTGCTACAGTTTTCTTACTGGCTTGGATTTTGATTTTGTTTCCAGACATTGAGTTGTGATTTAGAATAGTGTGATCTAACTCAGTCAAGTCTTGGCCTACAAGGGCGTAGCTTTGTGACCATAGCGACATTGTTTATCCACAGCTATGGATTGTAGCCCAGAAAAAAAGTAAGTCAGCCTGTTTTGTATCACAATACCAACACATTTGTCCTTTTGGACTTCAGGACTGTTTAATCCACTCAAAAGTGACACAGGCATGCGACAGATAGAGTGAATAAATTACAAAATGCAGAATTCATGAACACATTTTTGCAGCACCATATCCCTCAGCCATCCAAAGGGATTTCATTCAGTCACAGATGAAGTTGGTGCCTTGAGCTTTTGATTCCTCAGGAAACTCATTAGTGTTGTTTGTCTACTCAGAACCAAGCCAGGTTACTGGATCCCTTCTTCCTAACAGTTGCCTCATTCACAGACATTGGAGACATGTAACTATGAACAGGAAAATTACTTGCTCTTGATTTTATTTGAATTAGGTTTTATTTTTTCATACATTTTTTTTTTGAAAGGCTTGCAATTAAAAATGCCTTTAGAGACGTTTTCATCTTACTCGCAACTGTTCAACTTCACATTTGCTTTTTTAAAATCATATGACCTTGTCAAACAAAAGCTCAAAAGTGTCAAAGTTTTGTGATTGAATATTTTGATATGTTTAATATTTCTGTTTCATTCATTTTTTTTTTTCGGTTTGAGGAAAAAACGTTATGTGAGATTTTACTACAACAAACCAACAGAAGATTTATATTAACACAGAAAAAGAGAAGTTGGAAATTTTGGGATTTTCTAGCTCACATCATTTCCACCAAAAGAATACTTTGGACCCTCCCTGTGATCAGCTAGGTTTCTGTCTGAAGAAAGTCACTTCACATCAGGCAGGTTTAAAAATGTGTTTTAAAGAAAAATGCTCATTAAAATTTTAAATACAAGGGGAAAAACAAACAAACAAACAACATTTTAATTTGTCTGGAGTAGCCAGGAAAGCCCCCAGCCACCTTACCCTTTTTAGAGCACTGGAATTGGCACTAGAAGTGCAAGCATTTTGATAGAGAAAAAAGTGCAGAAATGCCTTGACAGTTTCAAAACCTTTCTATATTAAGGACAGCTAATAACAATATATAACAATATCAGTATAATAACAGTATAACAATACCTATCAATGCATTTTTGACTAGGTATTTTGGCATCATGTTGGAAATTGTAACATAACACAAACATTTTAACACACATCATTTCTGCCTGTGTAATGGACATTGCATTTTTTTATATCTTTGATCATTCCCACAGACTAAACAAATCTGTGATGGTGCTGCATCACAGAGTCTACAAACAAGCTGGCTTTGTACAATCAGCCGAGGGGCAACGGTGGTGCTGGTTGAAGCAAAGTGGTTAAAATGATGGTTAAAGCAGTGTGTTGTGGTCAAAGCATAAATGCACTGACCACAACTACACAATTGTGCATATCTGGCTTTGTGATTATATCTTTTACCAACTTATTTTAGCAGCCAATGAACTTTAACCCCTTATAATACCTATGTACTTTCAAGCATGACTCCATTGTGCCAGGTTTGAAAAATGACATAAAAAAGCTCTAGTTTATGTCACTATAAATATATTTTTGACTGTGGGTAATCAGTGTTTTTTTCTGTTTAAATGAAATAGCTGTATTTATAGGAAATGCAGTGACTACTGTTGCGAACCAGTTTTAGCACTCGTGTAGGCCCTCACCATGGCTAATAGTGATTTATTTATCCATCCATTTTCTTTACCCGCTTTTCCATTCCGGGTCGCGGGGAGCCGGTGCCTATCTCCAGCAGTCACTGTGCG
>JAOXNZ010000001.1:15095769-15109800 GCA_028566095.1 Kryptolebias brasiliensis | reverse complement strand
AACTCCACCCAGAAAGGCCCCAGGCTGGGATGCCATCCTGCAACCTTCTTGCTGGGAGGCGACAGCTCTAACCACTATGCCGCTGTGCTACCCACGTGATTTATTTATCATGTCTGAAAATTTTCTTGATTTCCAGAGAGTGCCCTTGAAGGGTATGTGTTTTACCTTGTTCAGAATGTGTAGACAAACTCTATAATTTTGTTGCCTGTGAAGCTTGTGTTGTATAATTTTCCAAGGTCTGCGTAGACCTTCACTGATCACTTGTAATCACACTCTCAATTAAAATACCCACTTGGTAAGTACTCCATACATGCCTACATATTGCCACACAAATTTGGCCTCCAATTTCTATGAAGTGTTTGTTTGTTTGTTCTGTTTTAATTGTTTTGTTTTTTTTAGTTTTTTTAGGACTCATGACTCCTTGTACAACACAGTTTTGGCCTGAAGAACTTCATTGTGAACTTTTGAACCCTTCCCATAAAAACAGCAATACTACTTTACCATAATGCTGTTCAATGTTACCTTTAAGCCTTTAGTAAGTGGGATTTAGAAAATAAAGCCCTTATGCAGGATGTTTACAGAAGGTCCTCGCCATACTAGCCACAATCCTGCCTCTTCAGCCCCCTCCTGCCTGAAATCACATTTAATAGGGCCTGTTTGATCCCACAACAGCATAAGCATACACTTGCTATGACCTTGGTTGAATTTAATGGGGGTTAAAGAAGTTTTCACATAGGCAGTGCACACATTAATAGTTTGTCTGGCGGATGTGGTAAATTGGAAAAGATAGAGGTGGAGTCAGAATGTGTGATTAATTGGGTCTGCAACCGCCCACTACCTCCTGCTCTATTGCTTATACAGCTCTTCCATAACTTTATATTGCATCTTAGGGTATTTTGGGAGATTCTGTTCAGGCCAAGATTCTTGTGTGTTTTGTGTGAGTATGGTCATGTTCATGCATGTCTGCAATATATGTATATAGAGAAGAGAAAGAAAAACTTTCGGGAGCAAAGAAACAAATTGGGAGTGGGACACCAAGTGAAGAAACAGTGGTCAAATAAATGTTAAAGTAATAAAATGGTATTGAAACAATATTTACATAATACAGTAAGACAAAAAGATTGAGTCTACAAAAATGTTGACTATACCAGAATAATCATTTCATTCTCAGTATCTTCAGCCAGAGTATAAAATGAATTGATATTTCTCATTATAATTCCTGCATGCAGAGTTATAATGTGTATTCATGTATATTTTTGTGCATTGCTTTTTTCTCATCATTTCTTTCTGAAATCTTTTGTTCCACATTTTACTGGATTTTGCTGGATTAACATCACTCATAGTCTATTAAAAATTTTCCAGATATGGCAATGCCAGCCTCTATAATGGCATTCCTCCTAAGTATCCTTAGAAGCTCCAGACTGTAATATATGTTATAATAGCATAGAATGTAACATCACAGTGTGAGCCAAACAAGTCAAGTAATCCACTATAATTGGTTGGATTTTTTGCAATGAGTCAACCGCTCTGTCTGCCTGCCTCTGTGCCATTGATAATCCAATATACAGTTCTTTAATCTTTACCCTGTGTGTTGAGCAAATTAATTAAATATTGACAAGGAATCCAGCAAAACCACAGAAAAACAGAATGTCACAGCTAAACTGATTAAATCCATGACAGAGGTAAGAGAGAGACACAGAGAGATGTAGAATCTATCTTGTGCTCTATGAATGATTAAAGACCATTGATGATGGCTGGATCCTGTAACCAGCTGAACATTGTGAGTGCAGATTAAAAACTGTAACAACCGTAGGTTCACATCTAACCAGCATAAGTTTGTAATCTTTGTTTTTTTTTAATTGGTAACAATGTTTTGTATGTGTATGTATCTTCAAAAGACAATCTCATTTGCCTTCCTCAAAATGAACCCACCATCTGTCAGCAAGCATCTGGTAATGAGACACTAAGTAAACTCTCACCGGGTCATGCACATATACAGACAAGCCTAAGATGTTGGAGATGATTCTAAAGAAGTTCATGATGTTTCCTTCCCATTGACCCATGCCCTTTTCTCCACAAGTGTAATTAACCAATCTGGTAGACAAACAATTTGGAAAAGAGCCAAAAGTAATCGGAGTCTACTGAGATGCACTTGCATGTATACAACCAAACCATATTTATAGTTCTACTTACCTATTTAGTGCTTGTGTGCTCAAGCTTACATGTTTGTGTGTGTGTGTGTTAAAGGGCGGGGTGGGGAATACACACATGCCTGAGATTGTGTTAAAGTGTCTACGTAGAAAAATCAACAGACAATATTGATGGAGCTGATTTTATTAGAGATGAAATTAGGGTCATGTTGCAGTTCGCTCACTGTGGTCCTATTATTTTGATCTGTCTGTTGGAGTTTTCTACTGCAGAGAGACAGCTGGTCCAGTAACACGATCCAGACCACCAACTACCCACATAGTACCTCAGAGCCAAATCAATCAATGCCCAGGCCAGCATAGAAATGCACAAAAAAAACACATTTCTCCTGACCTACGGTTAGCGTGTTTAGCAATATTGATAAACTTAGAACACCAAAACAAGGGTCTGCTCCTTTGTAGAGAAAAAAAAGCAGGGTTTTTTGTGTTATTAAGAAGAGAATGAGTGTGGAGATGTCAGGAAAAGCCCTGTGGCTGGGAAAGGTAGGGGAGCTGTGAGTGGTGGGGAGGGTGGAGGCAGATTCTCTGTATCATCATCATGTGGCTGAAACAAATCCCTTCTCTCCTCTCCTCCTCACTCCTGCTGTGTGTGAGGAGAGAGTTTGGCCTCGGGCGCATGTTCAGATATGGGTGCTAGTGATTGGTTTGCTGCCAACAGTGGCAAAGGTCAAGTTGCTCTGTGCTTTTTTGTTGTTTTCTCAGAGTCACTGTTGAATTCTGTTCTTGTGCAAACCCATGTTTCATTATTGCAGTTAGATGTGGAAACAGTGCTGTGAGTTGCAATTTGAAAGATTGTTTACTTCTATTTTTAAGATTGGTTTTAAGCTGCTTTATAGTTTGATAATCTTATGTAAGAAAATGAAATATTCTCTGTCTTTTGTCTGAAGTTGTTTGAAAGGCATTTTGACACCTACAGTGTATTCAGAGACATCATTCTACAGAGCCCTCCAGCAGGTGTGTTCAGATAAAGGCGTTATCAGTTTGCTGCCAAAATGAACAAAACATGGCTTTGCTGATTAAAAATTAGGATAACTAATTAGTCTTAAGAGTAGTCCCAAGTGAAACAATGAGCAGTAAAAAAGATACCATTAGATGTATGACATCAATTATTAAGTTAATTTAAACAAAGACATTTCCTAAAGTTGGTTTCTTTCAAAAGAAAATGAATGTTCATTCCATATAGATCACAAGAACAAAAGTGTGACCTATTTCAAATGTTATTAATCTAAAATGCTTGTGTTTTTTATCATATCCTCTCTTTTTTGTGTGTGCCATAGAATTTTATTATGTTGACCTGAAATATTAAGAATCAGCATAAGGCTCTGGTGTAGAAAATGTGCTTAAATGAAAAGCAAAAACTAAGCAAATATTAATGCCATTTTTTGCCAGTTTTGCATTAATTCACCTGTGAAAAAAGAATGTTCACTGTTATAAGAATTATTATTATATTGACAGTAGTCGATAAATTTAACTAAAATAATTCATTCACTGTTTTTCATTTCAATAACATTTCAGGCTTACTATGGCTTATAGTAAATAAACATGTTTTATTTTATTTTAGCCATGTTTCTAAATGTTACAATAAGTGTATCTGATTATTTGTATTTTCTGCCTAACCTTTTTACATGTTTGTCCAATTTTAGTGCTTTCATCTTTTCATCTTCTCATATTTAGTTTTTAATCACATCATACCATATCACATCTGAGTTGGGAACCTGGAAAGTTTAGTCTTGAAACAAATTGGTTTAAAATGCTTTTGAATGTATCTAACCTCTTTCTTGAACAGGATCAGTGTCATAAAATGTAATAAATATTACAGTGATTGTTTTTTTTTCTTTGTCCAGTTTTATGCAGGCTGTTTTACACTGTCTGGAACATTTTTTTTTTTTCAATCTGTGAGTTTGTTTGCCCTCAGACATGTTGGTTTAACCCCTGAGGTGTGTGTGTTTCATCTACTGCCCTCTTGCATCTGACAGGTGACATGAGCTCTCCTAAGACTTATGTGTGTCAACAGCATCAACACAGTGACAAGGGTCTATATGACCCCATTTTCAATCATGTTTTCTGCAATAAAATTTTGTGTGTGGGTGAGTTGTTGTGCAGTGAAAACTGATCATGTTGCAACTATCCATTATTGTATTAGTCATTTCATTTTACTGATATACAAAGATGAATCCTACTTTTTATAGTATTTTTTAACTTTTAGTTTGTAACATTTTACTAGGAAATGACATTATGGTAATGCTATCCTCAGCCACATTTACTTAAAGAAATTTCATAGCTCTTCAGCTCATCTTCATTATCATATTTTGTCTATTTAGCTGAAATTAAGTTTTTCTAAAATCCCCATTTCCCCATTTTCATTCCTCCACCCTGTTACACTTTCCCTGGTACCTTCTTGTCCTCCCATTCTGTTATTTTCTTCGCGTCCTCCCAGTATTCCATATCGACTTTTTTGGGGTCTCATAGCCCAGTTGTACTTCATACAGCCTGGAAATGCGCTTGAGCAGTGAATAATTCTGAACATGATAAATCCCACCTTAAATCCAGCCATGAGACTCCAACAGGGTTCCACATGTAATTCTAAGCCCTATTATAGACCACTAATGCCGGTAGAGGATGGCGAATCACGGCAGAGCCTGCAGCCATGTAAGAATTAGAAATAAATATGCATCGGTACCAGATAAATATAGCAAGTGGCAAATCTGCCATGAGACGGTGTGTGTGCGTGAGAGAGACGCCACAATTTGCAACCAATGAGTAGAATTTGCAACAGCTCTCTGGGTAATTGATGGATTAAATTCAGTGGTTAAGAGGTTGGAGTTAATGTGCACCATAATTTAGTAAAAAGAAAGCTCAATAAAAAAAAGATTTTGTCCACATTTAACAAAATTTGTTCCACTGTCATGTCTTGTGCACCTCATTTTAGAGCTTAGATTACACTGCTCAAGAGTGGCAATTGAGGTCTCTATCAATGGTATTTATCTGCTGTATCTGTTCATTGACTCTGGAGTTACTAAATTAGGACTGTAAGCTATTCTGGGTAGAGCGCCTGCTCTAGTGCTGGGTTAGACTTTTTTGTGCATAAAACCCCTTTGAAGTCATAAGTATAAGTGTAATATTATTTCACTGAGTCTCGACCAGACAAATTCTTTATGCATGTTTTCTTGGGCTTCACCAGCTGCTTAGAGCTGTGGTCCAGGAGTGGATCTCCTCCCGTTCCACGGTAAATAGCTGAAATATTAAAATTCTCTACATTCTCTGTACAAAGTATCCTTATAAATCAGGTAGTCAACCAATCAGAATACTGGATTTAATAAGTAGATTTATGATTAAACCCACCACTCATTCAGTCTACCACCATGATTTGCATGACTTACTTACCATTGTCTCCTTATGCACATATGTGATGTAAAAAAAAAATCTACTATGCATTTAGCATCTTAAATAGACCTAAAATGGGGTTTAATAAATGTTCATGTGGGTTTAAGAAATACAAATATAGTATTTGCAAGTAGTAGTATAATTACAGGAAACTGTTTTGACAAATATTTCCTCAGTTAAAAAAGATTTTGACTACAAAGTCCTACTCGATTCTACAAAATCCTTGCTTGCCCCCCTATAATTCTTTTAATTTTTTTCTACCACAGACCTCCCAGTAAAAGGTGTTGCTATGATGGTAGCATGTATCTCTCCAACCCTTTAGTATACACCACTGCATCATTTGCAACTGTTACATGTCTGGGTCTCCATGCAGAGTTGTCACTTGTTGCTGTTTAATGTGAGTGCTGACACCCCCCCCTGCCGAGTACCAACCTTGCATTGACAGCCACTTTTTAATGAAGTATTTTGCTGTATTAGAGACATCCATTTAAGCTTTAAGTTTCTTATTAGTGAACTTGTTTCTTCATATTTTAACACAAAGAGTGAAAGCTGCAGTTTTGTTTTTCTTTTTTTTTTCTGAGGGCTTGTGCTGGTTTTTGTTCTCTAACAGTGTGTTGTGGCATTATGACATGGTATTTGAAAACCCCCAGTTTTGTTGACTTATTAATTGCTTGTGTCTTCTATCTGAGAAGTGTGGAGATGACAAGACATGCTGTGCCATTCTCTTTAGATACTGATAGTGTTTTTGGTAGGGGGTTGGAGTTGGTGGGTGGAGGGGTTCTTCTTCACTCCCTCTCTCCCTCTCCCTCAGCTCATCAGGCTTCTCTATGGAACACTTAGCCCTGAGGAGAAGCCGTGGGTGGGGGTCTCTAACTTTTGATGAATGAATACATCTCTGACTCACTCTTCTTTTATCTGACTGTTTAATCTTGACTTTCTTTCTCTCTGTGTTTTTTTCTCTATCTCTCTTTTGCACCCTGTCTAAATCATTTCTTCTCTCTTTCTGGCCTCTGCTCCCCACTTAAGACAGTAGTTGCTAATTTAATTGGATTGTGCTGAACTCTGGCTCTCAGTTGCATTTCTTATGATCATTTGTGAACCTCTTTGACTCTGGCTTTCTGTGAAGTTTAGCTTTCTAACATTGTCTGAACTTTCTTTTCTGTCACAGTGGTGTCTTTTCCTCTGTTTTTTTTATTTTTTTTATCAGGTATTCTGCAAAGATGAATTTATAAGTTGTCTGTTACACAGATTGCAAGCAGGAAGAAGACAGTTCTGAACCTATAATAAGGACAGCTAGCTTGAATGTGTTTACAACAAGTTTAGATTCTGAGGCAACAACTGAGACTTAGTCATCCAGGGAGAAACAGGCGATCTTATGCATCCTTCTCCCACACAAGGCTCGTTTTCCTCACATCCTTGGGCTGCCCCTTTGCTTCCCTCCATACCCTCTTGCCTCTTCTCTCCTCTCCCTTCCCCTCCTCTCCTCTCTGCTCTGCTTTCCCCAACCTCCCTGAGCTCGATTGAGGGAGATGATTAAGACATCAAAAGCTGTGCCTCACTGTAGATCAAAACTCAGGGCTGACGGGTGGGAGCTTGATCCCACATAGACTTCCGCTGCATCCCCACAGTCGGAGATTTGCCATTCCCAGCAGCTCTCCTGCTCCACTCCATTAGTATCTCCATGCCAATCGGAGACTCCCCGGGGTTTGACATGTACCCAAGGATGAGTCAGGGCTGTGCAATCGACCCCATCCATGTACAGGCAGGTGCCAAGGTGGTAAATAACAGTGTTGCTCATGAGCATTTGTACATGCATGTTTGTGTGTCCATTTGTTTAAAGACCATTATTCACCTACACCAGTTTTAACATTCGGAACACTAAGCAGCACCAGCTCATCACACTATACTTATATTCTTTTATCTTCTTTTTCTTTCTCTTTCACTCGCTTCCTTAAGGGGTTTTAGTTCATGTGATTCTACACTCCAGCTTTAGCTCAACTTTGCCACTTAGCAGTCTTGAAAGATTTTTTTTTTCTTCTGCTCATCTCTCATTTTGTTCCTGCTGTTAAAGTGGTGATAAAGAGAAGAGAAAATACATACAAGCTCATGAGAAGAGACTGCTAGTAAAATTAAGTGCTTCATCTGAACCACTTAAGTGGAGAAGGATGAGGGCTAGTGTGTGGTGTGTGTTGGGGGGACCAAAGCACAAAAAAATTAAATAAATAATAAATAAAATGACTATGTATGTGTTCATAACAACATAAGGATATCACTGAGTTGACATTTTGCAAATGTTAAATGACTTTTACAGTGCTCACACAGTCCACACTAAGTCAAGAAAAAATAGTATATAAATGGCAACGATCCACTCATTTCTAATTAATCACCACTTATTATCTCATCAAGGTATGTGCAACTCTTCACTTCAGCAGCAGATTTACAGCCATTTGGTCATTCAGCTTTAGCCAGTCAACCTGTGAGTCTGGCCCTGGGGCTAAGCTCATTAAGGCAGGAGAGTTCCCTACTATCCCTCCCTCCTGCAAAGCACCTAAGCCCCCCTCCCCCCTCATTAGCGCCCTGTCTTTAATTGAGTTCTCGTTTCTCTTTATTTTACTGTCAGCATTATAGCTCTTTCATTGTTCACCAGGCCTATTCCAATGTCACTCTTTAGTCCGTCTCCTCCCTTTCTTTTACTGCTGCCACCACTATAGAGTAAATAATATAGTAAGCACTTTTTTCATATTAGCATGTGAAATTCATTTTGACATTAGACTGAAAGAAAAGTGTAACCTGCCCCTGTCTGTCCCCCACACCCCCACACTTGCAGTCTGTGCAACGCTTTCCCTTCTTCACTTACAATACTCTTTTTTTTAAAGTTCAATCTGCACCTAATTTTCTGCAGTGTATCTTTCATGTTAAAGCCTGTTTGCCCTGATTTTTTTTCTCATGACAATGTCAAAGAATAAAGCAATTTTTTATGCCTTTTTCTTAAGATCACCACCTGTTAGAAAAAATAAAATAAAATAAGGGATGCAGTGAGAGAACATGATCGATTAGTTAAAAAATAACAAACAAGGAGAAAAAAGGCTTGGAGTAAGAATCAAAGAGAGCGCAAAGAAAAGTGTCAAACACAACAGATCTGTAGTGAAACTAAGCTGTGCACATCTAGTTTTGTTTAACCTTTCAGATCCTCAGCTGGCAATGTCACCAAACACTGTTAGAGAGGTGATGCATTGGCTATATTATACCACATCCCTGAAACATCAAGTATCCATAGTTGCTCTAAATTTGCTGTTAGATGATGAAACAGAAGCAGCTGAGGAGATTATAGGCCTGACGTTACATCTGGCTACTTGCCCAGTGTTAATTTTTGTAGTTAAAAGACTATGTGACCGCATGGCTGAATTACTTAGATCGCCTCGGTCTCCCTGAGATGATATTGCATGATGCAACTGGATAAACCAGAACAAGGCTGCATGAATAAATGCTCTTGAGCCAAGCAGTGGCTTTTCTTACATGATTTTTCATCATGGCTAAATGTTTGTTTCCCCCCCAGGAACATTAGCATCAAGGGATCATGACCGTAACCGTGTCACTGAGGTGGATTTAGAGATGACTGAGCCCTAAAATCACCATCCAATTTAACAGATGCACTAAAGCAGCATGCTGATATATAAAAGCAAGCACTGACTACATCTTGCAGTGATGAATATAGATGTAAGAACTCACACCAGTGGTTGAATTCTCACTTAGGTCCCACCCTTCTCTCACATATTTTGTTACTTTAGCCATTTTGCTAAATGGCTCAAGTAATCATTAACCAGGAATGTGACATTCTGCATAAAGAAACTGTTTCTGTAGTCCATTCAAAAGCAGGTTGAAGGGTTACGAAGCTATAACAGACCAGAGTAAATCTTTAATGTTCTGTAGTACCATACAATCAAAGTATTGTTCTTAGATCCAACCCTTTGGTGACTGAAATACATAGGAATGGCATCTATGTACTTTACAACATATAGTGGACAAAACTGTGACTTTTTTGTGAAACAATTTGACAGTATTGAGGAATAAGACAATTGATTTGTCACATACCTTTTTGTTTGTGGCTTTGCTCTTGTTAGTTTTGATGCACACAAGGAAGTCACGTGTCTGCCCAGGTTTCACATTTCCATCAGTTGTGACTGGAGCTGAAGTCAATCAATGTCTCTGACTGCTTCTGAATATTTGGGCAGCAAATGAATGCACTGAGCTGTGTCACAGTTTTAAACCACCTAATAAAAGCAGCCAAACCTGTAATTATTTTAAAATGGTATTGAGAACTAAATCCTCAGGTTTTATAAAGGTCTTTCAAAGTTTGTCTTTGGCCTTTGGCTTCTTTTCCTTCTCATTTTCTATTCAGTTCTTGTAAGTGACCATAACACCATAGATGCAGCGTTCTTAATAAATGAGGGAAGTAGCAAATGGAGAGTAAAAAAGTGTAAAAAAATTTAAAAAAATATCTAGAGCAGATGAATAGCGTCTGAAAGTTGTATTTTAATGAAAAGAGAAAAAAATCCAGCAAAGACCTGTCATAAGACTGTGCTGGATTTGGCAAACAGTTAATCGCCATCTGTATGCTATTAGTTAATAGCTCTTTGGGAATCACTGGAAAACTAAGTATTCTTTTAGATTTAGATGCAGAATTTTGACAAACTGGAATTCTGTTTTGTGATAGACTGTTAGTCAAAATGTGTTTAAAATTTGTATTTAAAGCTGGTCCATTCATTTGTTGTTATGTGACACAGCACGGGTTCGTCAGTTTAGAAGCATTTTTATTCACAAATAATTCATAGATGTATGTAGTTTAACCAAAAAGGAAAAAAGAAGAAGAAAAAAAAAAATCATTCCTCTGAGAATGGTGAGGTACTGGTCAGGAGATGAGTGAAAACATTCGGAAATCCTGAAAAATTATTTATCGAAACCACTTTGAACAATCACTTGACAGCAAAAAAAGGCACTAACTCAAGACTTTTCAACAGTTTTGTAAGGACAATCTTTTCCCACTCAAAACAAGCCAGAGACAGATTGTTTTCTTTTCATTTTTGACAACCTCATACATATGCCATGATATATGCGTGGCAATGTTCTTTAATAAAATTGTATTATTGATACTACATTATTTCCATCCTAATAGGAGTTTTGGTCTGCTACTTTCCATTTATACAGAGCTGTTTTAAAGAACACATTTTTGGAATAATCTGTTTCAGTTGGCTTTGATGCCAGAAGATGTTTACTGGGTCAACAGCGCACTTTCTATTTAGAGCAATTGCTATTTTTGTACACCTTTTTGCATTTTAAAGTTTGATATACTATAAAGTTTTTCTTTCATCAAGAGACAGAACACTTTACAAATTCAGTAATAGATTGGTTTTACAAAATACACTTCTTTTTCTTTTAATTTAGTTGCACTTCTGCATAGACATCATCCATAACACTTTCTGAAACATGCAACAATCCCTTTAGTTTAATTTGCATTTTAATGAAAACAATCAGCTGATTTTATCTTATAAAGCGAGTAAGAGGACAAAGGGGGAGAGAGACTGAGGCAAAGCAGAGGGTAGGGGCCGATTTCCTCACCTTAAATAGCTTCTAAATGTGCAAGGCAATACTCCTATTATTAAGCCCTCCAAGTTGCATGGAGGTGGCCAATGCCTGTTTACATTCACTGGTGATACTTGGATTGAGAGAACACAGAGGGAGCAAAGAGAAAGTCTTAAAGGGAGGGGAAGAGGAAATAAATTACCAGGATGGTTCAGGAAGCACACAACAGGTAATTGCAGTTGACAGTCCAGTCTGCCACACAGTTAATTTGAGCCTGGGCCCAGGTCCCCTCCGCTATAGCACACCATTCTTTTACACTGCACAATCTGTCTGCATAGGTACAAGTCCAGACACCATCTCTGTGTCTCTCTTTCTTTCTCTTTCTGACAGTAGAATTATGTCGTCAGCAAGATATGAGCCGCCATGTTTCTCCTGGTGGGCACACTTTCCATGTTCTTATTTTACCTATATTTTATTTTTTACTGAGAAATATTGAATTTTGGGCAGGCTGATAGTGTAACTGTCAGTGATAGGGCGTCATTCTTAACTCCCTCTGACAGGTGGACTCATATCTATGAGGAAAAATAATCTCTCTCTGCTTTAAAACCAGCAAATTTCAAACCATTGGTTGGCAAAGAGCAGGAGAAGGAAGCCGTCTTACCTAAATCTGCTTTGATCAGTTAATGAAAGACATTATTTGAAAAGCTCATTGCTTTTTCAAAGTGAACATGCTGGATGTTTATCTTCAGTTATTTTGAAGCTGTTGTGGTGAACCTGGTTGTGAGCATGCTGGGATAAATATATGCACACTATTAAGGCAAAAATCTACCTACAGTAACTGAGTTTTCTAATATATTTATGGTAACGTGAGAAGTATGCATTCTGTTTCATGTAAAATATTTTCCTGAAGTGAAAACCTAAAGCAAAAGCATTTCTCCTAAAGTGTTTGTACAAACCCATAACAAATAAGAACATCTGCATAGTATGAGTAAAGAATATCTCTGTTTCAGTTATCTTTATCTGAACCCAAAACAGCATTTATCAAGAATCTAGAGCAGCTTTAACAATTTAAGTCATTTATTGAATTTTATCAGCTTGCACATACACTGCAGTTGTGAAGCAAGTTCAGAATTTCCTCTGCTGCCCTCAGTGCTAGGGTTGGGAATGCCCAGTGGCCCCTCAGTTTACCGTACCAAGGATAACATCAACCCCTCTGGTCCCACATCCCTGCAACCACTTGACATTTCTATCGACATTTCCCACGGTGCTCGCACATTAAAGGGCGTGACATTTCATTTGCACACGTTGTTGATTAAAATACACCCTTATGGTCTCAAGAAAAAAGGGGTGCAGGCCCTTTTTGTTCCTTGTACTTTGGGAAATTGAGAGGAGATTAGGGTGTCAATGGAAGACTGGCTGGTTAATCAGGTTATGAAAGACAGTCTCCAATGTTGTTTTGAAGTCTGCTGAGACCCATGACAGTTTTGTATGTTTCGCTTGGGGCCATAAGCATGTGACAACGTTCCATCTTGCCATGCATCTTAATGTAAATAAATCCTGATTTGAATCAAACCGAATTCTCTCCGAGCCCATCAGTGGCAGGTCATATTTACATCTGTGTCAGGCCACCTGCATTGTGCTGATGTCTGCTGGTGTGTTAGCCGCAGCTGGGCTAGTATGATCTGACTTCAGGCTAGGTCTCACCTGCCACCTCCTATTGTTTCCTTCACTTTACACTGGCCTAAGGCCTGTCACTGATGGGCAGCCTGCCGTCCACTCTAAACGGCTGGCTTCCAAAGACATTCAGTTATGTCTTTTCTTCTCTGCCTGAAACAGCTTCTGACAAGACGCTAAGATTTTTATTTTTTATTCAGTTCATGTTCTGCCTTTGTCTGCTGTAAAGCATGACTTGGACTTTAACCTTATAAATGTTTGATCATGAAAATATGACCAAAGAAAACTTTTTAAAATTAAATTAGGGATGAAAGCCAGAGGGTGTTAATCACAATGTAGTGAAATACACTTATGCACCTTTAGTATTAAGCCATTAACATTCAGATTAATCAAATGGTTTCAAGTTAGGCTAAATTAGCCCTTCTTTATCTATCTATTAGTCTTAACTAGATAACTTAAAACCTTGTGACATCTGTGTCTCAATTATATTAAATCAGTGCAAAGAGATACATGTTGCCAAAAAACTAGGCATTTATGGTATACCTTTATCCTCAAGCATCCAATCAGAATCCAGAAAATTGTAACATGGTAACCTAATTAAAAGCTGGTGATATAATACCCAATGACCGCACAGTTGTTAAAGTAGGAAAGGTGCAGGGGTTAATCATAGCCTGTGAGAAGCTTCATGTAATAGAACCCTAACATGATAATTAGTTTAGTTTTAGTCAAACTTATCTGTGTCAATAAAAAATATAGCAAAGCATCTAATATGCTCAGTGCCTGATCCAATATGATACACTTGACTAAACATTTCTATTCATACTTCATGTAGCCCCAATTAATGCCAGAAACATGCAATAATGAGACTGTCCTACTACTGCTACTAGATTTTAGATCAATATTATGACTTACTAATTTAGCAATCATTACAAGCATGCTGCCCTTCCACTTTGGTAGTTTTTACTGTAGAAATAAAATCCTCCTGCATAGTTGCAGATGTATGAGTTGGGAAATTCTGTTTAAAAGGTGATGCAGTTATTCACATGTTTGTTGTCATAAGAGAAATCAGAATTAACTTACAAAATGATATTAAAGTAAAAAAATTTCAAAGAAAAATATGGCTGAAAAGAAAAAATTAAAGGTATTTTGAAAAATACCAGCATAGCCTTGTCGTGGCCTTAAACCT
>JAOXNZ010000001.1:15061710-15075067 GCA_028566095.1 Kryptolebias brasiliensis | reverse complement strand
TATTATTATTATTATTTCAGAGTGAAAATTGAAAGGTTTAGGGAGGGATCTGTGTCCATGTCCTCCCTTTGGTCCTTAATAACTTTCATGGTGTGCCAAGAATGCACATCTCTTTAAATTCCATAAATCACCTTTATGGGATCCGCTGTTTGTCCATTTTAGCTTCTCTATGAAATTGCAGGAAATCCTCTTTGTGAAGTCTTCTGTACTTCATACATGAGTATGCCCCTTTGAATGTGCACATTCACATGTGTGTATGTGTGTGTGTTTTTGTCCCTGCCTTGTCTCTCCTCCTGCTAGATAAAGAATCCCACCTGTCACTGAGGATTGCTCTGGCTGCATCTTTACAGAGAACTCAAGCAGAGAGTGTGCAAAACCATAGACCATATTCATTCCCTCTTCCCTCACCTCTCTGATCCCCTTTCCCTGATATTAAGTGTTTATCTGCAGGGTTTTTTTGAAGTCATGGCCAAAATTTAATCACTTTTACAATGTGATAAGGCAATGCTTTGTTAGGCTAGTAAAATAAGTTGTAGAGGAAGCATAGTGGGACAAGCAATGAAAGTGTTAGACAACAGATGTTATAGACTTTGACATGGCCTTGGCTTCCACACCACATTCTACAGGATGACTCTCAATCTAGTTTGACTCATTGGGTTTTTGTAGACATGTTTAAAACTGTTTAAAACTTAAAGTTACTTGCTGCACAGGTGCAATCTCATTTCCTCTGCCTGTATCATGATCTTTCTCCCATCTTGTCTCCTCCCTTACTCTTTCTCTTTTTCATTCATTTTTCTTTTTTCTTTATTTTTTATTTTTTTGCTTCAGTCATTGTTTTCCAACCATTTTTGTCCCCTACTCTTCCTTCATTTCTCCTATCTTCCTCCTTTTCTCTCCTGTCTTGGAGCCATTCTGATGATTGATTGTTTCTCTGTGGAGTCTGACAGGATGTAGAACACTCTCGGCCCCAGGGGCCCCCATACAGACTGCACCAGCTGATTAAGACTCCCTCCTTTAATCAGTCGCACAGTGCCACACCAAAACCACTCCTGTAAACATCTAAAAAAGGAAGAAAGGTTCCACATCCTGAAAGATAATGCTTTTTTTCTAAAGAAAAGTGTACTTTTTTTTAACTAAGCTGATACCTTCCTCTCTTGGGCTTCGGGGCTCTTGTGTATCAGTGGCAGCAGAGAAGGAAGAAAAACAAAAGGTCTTAAACTTAATAAAGTTCTCTATTGCCTCACTAAGTTAAACCTGGGCAGTGCTGAACCTATTATGGCTGGTAATAGTATTACTGATAGAAATCTCATTGTTTTGCTTCTATTGAGACTAAAAGACTGACAGTCTGGGTTGTATCACATGATTGAGGTGAGAAGGTATTTGAATGATGTCAGAGAGCATGTGGCACAGCCGGAGCTGATACGGTGACAGCTAATAGTAGATTTTTTTTTGTGTGTAAAGGAAGATAATCACTTTTACATTCAGCCGCTCTTTTATCTAAATACCACTGATAATGTGGAATGGTCTCATCTGAAGAATTATCACAGTTTGTTCACACTGAATTATTGAATTAGCCAGAAGGTCACTGTAGTTGACACAGAAAACTTTATAAGTCAAATACAAAACATTTGCAGTCAAGGAGCATGTCTTGAATTTCAATGTCATTTGTTCCAAATCAGGACCAACTTTCACCTAAAGTTGTATAAATGGGGCTCCAATACTTGAATGCAACTTGTAGAGCAATGAAAAAGTTGTACCTAAAGGCCGATCACTGGAAAAGAAAACCTGCTTGTTTTTAAAAATACTTCCAGATATTTTTTGTTACTTTCCAAAGGAATACACCTATAACTGAATTATGAATTAAACCAACCCATTGTCAGTCCACTGTCTTATAAAGGTAATGAGGCTTTTTTTTTTGTATCTGTAAAGATGAGTGACCAGCCTTGGTAAATACAAAAAGTAGCTAGCCTGATGGTGCTGCAAACCTTGTTCCAACAGAGTTCAAGCCTCATCGAACTTTGGGCCAGTTCCAAATTGGTGCTAATATGATTGGGGTGCAGTGGTTAACTAAGTGTTACACATACTATGGTGTATAAAGTTTCAAATAAGAAGTCTGTGCTTATGTTAAAGGGCCATGCATGTATTTGAGTATTGTGTTTAAGTGCTCTTCCTCTTTAATGTGGGTGTGCAGAGTGTACAAATCTGTGCCTGTGGGTGTGTTCAGTATTTTCACCATGCTCACATTTGTATCTGTCTCTGTTTTTCCCTCTCCCTTCCTGCTGATGCCATCAGTACACACATTGTGACTGATGACAGTCGTTGCCACAGTCTGATGCTCTGCAGCTTAATGCCCTTTTTTGTTTATTAATTAACTGCAGGACATATATGCTGAGAGACACTTATTGATTCTGCTGCTGCATTAATTGATTTTGTGCTTCACTAATCATATTGTTGCTGCAAAATCATTATTTGGCCTCTGCATTGTCTTTGTAGTGTAGTCCTGTGTGTTGATGTGCTGTGTCATCCGTAGTTTTGTGGGAGACGTGTTGAGAGTGGTTATCAATAGATATATTTCTGTTTTTATAAAGCTGTTGTATTTGAAAATATGATAGAAATTCTAATAGATTCAAATGAGGATCCATTAGGTTAAAATACCATCTAGTTATGGTTTAATGTGACTGCTTTAAAGAATGTTGGAGTCCTGTTGCAAAAATACTTTGTTATTACAGCAAGTTTTCATAAGTAATACAGGTACAAACAGTTGAGACCTACATTTATCAGTGTTTTTACATGTGATCTTGTTTGGAAAACCATGTGACCACATGATCATGTTAAAAATGTTCCAGAATCACTCGAGAGGTGTGCAAAAGATGTGTTCCACATGTTAAATTAACATGTTTCCACATGTTACAATCATGTGATTTTTATTTTTCTAAAATCACACAGGAACATGTGCAAAGCATGTTTTCCACATATTAAATTAACATGTTTTCACAGATAAAATTGTGTGTTGTTTAAAAATGTGAAGTTCTTGTGCTATTTGTTTCAAAGTCACACAAGAAACATGTTTCATGTGGTTTTTCGGGGGTTATCACTAATCATTTTAGTTATTTTCGCTTCATAACATCTCCCATGCAATTCTTATTCTGCAGGTAAACAGTTTTGCATACCAGCTCTATTCATGTTGTCTAAACCTCATTATAAGAAATACGACACAAAAAATACTGGTGATTCCCAAAAAGGTTGCTTGTTTTTGTGTTCCTGTCATAATAAAAAAAAAGATCTAAAAGATCTAAACCAAGCCCTCTGAGCATTTTTTAGACAAAGCATTGTTTGCTGTTATGGCTTGGGTTCAAGAAACAATGACTTCTAAAACCAAAACTCAGTTCTCCTGATTCTCATACAAACATAGGTACTTGAACTCACACCCACTTGTAAATGTTGATGAAAACAAGTAAGCTTAAATTATACTCTACAACAGCAGAAACAAACCCGGAAGAATCATTGTGTCATTTAAACAAACAGATTTTAGTGTGCTTCTGACTGCCAAGGACTCCCCAGTGAGTCTGACCAGAGGTTACAGTGTAACCAAAGCATCTGTCTTCTGCTCACCACCCAGATCAGCTGGTTCAGCTTGACTGGGCCCAGTTGTCTTGGTTCCATAGTGACGACTGTCTGGGAAAGGTCTGTCTGGGGTTCAAGTACATTAAAGTCATCCGCTCCCCTCCCACTGAGCCGCAACACAGATGGCTCCAGATGCAGCTGGCACAGCACAGTGCAGCACCTGACAGTGTTCATTCACTCTCATACACACACACACACACACACACACACACACACACCCATACACATATACAAATATAAACACATGCTAAGACACAAACACTAACTCAGGTATACCCACAGTATATCTAAATGCATGTAAACCTACCCACACTCTCCCTCTGTGATGGAAGCTCCGACACCCGCACTTTAGATACTTAGATGCACGCTCTCACAGCAGGAACATATGCTGCCACCCATCTACAAATCCTCACAGTAGCACACATGCGAACATGCAATTAAAAAGTCAGATTACTGCATGCCACACACATACACTCAAATGTAAACCCACACATATTGTGCTAAATTTCTAACATATGTCAGGGCATTTTGATGTGCACAGTGCAGAAACCCTTTATCTCTCTGCAGAAGCGAGCAGGAAACAAGGGGAACAGGACAGCTGAAAGAAGTCAGATTGAACATGCGCTCCATTTGTAACTCAGAGAAAGATGTAAATTGAGAGCAACATGTTGTGTTACACTGTGAAAGAGGCCACGGGTATAACCATTTGGTTATGAATAGGGGTGGTAAATAAAACATTTAAAACATTTAGATGGCATCAGAATGATGTTTGTCTTAAATGTTTTTGGGGTTTTTTTCTGCTTGGAAAAGGACATTTGAACCTGAAAAACTGCTAAATGTCCAATTCATTTATAGCAGTAAAATGCAACACTGGGACACTTACTGGGTGATCCATACATAAATTTTGGGAAAATATATTTTGATTTTAGCGTCCAACAGACTTTGGCACAAGATGATATTTTTATGTCCAAATGACTAACAAATTAAAATATGCCATTCTAGAAATTACAATTGTTGTCACAGTAAAATATTTGTGATGATTATATTTATTTGATGTGTACGCCTAAAAATCTCAAATTAAAGAGCCAGATTTCCCTACACCTTTGCCATGTCCATTACACATAAAGCTGGGATAACCCTACCATCTTGGCACAAACATGCAAAAAAACAAAGTAGAGCTAGGAGGTGGAGAAAAGGGTAAATTAGGATCTGACCTTACTGGTGCCATACAAAAATGAGGTAAAGCCTAACACATTTATGATGTAACCATTACCAGTGTCAGCGGTTTCATCCCAAAGTTTTTTACTGCACTGTGCAGTGAAAAATTTGGGATTAAAGTGTTTGAATAAATCCTGCCATTTATGTTTTATTTACTGGAATGGTTTGGATATGAATAGAACAGGATGCACACATTTGGTCTTCTCAACTGCTCTACCTGACGTCAATAATGAATGAGCAGAGTACAACTACTTCAGAGCTATCATGGGTAAACCAAGACAAATAGAATGCACAGAAACCTATAGAAGTATATCGATTTTGTCCACAACTACTAGCCACAGTTTTTTGTTTTTTGTTTTTTTTTTGTTGTTGTTGTTTTTTTCATTTTACAGTGAGTTTTATGTCACTACATACAGAATTAATTCAAGGACATGGAGCCTGTAATGTTACTATTCCTTATTGCTACTTTTAAATGTTGTGCAGTCAACCATTCAGGTGTATGTTTTTCCCTTTTTTTATTTTTTGTCTCAAATTGTAGAAGAGTGCAGGGTCATCATTGTTGTTTTTTTAGGGGTGCTTCAGAAGTCTTCACACATTCTCTACTGAGAAGAGGTCAAGTCTGTAGAGAGACCAGCCCAGTACCTACATCTTGATTTTCTGCAGCCCTGCCTTTGCAACATGTTTACAGTGTATTGTTTTTATTGCCTTATTGAAAGTTGAAAGGACTAAATATATAATACATTGGGTTATGCTGTCTGCAACTAAGGTCAAATAAAATCGAACGTAAAACTTGTAGGTTTTTTTGCAGTTGTAAACCTGTAAAACAATTCACGCCTTTAAACATCTAACTGTTACTGCAAATACATGTCAAAATTCTTTAAAGTTGTATTCACTCTTTGCACTTTATACAAAACAACTTCTTAACTTGAAACTCTCATTTTCCCAGTAGTATCCCTCTCTGTGGCTGTTAGCCATGCAAATTTTTCATCTACATCATTTCATTGAGTTTTAATTAACACAACAAGGATTCAGTGTCCTCAAATGACATAACTCGGAGCACAAATTCAACCTCATTAGCTCTCAGTATCTCTTCAGCCAAATGTAAGTGTGGATCACTGCACCCGCTTTTAGTTTTATGTTTCAGATCATGTGCTTAATGAATTGATTTGTTGTTCAACCAGCTATCCCTAAACTGTCCTGCTAAGATCTCAGGCTATCCTTGTAGCTACATTGATTATTATTATGACTGAGTGATTAGAAAGTATGCCGTGTATTTTTTGGATATTGTTTTGTTTTTTACATCATCTTTCCCATAGGCCTAACTGCCTTTTCTGTGATTCTTAAAAAGCCCTCTTTGCTGGGTTTGCAACCATTTAGTGTTTGATGGTTCCTTCCTAAGCTTTCTGTCTTTATTCTCTAACTTTGATGATTTTCAGTAGTCTTACTCTGCTCCCTTTGCTCAATATAGTCATTGAACTGCCGCAAAATAAGTTCTAATACAGTTGCATCCTTTACAAAGTGTCAGGCAAGCACTTCTCCTTCAGCTGCTGTTTGTCCTCTGACAAACAGCTGGAATTAGGGTGGTTACACGCAAATGCAACCCTTTTAAAAAATTAAAAAATAAATTAAAAAACATTGTATGTGTTTCAGGACTAGGACATTTACAGCCTACTCCTGCATAGCAATATTCTGTTAAAAGAATTGCTTATTGTTCAGCAGAGACGTCTGCTTCTGTGTGTATGGTTTTGCTACAAATGTCACCGGTTCATTAAATGAAGTGCAGTAAAAAAAAAAAAAAACAACACATATTCCATTTGTCCCATTCGAATTCTTGGCGCATTCGAGACTGTGTGCCGAGTGAGGTTCAATACCTGCTCGTGGTACAGTGATGTCTTTAAGTGATCTATAAAATGTTATTATTTAAAACAAGCTCTTTATGGATTGCTTACGAGACATGCTTAGCACATGATTGATCTGACCTTTCACAGACTGTCGTTCTCAAGGAAAACATCAGCCTTAACCTTTTTTAGCTGGATTACTCTGCCACCACTTCTGTACGTGCATATATGCGTGCGTGCCTGTGCGTGTATGTACATGTATGTGTTAGCAGTGGAAGCACATGTGTTTGTATGCATGGTAAAATGCCATCTAGCGTTGCCTGTCTCATATGCTTTTATAAGGTTTGCTTCACTGAGATGAAAATAATACATTGCTGATTGATTGATCAATCATGTCTGAAAGGGTATCTGCGTCTGCATATGTGTGTATGTGTGTGTGTGTGTGTGTTGGGGGGGGGTGTCTGTGTGTGTGTGAGCCAAGGCTACGTACAGCTTGATGCAGAATAGAGATTGATGGAGGCTTGCCGTGAGGAGGATACTCAGTTATCTCCTTGTAATTAAAATCCACCTCATAAAGATTATTGACTCCCCTACCACACAAACCAGCATGCCGCCTTGCTTGGCAGGGTTTTGCAAAGCGCTTCTTAAAAAATGAAAAATAGCATATTAAGCAGCACATATTTCCCATTTATGTGTTACATTTAGATGTGGTTAAGTTATCGTAATGTGCAATAAAACCTGGATGTGAAATTTGTAATCCACTTTGGAAAATTGCTTGCTGTATTGCTTTAACATTCCCTGAAAGAGCTTTTGAGATGTGTGTGCCAGGTTTATTGTACGCTATAATTTAAAAGTCCTCAACGCAGGCAGTAAATATAAATTTATTAGTGGTGGGTTTAAAAAGCCAGACTGAGGTAGCATGAATGACAGGATGCTTGAGTGTTTACAGTTTGTGAGTGCATACAGAGTGTGCTTTTGATACGTGCCAAATGAGAATGTGTTCTCTCTGAGTTTGTTTGCCAAGTGGAGAAGATTACCATTTCAGTCTACTGCTATGTGTCAACTTTTTTTTAAACTAAACTAAATGATCATAATGGAAATTTTATTTTCATCTTACTCTTTGTGATTGAGGTGATTGTTTCTTGACACCAGAGTTGGGCCAGGTGAAAACTAATGTGTTTTCTTCCTGGTGCTTGTATTTGTGAATAGTGTGCATCCCTGCAATGTGCCAACAAACCTTTGAGAAGGGCAGAAAAAACAAGAATAGGTGTTAATAAAATACATGAGAAACTTTAAAACAGAAGTTTAAATCTTTTCAAGTGGGGTTTTGTGGAAAGTTTATGAACAATTAATATCATACCTGTTATAGACAACACTTTGAAAGACCTCAGTTAGGAGAAACAATTTAATTCTGACTTCGGACCTGACTGATGAGCTACCAGCTAGACTGAGCAGGATCAAGACCATAGTGGGTTTCTGCCAAACAATTGACATACATTTAAACATTTTATACCAGTACATGTGAATGATATTTAATAAACCTTCACATTCATGTCTGTTTCACATTACAGTTATTTACATTGAACTGTATGGTTATATGAATGCACAAAAAGCAGCAGCAGCAAGCTGTAGCACTTCTGGTACAGACTGGGGGCACTTCCAGCAGGACGATTATAATATTTCTGCCAGAATAACTGTGTAATGCAAAACTAACTCTACACTCCCTTTTGCTCTCATCAAACCATAATTGATAGTATTTTTGCCTTAGTCCTGCTCCAACTAGCAGTTATCTTATCACTCTAATCAGATTTAAACTATATCTATCCAAATGAAGGCTGGTTAAAGAATTATTTCCAGCAGGCAAAACCTGTTCATAACCTTTCCACAGAACACTGCTTTAAAGGTCTAAACTATCCATTTAAGCTATACCATATCATTTTTGAAAGTTAATTTTACTTTTCTTGGTTGCATCTTGGTGACAATGCATGTATTACTGCTGTATCTGTCTGAACTTTTGCCCTTTTGTTCATATCTTCAGCAGGTGGGGAGCTGCTTCTCTGGGGTCAGCTCCCCTGTGTTTCTCGGGTCAGTTATCAAGCGGGCCTCAAAAGGCTCCGGACCCCCAGCCTGTTCCACTGGCAGGCCGTGAGGTATGTGTCAAAGAGACTGTGCAAATGATGTTTTCAGGCTCTTCAAGTGTGGAGCAGATGAAGGCCTCGGGACTTTCTGAAAAATGAGTTTTAGCTGGAATAAGCATGAATTCTTAAAGGGTTCATTCACACTGATTCCCATTCCTCTAAAAGCTGAGTTTGTGTTGTTTTTTAACTCTCACTACCAGTCATTAGTGTGAGCAGAGCTAGTGAAAGCCTGGGAAGTGTGAATTCTAACTTGACATAAATGACTGTATTTCTCTAATAGAATCAATCTCTCCATTCTTACAATAATAAAGTTGAATCATTTCTTCCTGTGTCAACAACTCCATTTGACTCAGCATTACACAAAAAATGTTGCACAGTAAAAGGAGCTGAGATTTAATGTTTTTGGAAACATTTTTAAACCCTCACTGTGTAATTTTGACTTTTGCACTATAGTAAATGCAGGTATGTTATTGTCTATGACCTTTTACTGCAAGAACAAAACCTGTCATCCAGCCCTGATTTTTTTCATATTTCTGTTCTTAATTGTTTTGGGATAAATTAGAAAGAGTCAAACGATTTATACCAGTTTTCACTTCATTTTTTTCCTCTCCATACTTTATTTTTATCTTCTTCTTTAAATGATGTTTAGTTCCTCCTCAAAGCCCCTCCTCACTCACTTCCTCACTTATCAAACCATAATTCACTTCAGAGGGAAGTATCATTAATGCACAGTAGGACCCAGCATCTTGATGTGTGCTAATTATATTGTGTGTTTTACACGCTGGATGACTTTTGCTTAGTCAGTGATGAGCCCAGGATCTGGTAATTGTTTTTTTTTTTGTTTTCTTTATTTGTTGTTGGGGTTTCTTTTGTTTTGTTTTTTTGGTTGTTTTTCTTGGGGGGGGGGTGGCTGATGAGTCAATAAAAGCTTGTTATTCTATGTGCATTATATATATATGTGTGTGTTTGGGGGGTGGTGCGTGTGTGTATCTGCAAGTAGATGTGGAGCTTTGAGGATATAAAACCACATTTATTTGTACTTATGCATGTGTAGTCATGCATCAAAGCCATGTGCATACAAGTGTAGCGCATACACTGTTTTTACAACCTGAGATTATTCTGCAGCTTCACACATTATGCGCTTCTGTGAACTTAGTAATGATTAGCAAACATTCAAAAATCACAAGATCATTTTGACACCTTAAAACTGCATGCAGTTTTAAAATCTGTCACAAAACTCTGACATGCACATTCAACCATGACGCTACACTCTGCATCGCTAGCATTCTTCACAACCAAGGTGATCCTTTTAGCACTGTACATCAGTCAGTGCTATATGTTGAAACGTAGCTCAGCCTGGGGCTAATCACGCTGATTGGAGGTGTCCTTTGGCTCACCTGGGGGCTTCCAATCCTATTAGGCCAACAGTCCTGAGCCTAGCGTACCCAGCAGCCGCTTGTGTTTGATCACCGGTGCTTAGAGCCCACACTTGTCCTCTTATGTTGGTGTTAAGGCATGGAAAAGAGGTGAAGCGGGGTGGGGGGTTGGGGATGAGGGGTTCAAATGTGATCTCCTTAACTCTCTGGGGGGCAGAAGGAGCACTTCTCTTCTCCTCCAGCTGGAGTTGGTCTTTAAACTTCTGATATCACTTGAAAAGCGGAACATAGCAAGTCAAGTTTTTTTTAGCAAAACAGAAAGATGGAGAGAATGTCAGAGAGAAAAACTGAGAAAGGGATAAAGGGAAAAGATGGTTGTGGATGTGTACATGTCTGTTGGTTGCAGGATAACTTAATATGTACCGTTTTGCTGTCTTTGTCTCATCTTTACCAGATATTTTCCTCATCTTCATAACTACTTTTTCCAAACTGCATGCCCCTCACTATGTTCCTCCTTTGCTCCCCATCCCCCCTTTCTTCCCTGGACCAAGAGCGCCCAAGAAGAGCCATGTGTTTCCAAAGTGGACTGGATGGGAAATCGAAGCAGGGCTTCTGTGTTTATCAAGCCACAGCTCCGTCACCTTGCTCCTACTCCCATCTGGAAGCCCGGGCAAATTGGTGACAGCAGCAGCACACATGCCCTTTTTTTTCCTGTTTGCACACCGACACACACAGTCACGCACACACACACTGCACAGCACCTTGGCCTGTTTAGTTTTATTACTGGTGTCAGGTGAGGAGGTGGAGGTAGGAGTGCTGTCTAATGTTCAGCTTACACACATCTACGCTCACAGATACACTCACACAGCCATTTCCACCCCTGCTGACACCTTGGCTAACGAGACCTGTGAACTGCACAGACAGAACTCTGAGACTTGTCAGAGTCCCACTCATTTAATGCCAAGACCTGGCCCCAGCTCTAACCCAACCAGGGTTTCTGTATACGCACTGAGCCACAATAAGCTGAACAGTGACATTCCAAACATCAGCCTGCTGAAAACTATTGCTCCTTCAGGTTATTATTGTAAAAGTAATGCACTCACTGCTGTAATCCAAAGCAATTCTTTCTATAAAATACAAAAATATTAAGGGTGCAGTAATTTTCAGCAATTTGCCATAATAGTGGAGCCAACATGAGTGCTATGGTTTAATTTAATTATACTTAAGGTTTGCTGCTCTTTATCTAAATGCATACAAGGATTCATTTTATTTGAATGTTTGATTTTTTTCTTGCATGTCTTATATAACAACACAGTTAGCTCAGCAAGCCTTCTTTCCTTCTGTGTTGAGTCACTGGAGAAAGTTGCATGGAATTCTGCTTTTTTGTTGCATGTTTTCTACTCTGCTTCTCTTTGAATGCCTCTTTTATTTCTCTGGTGTGATCATGTAAGTGGAGTTTAAAAGAGAGTCGACTCGAGTTCGAGCCCTGCACGGCCTTGCTACCTTGGAAATTAACTGCACAAACAATGTCTGGCCATTGTGCCTAAGCACTTATAGCAATGCCATTTAAGAGAATATTGATCCACCCAATGCAGGGTCAATCACTGGATCAATGGTGTGTGGGCTGGTTGGCTAGAAGGCTGTTTGACTGCATGAATGAATGGAAGGTTAGAAAACAGATGAATAGACAGTCTAATAAAGATTGGATGCATGGATATATGGATTTGTCTATGGATGGACTTGGAGACTGATGCATGGATGGCAGTAGTGTCACGTTTGAACAACATTTGAGTTTAACATGTGTTGCTCAGAAAATTTCATGTGTTTGTCCTCTTTTGTATGTACCTGTGTCTCCTCTGTCTCATATACTTCTTAAAATGGGCACATTTTAAGACAGATATTTAAATTATACATAGAACAGCCAAGTCTGTCATAGCTCTGGTGCAACTTTTGTGTAAGCTGTAGTGCTTTTTCACCTCATTTTTGTAATTTGAACATTTACAATTCCCTTCCATGATGTTCTCACATTTAAAAAGTTGCTTCTGGTATGATTCCCACTCAGTGAATTTGGTGACCTGAAAATGGATGAATGAATGGATTTTTATGTATGCAGTTTTTAAAGACTGAAATAGAAAAGGGAACGACACATAAACAGGGCTTTATAAATTTGGCAAAAGTGTGTACAAGCACACTTCTGTTTTTGTGCATACATGTAGTTTTAACTACATGAGTCAATTTTATTAAATTCACTTGACCCCAATTAATAAAATGTTTAGTTAAAACTACAACAGGTGTGGAACTTCTATCCTTATTAGAATACTCATGCAATCATATGATTATTATTATTATTTTTTAATGTCAGTTACACTAAAAGACTGATAGAACCATGTTGTGATGTGTTATAACCTGTTATCCTGGCACTTGAGACACGCTTCACTCACTTCAGTTTTTATTGTAAACAGTAGGCATCACTGCTGAGAAAATTACATTGACAAGAATGACACTCTAAGCTGCCCATATCCATAACATTAAATGACAAGATAGTTTCAGCTTATCTGTTTGACTCATGAGTTGTTGATGTTTTTGATACATTTGATGTTTGTACTTGCATGAGCTTTGATGGACTTTACAGATGCCCAGGAGACAGGCTTGCTCATGCACTCATCCCTTAAGCTCTCTTGTTTTACAGTTGCACCACTAGTGCATCTTGCAACCATTCACAACAGTCAGGAAGTTAGGAAGGTAGTTAAAAACACAACAAAATGCTGCCTGTTTCTGACCTCATAAAAGATGACCATGAACTTCACATGATAGTGCTAATCTGACTGACAGATGTTGACTACTAGAATAAGCCTGCTAAGTGACTGCTCTTTTAACTTGCACCTCTTCCTCTTCCTGTGTGTTGCCACTTTTGAATTTGCACACACTGTGGTTAGTAAATAAATGAATAAATATTATCAGTTAGCCAAGGGTTTTTTTGCATGAGCAACTAAAAAACATGTTTAAATCATTTTGATTGAAAGGGCATGTCATGTATAAAACTACTAGCATTTGTGAAGGTGTTATACTGTATTTTTAAAGTTATATTAGTGGCATGGGGGGGGACTGGGGGGGGGGTATAGATCAAAATTAGCATTTTCTTGGTGGATTTTTTATACCAGGG
>JAOXNZ010000001.1:14984470-14997276 GCA_028566095.1 Kryptolebias brasiliensis | reverse complement strand
GTGGGTGGGGTGGAAGAGGCAACAGTGCTGGGTTTCCTTCTGACCTCCTTCAGGTTAGCAAGTTCCCAAGTTGGGGTGACTGAAATTTGAAATCTGGTACATGTGCCTCAGGTTTCTTAGGGTTAGGGTATCATAGACCAGATATTTAGTTGGATAGCTTGTAAACTTAGCGGCACCTCGTCCTTCCCCACAACAAGTTGGTTCTCTGTAGGAGCGTCTATGATTGGAACAGACTGTGCTTTTAGTTCATAGTCATTCTCAGTAAATATACTGTGCTAACAGATAAGGGCTTGTTTCTGCTGCAACCGGCTAGCCGCTAAGCAACAAAACTGTAACTAGACCTGAAAAGCCAAACTGAGGTGACCCTATATTCCTAAATTAAGAGAACAGGTTTCCTGTGGGATGTTAAAAGTTTCAACCCTTAACAGGTGCCTCTAAGACAGCCTTTCCACAAAGATGCTTAACAATTACAAACAGGCTGTAATAAGTTTGTTTTCTCTTTTAAATAATTATTTTCACTCTTAAACATTTTTTTGCTTTAAAATGTGTTTGTTTGAAGGGTACACACTGGCAAAATAAATAAATAAATAAATAATAATAACAGTAATACCTGAAGTGAACATTCAAATTGTTAGTACAAATAGAAATATCTTTTGTGTTTCTTCTTCTATTCTTTCAGCATTCTCTGTACACACTGCATCTGCTATAAAAAGCTCAACTGAAAAGCTGCAGGGATACAATTAGGCAGCACCTTAAAGGTTCTCTCACTACAGACAGGCCTCAGATGACCACTGCACCGACCTTCTGTTTATTAGATTGAACCCTGATTTGACGCATTAATGGATATGGTAAATGTGCATGTGTGTGTGTGTGATGGTAAGACCAGGGGCAGGTGTAAGGTTCTGGGCTCAGAGTGAATTTGGGATCAGTTGCTGCGGGTGTGTTTTGTGTTTGTGCAATTTGTCTGCACAACCATCTACGGGGGTGGGGGGTGTTCTTGATCTTTCTGAAATAAGGGACTGCACAGCAAGTCATACAGCACAAGCAGATGGCAGTCAGTGCCTAGGGTCAAATTTACTGGCCCGGCAATCATGGTAGTCAATAACTCAGCTCTCTCAGTGACTCTGCTACCTGTGTAGGGCTCATCATAACACCCAACTCTGGAAACAAAGACATAGCTCTCTCACACCTCTAATCTATCATTTATATCCAATTTGACGCCATGTGATCATTTTTTTTTTCCACCTGTATTTTCTTCACTCTTGTTGGTATATCCCTCAACGTTTTTACTTCTGTTTTGTTCTTTCCCCCCCCCCTCAGCAGATCAATGCCGTAGCGCTCACTTGTTCACCCTGAACTGGCGGTGAACTCCCCCAGCATGCCGCCAGCCTCTCCAACCTATCCCGGCACAGTTGAGGGTCACCACGAGGATGTTTCTGTGCCAACATACAGACAAGCTAATGCCCCTCTGATGACTCCAATGTTAAGCTCCACCTTCCCCTACAGGGTGGAGGCTTTGATACAAAATCTTTTCTGTCTCACCTGCAGATGCAAACCTGCTCTCATATGAACTTCAACAGGCCTTTAACAACTTATGTCCTCTCTTACGTTAATAGATGAAGTGTGTTCAGGCAAATGGATGTTATTAAAGCCAAGATGGGCCAAGTTTGGCACTGATTTAGAGGAAACTTAATTACTAGAGAAAGAAGGAGAAGAAGACAGCAACCATGCTACAAATCAAAATAATATCTTTGAAAGAAACATAGGTCATTGATGTATTATCTAACTGTATCTTGTGTGTTAAATCAACCCACAAATAGCCCTAAAAGGGCAATTTTACCTCAGTTTCAGCTCGTCTTGGAAGCTGTTTTTAGGTTAAAATCTGTTTCTATTAAGGATAAATAAATGATTTATCAAAATATGATTTAATAAGAAATGCTTTGTATTATTTTAACTACAGCTTCTATCCTATACATTATTAATAAACCTTGTATTATATGCATTCATGTGTTTTCTTGAATTTGTTGTGAAAGCACAAAGATGTATGTAACAGTTTCAACAGATTTATTGGAATTAAATAAAAAAAGCAACAATATAATCCTATTTAAGTGTCCTTGTAATTAGTACTGGGTATAGGTAGAGATAACAGATTGTAATATTTATGACTATCCCTGATAGCTAACAGGTGAGGCAGGCAGCCTATACACAGCTCCATAAAGATGCAGAAAAGATCTGGTACTGAAAAATGCTTTTTTTATTTTTTTGCGGGGAAGAGATCCATCATGTGCTCCTTGTTGAGGTCATGACACAGTTTTAATAGAGGGCTTAACTAGCGGCCTGTGGTTGACCATTTTGTTGTCTGAGCTCGGTGAGTCTGCCTCATTATGTGACAGGCAGTGAGGAGCATTTGATCGTGGGTATTTAGCCTCCTCCTCTCTGTCACAGCCACTGGAGCCCTCTCTGGGTAATTGATTGACTGTTTGATCTTCCTCTGACTCTGCGATACAACATTATGATCACACACATACACAAACACATAGACTGAACACTCATATTTTCACCATCACTCACTCCAAACACACACACACACACACACACACACACACACACTGAGGTATGATCACTTGTGTGCGGTGAAGTAAAAGGAACAGAGGAGCAGAGTTTTGAGCTGGAAACAAGAAAACTCCTGCATAGCTAAGGGCCATGCTTTCTTCCCTCTGCACCAAATGCTGCATGCTGTTACAAATGGTAATCGGCTGTGATTGTCACAAATTTCAAAACAAACGCTAGGTGACTGAAAAGCCAAAGTGACGCCCCGAGTGATACTCCGACAGGAACTGCAAATCAAAGCATGCCGACTATAATTAGGTTCCATCTGGGCTACATTATTTAAAGCCGCACCAGTTAATTGCTTGTGTACAAATGGCCTATTTTATTTGAATCAAATTCTTTTTTGTTCATAATTACACTGATGTGAAGGGAGGCATATCTCTTTGCTTCAGTTATAATAATAAATACATATTCAAATTAAGAGCACTTTAAGGAAAGGGGAATGTAAAGTGATGATACTTTTCTTTGTGTGAACTGATCTTCTTTAAACAATTATGGGCGCTAAAAAATTACTGACATTTGGGTTAAATATTTAATGAACTTCAATTAAAAAAGATCAACATTGATATAATCATGTAGCAAAAATTACAAATACAGGAATCCTGACACGGCTAATATACAACTAAGATACTAATATATTACTGCAGACAAGAAAACATTTTCTCATTTCCTTTTTTCAGAAATTTCATTTAAAAAAAATGAAGCACACAAACACAAGATTATCTTATCAATTTCCTATCAAATGTAACCTAAGCTTTTGTTTTATCTCATTGTGAGGGAGAGCACTGTGGTGCAGGTCTTGGCTGACTGCAACCTTAGCTGAGCTGCTGTTTGTGGAAGCTATCTGTTGCATGCATCAACGGGGGGAGAATCGCTGTCTGTATCCTGGTTGTCAGATGATCAGATTTCCGCCCCTGACACTCTCTGATATTAGATGATCTTCTGTGGTGGGTGTAAGGAGATGTTGCACAGTCTGTGCGCGCATGCTGTGTGTGATCTTAGTGCCTAGATGTATAGTTGTCCCTAAGCAATGCCCACACATGTGCAGTCAGTTGTGTGTATTGTCACTTCGCTTGCAGACATGCGTAAAGGTCAAGGATGTCATTTAGTCCCACATGGCTGTCTGTTGAGGCGAGCGGGATGTGTTGCCACTAAAGACAAGGTCAAAGAGAGCTCAGGCAGGTGACAGGTGGTCAGCTATACCGACAGAGCAGAACGTGTCCATGTCATCTTTAGTCAAAAAATGTAATTAACCCTGTTCACTAATCTTCAATCTGCACTCCTGGAGACAATGTTCGCATTAAAGTAGGAAGAAAAAAAATCCTATTATCAGACTTTGGGTACGCAAAATTATCTGTGTTCATTTACAATAAACTCAAGCCTTCACAGGTTTACTACTTTACTAAAACAAGAGGGACATACATGCATCAAACAAACAAAAAAAAAACTGCTTATTTGATCAAATCATTTTCACCACTGTTGCCTCTTGAATTAAATTTATTTTTAATGCTTGCTTAAGTGGGGTCTGCACCACCCCACCACCCCACCCCCCACTCACATTTCTGTCATCCTGCTTTTAATTGCTTTGCTTATTATTGCGTGTTGTTGTTAGACAAAAACAAGGCAGAACTCATTACACATCCAGGGATGAGGATCCTGAAACAGTAGCTATGGGGGATGCTCAGGGAATTCTGTATTTACTAAGAAAAACAAAGAGACAAATAAAGTGAATTGAGAAGCCAGACAGAATATCACAATAACTGGCTGAAATCATCACACAACCTAAGCTACTTCACATTCAGTATAATGCTCCACGAAGAGGGAAACGTGTGACAACAAGGGCTCTGCACAAAATACGTTTTATGTATTTCTGCTCCTATCTCATCAAGTTAAACACCTTCATCTATCCTCTACAACTTCTCCCTTCTTTAGCCAGGCACTGAGACTGGACTGAGAGCGTTTTTATTTTAACAGGAAAAAGTGGCCTTGGCCATCATAAAAGACACTTGCTTTTATAGACTTGGAGCAGAGTATTTACAAGATAACCCTGGACCAAGGACTGCACAGGCTATTTGATACCGGCGTCAGATGCTCCTCTCATCTCTCCTGTAAAAATTGAAAGTCCAAACATGCCCTCCCCACCACAGAACCTCTCAATGTCACTTGTTTTACTCAGCCCTACTGAAATTGGTTCAGCTAACTGTGTGTGGAATTTAACAAAGAGAAAAGCTGCACATTGATTGATTTAAGGTATAGAGATTTTAAAAAAGAAGCAAATATAATAAAATAACATTTTGAAGTTGGTGTTGTTAAAAAAAATGTATCTTGTCAGGAGAAACTCATTCTGTTAGGGTTGATGAAATTTACAAGTATTAACAATAACTTTAATGTAATAAACAAAATATAAGGTGTTATTTCAAGCCAGTCTCAAAAATTTTCTTTTACTTGTCATGACATGAATTATTGGTACAGTGTGCTTTTTTTTCATTTGATTAGCTGGTTGTATTTTCATAGTATTTACCAATAATCATTTAGCTGATGCTTTTATCCAAAACAACTTTCATATGAAGAACAAGATTCAAGCCTTAGGAAATGTCTTTGCCAAAACGGGAAAGAAGTTAAAAATAAATTTGACCTATTGCATTATAATTACTTTTCAATGTTATTTTCATTTCTATGATGTCTGTGCTATAAAGTATACTGTTTAAAATAAGCATGTAGTAAAAGTTTGTTTTGCCAGTGTAAAAAACGAAGATTGTGTTGTCCGGTTCAACCACTAGGCACTTTGCCTAGTAAACACAAAAAAATCCAAAACAGTCAATTGCACAAATCCTTTTAATTCAACTGATTATAGGAAATTACTTGATATTATCAATATTACATCATAACTAAAACACCAAGGAGGAGAAACTGTGAGACTATTTTCAGCATTGAAAATTACAACATTACTTCAGTAAGAGGACCACAACTATAAAGAGAACTGTCTAAGTTTTTGCTTAAATTAATTTTTACTTGGCTGATTGTAAAAGCAAATGTCCACTCCAGCTCATCTACGTTTATAGGATTATTTTGTTTCAAAGCGTAATGTGTACTGCTGGTATGTAAGAGAAAGAAACCATTCAAGTGAATTCATGTGCATACACTTATGGCAGGGTCTATAAAGTATTACCTTACATAAACACTAAGTAATGGAGGGATACTTCCCTGTACAAGCTTTTTGTTCCTTCTGTACCACCACTGGTTGGGACTCAAATGGTAAACACTCAGGGGCTGCTAACTTGCTTGACATGGCTTTGTTCTTGCCCTACTGAGGGACAACGAACAGCTATTGTTTCAATGCCTAGGCTCAATATGACTCAAAAACAGCAGAGAAGCCTCCACAAAAACTGTGTAGGCAACAACACTATGTGCATGCATATATGTGCACTAGTACAAGAATACAGATATCATGATGCATGGGCAAGGGTCAGGACAGATATCCTTGCCAAACACTAAATGGACAAGGTGGAGTGGAAACAGAACCTCTACTCATGTGGGTATGCCAATGTGCACCAGCACACAAACTGAGAGACTATATAATCAAATTACACACTCTCTACAGCTCTTCACTATGCTACAGTCACTCCTCATGTCGTCTGGTCCACTTTAACACAATGAGGTCTGGAACACACACATGCATACACTTGTTCACCTCCGGGACAAAGCCAAGCAGAGAAAACACCCACTTCTACAATATCAGACATACACACATCAGTCAGTAACAAAGGACCTGGAAGAGGAGGAGAAGGGTCAGGGAGCCCCTAGTACCTGTAAGAAAGACATACCATATTCAGAATCAATAGTCAAAGAATAGGCAGCCTTGAGTACAGAAACCCCACCCACACAAGGCTATGGTGATAACACACACCTTACACACAACTCTCCTTCTCCTGCTGTCTGTTCTGAAGAGAAATCAAACACAGACATTAACGTTATTACTGCAGGCTTTGTGCAATGTAAGGTATAAATTCAAAGTATCTAAAGACATTATTCATTCAAAGCTTCGTGAGAAAATGTACTGCGTAAAACGAAGCTATACATTATTTAAATAAGTCCTCCATTTTCTTTTCATTTCATCATCCAGACTGTTTTTCCTTTTGCTGCAAAGGTTTATATTGTGTGACTTGCTGCTTTAGATTGCTAAAGCTAAAGGTTGGTTGATAAAAAGCATGAAGTGGACATAAAACCTTATAGCAACAACTGTAAAGTTCAGTACTTCACTGAAAGGATATCTTTCGATTAGACACTATATGTTACCAGAATCAGTCTCAACAAAACAGAGAAAAACCTAACTAGATAAGTAAAAAGTTGCTTTCAGAGCTTATAACACAAAAATAAATTCAAATATTCAAAAAAGTAGAGCTACTCACTTTTTTCTTTTGCCCTGACTGTTTTAAACTAAGACTGTACACAAGTACCACAACTAATAGTAATATGTACACATATTTTGGGCCTTTTAAGGTAATTAAAATGTAAACAGGCACAGTTTTAGTTAAACACATTTCCTCTTAAGCCAACCAGCAATTACCTGATTACAATTTAAACAGGAGCATATATGAATACGCAGTCAATACAAATCTCTAAGCTCAAGTGGTAATCAAAGAGGTAATATTAGCTTGAGCAGGCAAGGTGCTCAAAACATGGAGACAAAAGAAATGGGATTTTTAAAAATACGTTTTATTTTTTAAATGAGAAGCATCTAATACACTTAACTGCTGTTTTGAATTATGAGTGTGTCATGAAAAAAATCTAAATCCATTGACTGAGAGGTCTCTCTGAGCCTTAATTGGCATTTTGTCATGAATAGATAAATACAGATACACCTGCTATAGAAATACAATGCCACTTGTCATGTGACCTTGTTTATTGCAAGTTTACAACAAATATAGAGTGAGTGAGTCTGTGTGTTGGGTGGATGAAAAGACTACACTTGAGAGGAGACAGTTCAGGTGGGGGGAGGATCAGGCCAGAGGTGGAGATAGCAAAGAGTGGGTGTTGAGGGTGGGGCAGGTCTGAAATAGATCACTTAATGGAACAAAGTGTAATTAATGGGTCACAACAGATAAGAGTGCTCTGGTCCTATCTGGGAATGCACTAATAGAGCTGACACACACTCAACAGGATCAACGGACAGCCCCTCTTTGTAAGTGTCTGTGTGTGCAATGTTTGTGCATGTGTACATGCGTGTGTGTGTTTTGACACACAGTGGATAAATACCGGGTGGAGAAGACTGCTAAGGTGACAGGTTAACATAGTTTCCTCCCTGACAAAGATCTGTTGTGCCTGCAATCAGAGAAAACCCAGAAGGAAACGTTTCTCGCACCACACAGCCTCCCTGACTCACGTAGACGTTCGGCCTCACATCAAAACATGAGTGATGTTATTACACTTGGCGAGCCAGCGTGCCTTCAGTCACGGGGATGTGGTTGTTTATGGAGAGATGGAGGAGAAGGAAGCCACCTGGTCAAGAGAGGGTCAAACTTGAAGTGTTCTGACAGAAGTGAACTGCCACAAACCTCTCCTTAAACTTCCTGCCTGAGGGTGTCCCTGCGTCAGGGGAACTCGTCTGGAGCCAAGGGGCCTGTGCATGTGTGTGTGTTGCAAGGGTGTCGGTTAAACCTCTTAGTTTTTGGAGCCTTGCCGGGGAGGGGAAGGGAAGGTTTGCAGTCCGGCACATGCCTTAGGATATTGAGATGGGCAGTGATGGACAGGGCAAGACAAGGAGGATTTCCCCTGTTTGTCTTAAGAAGCAGAGCAGCAGCGTCACACACACAAGCAGAAGGGGAAAGTCTGTCTCCAGGATGGACTTTTTTTGTGTGTGCGTGTGTGAAGCATGAGACAGACAGGTCATGCATCTGGTTGATTATGTGTGTAGGTGTGTGTTGATACCTCTTTCAGGGTCACAGACCTAGGGGCCATCTACTTCAAACTGGTTTATTCAGACAAGACAAGGCCACATTAACACACTGCATGACTTAGTAATATAAAGACTTCAAGTCTGGTGCTCCTCAGGTGGGGGGAGATATTAAAAACTACATCTATCTTACATATCTTTATGGAAATTAACTATTTAATGCCATTACAGTCACCTTGACAAGTCAGTAAATATGAAATGAAAGAAATGGAACAGTCCTTAAACACAAGGGCATGACCTCGACAATAGCAAGCTGTGCATGGAGCTCTAGGTGAATCTTAAATCTGCAACGTGTTAAGTGTGTCCGCAGCAGGCTGATAAGTGTGCTCTGTTTGTGTGTAAGCGTGTGATGTAGCATCATGGGGTTAAATGGAGAGGGACGAGCCTCCAATCTGTTAGGACAAGGCAAAAACAGCTTCAAAGACTTAACATCAACCCCCACCAGCCACACATACACAAACACAAACTGACGGACAGTCCATTGCTCCCAGCATATCTCTATTTTGTCCTTGGACTGTCTGAATACCACTGGAGGCGAGCATGATTTGAGAGAGCAAGTGGGAACAAGAGAGGCAGGGAGACAGAGAGAAGAGAAGAAAGAGGGAAATGATAGAGGGAATGAGGGGGAGAGAAAGGAGGCACCCCTCAATGACATCTAAAGAGATAACTCACTCTCCAGAGCTTCTTTTCACTTGCTATCACTTTCCCAGGCAGCAGTCCTTCCACATAAGGCCAGAAGTCTGAGAGAGTGTGTTAACTTTAGGAGTGTATAAATGTGCAAATGAAAAACAGAAAGTAATGGGAAAATGTGGAGGTAAGAAAAAAATGTTATTTCTCAATTTCCGTTAGATCATCTTAAAAATATTTGTTGATTTATAAGCTGAAAATAGCACTTTTAATTATATTTGCTTGAGAAATCAGTAACTGTAAGTTTTCAAAAGTAAAATTGGAACTAAATTCAATAAAAAGCAGAATTGTTGACATGTTTGTGTTTAATTAAACAAGTTCATCACAGAATCTATCAGTGTTCTGCATATACACAACCTCTTCATGTAGGAACCATTCTGCTATGAATCCACACTCAGATGGCTGCCTAATAAATCATGGACAGAACACAATACAAACAACAGCTCGCTTGTACTTGAAAGTTAACTTTGGGGGGAAAAAATCAAAGCACTGAGCCACAGCAATTCTGAAAACACCCAAACAAAACAGCAGGAAAACACAAAGTCATCCAGCGCTGCCACTATTGTTGGATACGCTCCTCTTTGTAGATGCAGAAAACTGTGGGGAAGAGTTAACCTTTTGATAAGCTGCTTCTAGTCCCAGCTGTATGCATTTTTCATCGAAATGTGTGAGTCAGAAAGAGAATAATTATCTTCTGTCACTCCACTGAGAGGGGAGAGGGGTTGCAGCCTCCAGTTTGGTCTTTATAAATCAACTGAGTCCTAAAATGAAGTCATGTTGATAAGCAGCAAAATAAACCAAGCTATGTTCATTTTAACTTCAAAATAGCGGAACTACAAGTATATAAAGAGTAACACATCAGGAAACTACTTGATATGTGAGAGTGCACTTTTTCCTCAAACAACAAATGCTAGTGGATATTCACAGTAGCTTAAGTTTTGGACCTAAAACACTGCTACCTGAACACAATGATGCTGTTATGATAAATAACCACCAGAGTAATGAATTAACACACTTAAATACTTTTACCTGTCTATGATTGAGTCACAGTTATACTTTGTTGGTTAAGTTTAATTCATGTACCTCTACATACACCTATCACCATGACCAATAGAGCCAATTTTTCTATTTCAAAGTTTTTCTTTTTATTATTTGAGGGGTCCTTAAATACTTGCTCTGCAACACTTTCTTAATCAGAACAATAATGAGCATATATGCACAGACAGACACAATTTGATCAGTGCTTACCAAAAAGGACATGGTTACTGATCACTGAGTTAGAGTGGCCACCATTTTCTCCAGAAGAGAGACTACACACTCTCATCGCCACAGATACAGATAAAATTTACTTGCTCACATTCACTGTGCTCACATAAACTGTATTTTAATGTGGCCAAATTCACAATTAAGCTGCTCTCATTCACATATTTTTCTGTTGTTCCTGTCACAAAGCAAAATATGACTGAATTTCAGACTGAAACACGAGCCATTAAAACTGGATTTTTAACCATGGCCACATTCAAAGCCCTTTGAGGTTGATGCTCTATTTTAATAAATTCCCGTTTAATGTGAACACATCATCAGCTGACAAATCCTTGACTCTTAAATAATCTGTGTTGTTATTTTGGCTACTTGTCTGCACAATGGTCTCAGAGAAAAGATAGACACTGCATAATGTCTCAAGGAATTTCCTAAATTGTCCTCTGCTCTTCTCTGCCATCAGCAAGCCAAGATCTGGACAGACTCGACCCTTTTTCTCTCACAAGGTGCAGGCAGGACCAGATGTGAACACCTCAGCATTGGCTTTCATTTTGGTGATTAAGAAATGGGTTTTCAATGTTTTTATAGTAAACTTTAAAGCAAGGGTAAAATGCAAGCATTTATCAAGATTGCTTCCTCACAAATATAGGAGTACCTTCACATGTATGTATGTCTTATAGCCTAATGTGCTGTACTCATACAACAGGCAATAACTTTCCCTCAAGGTGAAATATCCCAGCTGTTTTATACATGTAATACGTAAAGTTTGTCTTAAAAGTCTGTAAGTTTAATGCAGCTGTTCAATTTCACAAGTTTATGTTGCCAGTTTGATCCATGCTCAGTTCAAGCTCCTCAGAGAATAAACAACCTTGTTAACTTCTAAATTCACAGAATATTTTAATGCTGCTCATGAATGTGGTAATTTGAATGCATTTGTGCACGACACTGTGATCAAATCAAATGTAGCTTTCCCATCCTGCTTATCCTCATTTGGTCCTCCATTCAAGAAGTGTGGAATGCAACCTTTTTAAGAACAAAACTTTGTCAGAAATACATTAAGGGGAGGTGGATCATAGGCTACTAGTAAGTCACAAGCCAGCAGTCAACAAACTTAAAAGAACTTAGAAGAAAAAAAACATCTGATGAAAATAACTTAAGTGCAGTTGCTAAACAGAAATTAAAATACATTGATTCTGCTGGAGTATGTTGTTTAGGCAGGTGATGTAGAAAGGGAATAGAGTAAGAGATATAAACCCTCTAAAAGTTAGGATTGAAGTACTAAAAGCAAAAAGAACATAATTTTAAAAGTGAGCAGCTGGGACTAGAGAGGGGAAGAAAAGTGTGTGTGTGTGTGGTGGGGGGACCCCAAACTACCCACTGTCATAATTTAAATGAGCCGTGGTCTTCTAATGCTGTGTTTACAATGTATAATTTATGCCTCCCAGTTCAAACACAGCTTTATCTGCACTCAGCTGCTAAGTGATATGATTTCACTTTTTATAGCAGCCCCCCTCCCACCCCCGTTTATTCATCACCTCCAGTCCCTCTGTAATGCAGGCTGGTGTGATTCTGCACGCCTTATGCGTTGACTTTCAACTGTACAACCCCCCAAGGGCTAAAAAGCATATTAAATCCCTCTCTAACCCTGTCCTGTTGCCTCCCTCAAGCAAAACCTCTACACTAGATACACATTTAAGCATATGGGAACTTGCAAGCGTACGTGCACAGCCACAAAAATATGTTACTAAAGGAGTTGACTGCCACTAACCCTAAAACTGTTATGGTTTCTTTCCATATTTATTGCTGTCTTGAGTGAGTCATTACATACCAGATCACAGCAGCAAACACTGACCTGTGATCAGTGTCTTTAATGTCTTCATGGCTTTGACTGAGTTGGATTATCAAGCACAGACAATTAGGTTACTTCAGTTTAATGATGTTTTCCCCATTTACAATTTTAGATTAACTGATGCACATACTTTGCAAGGATACACAAAATAAGAATATTAATAAAAAAAACTTACAGTGTAGTTGTGGTGCTTGAATCAAGAATCCAACATGAATTGATGTGAGAAAACAACCAAATGCGGGGTAAGTGTTCCCTTAGTTAAGTGAGTTCTGTCATAACATTTTAGGTGTTAGAAAATGTTAAATGTTTTACAACTAACCCTGAAATGATAACAATTATAACAGAATAACAAAAAAAGTAATATTTGTGTTATATGCTGGTGTAGATTCTCAGTCATCCAGGACATGGTAAATCCAAAAAAGGTTAAAAACAAAAGCAACTGGACTT
>JAOXNZ010000001.1:14970749-14984370 GCA_028566095.1 Kryptolebias brasiliensis | reverse complement strand
TGTTGGGTTTGAAGTGCACTGGGATGTTGTGTTTGGAGAAAATCCTTCTGAGTTTCTCAGAAACTCCAGCAACATAACATAATATTTGTGTTGATCAAATCATCTGACTTCTGACAAGTTCTGCACCAGCTCATTTCCTCTGAACTGTTCACCTCCATTTTCCTCCAATTTCATCTATCATAAGGCTTCTTTCCTTCTGCACCCTCATTCTTAAATATGCTCTTCCATCTCCTTTCCTCTTCTTTCTCAGCTATCTGACTACATAGTGTTTGTGCTAGCAGAAAATTCCCACTTCACCTCTGGGGAAAAAGGCATTTTTCTCTGCTCTACTCATCTCTCATTCTTCTCTTGTATGTTTTCCATGCTGGCAAAGCTTCCCCTTCCTGCATACAGCAGGGAGTGTGCTCCATCTCTGCTGGTCCCAAAAGAGATCTTATAGTGTGATGTTACAATCTCCCCATCCAGAGGGATCCCCTCTTTCTCTGGCTGCTCTTTTCTTTTTCTTTCTTTCTCTCACTGCAGGCTGTTCATATTCTTATGCTTTTTTCTGTTTTTGTCTCTGAACACTTTTCTTATTTCTCCTTTATTTCTTCATTTGGCTCTTAATCTTCCGACACTTTCAATCTGACATACAGGAGACAGGAGCTTATAAAATTTTTGTCTTTCAGTTTTTCCATTGTCTTGGGCTTTTTTCCAAAATTATCTCAAGAAAAAGCCCAATTCTTTTCATTTTGGCAGAATATATTTCATTTTTGTTTATGTTGTTGTTCATCTGAGCTTATATTAACTTAATTGTATATGTCAAGAGCCAGATATTTAGTTATAATGTCCTAATTTGTTAACCTTAGGCTTGAGCTTTGTATAGCTGCATATATAGAGTATAAAAAAACCAAGGACGTACAGTAACATAAACAGTTTAAAAGAGAGAGAGAACTTCAGTTTGATGAAATGAAGAGCAATGCTTTAGGAAAAGACGAAGTAATGTGTAGATGAAATTTCCTTGACCTGCTGTCTATGTACAAGGTCCCAAGTTAATTAACTTTCTTGTGTATCTGGTTGCACAATTATGTTTGCATTTTTCTTTGGAAATTAATATAAAGGCCTCCAAATTTCAACTCACAATTTAATTTTATTAGACAGTTTTTTTTCCCCTCTTTTCTAAAGGTTCATATCAGCAGTGTGATAAGGGTGCACAGAGTGGTGTATTTTTGTACTTCTCAGTTTGATTTTTGTGACTTGCTGAAGCAGTACAAAAAAAAAAAAAAAAAGGAAAGACACTTTTTCTCTGAGTAATTTCTGGCCTGTCTGAGAAAGATAAACGTGTTCAAATGAAACAGAGGTTTTGATTTGGTTTAAATTCACTTCTCCAAACATTGTTCTTGGCTCAGAATAACACATCTGTTTGTGGTATTCTCAGATGGACGGAAATGAGCAGGGACACAAAATGTTAGAACCCGATGCCTGTGTGATCAAGAGCAATCGCATGGTGAAGAGCAAACTGACAGTCGGAACAAAAGCAGACTTTGACATGTGTAGGTAACACAATCCTGCAGTGTAGAGAGCATACAGTATAAGTATGTTGGTTACACACATTTCTGCCAGCCATATGGTGACAATCATACATCCAAGCACAGAAGAACACAAGCACAATGAACAATTGGTACACAATGTTTGTTTGGGTGGAACTTGAACCTGTCTGTGACCTGGGGCCACAGCCAAGCAGGTGTTGGTGTGCACACACACAATCACATACAGAAACTAAGAACACCTGGACACCTGGAATGGACTACATTGCACTGTCAGACTTACTGCAGCTGTCACAAACTCCAGGGTGAAAAGTGACCCTTAAGTTGAAGAGGGCACACCTGTGCCATAGAGGCCCCATGTCTGTTAAGGACCCTCTCATAACAGCACCGATAGCAACAAAGTTTCAAGTATTAAACTGACACTTAAATTCAATTATAGCTTCAAAGAACAGAAATAAACAAAGGGATAAAAGGCTTAAGGTGTGTGTTATTGCATTACAGGGTTAAAGTAAAGAGAAAACCCCCCCAAAAAACTGTATCTTTGACCACTTAACTATTTTCCAGTTGATGGTCACATCTTTGGCAACGTTCACACTGCAGGCAAAAGTGGCCTGAATCCAATTTTTTTTGCCCATATGCAGTCCATAACTGATTTTTTATGACAATCTGAATGTGACAAATCCATTATTTTTTTCAAATCCAACCCAGCCCACTTTCAAATGTGATACTAAATTTGATACGTGTTTGACGTTTTTCAAAGCCGCCACAGTCTGAACGGTCATGCTGCATTTCATCTGACTTTTACATCATTGTAGTAGAGGTATGCAGATCGATCCAAATATTGATATTACCAGTGCCAAAGCCATGCAGCTTAAAGCTCAGAACTTCACACATCTTCAGCTACAGAATAGAAGTCTATGCTGGTTTAGTTTCTCAGTCATCCAGGACTAGAATAGAAATCTAGTTCCTTTTAAACTTTTAGGTTTGCCATGTCCTAGATGACTGAGGATGTACGCCAACATATGATACTAATGGTTGTGTCAGATCATCTCAATACTAGCTTGATGGAAGAAGTGCAATTCTGCGCCAGAGTAGACAGGAAGTGGCAAGATTAAATGTTAACACTGGATGAAACAAGTATGGCAGATGATAGTTTTGTTGTTTCTGATTGCACAACAGCTTCAGAATTGATACACACATGCTAACTTGTGTAGCATGTGTAGTATCCATATTTACCTCTGTAAACACCGCATTCTGCGTGTGACTTCAGGGCCATAGAATGTTCACACTGAAGTCTGGTGACGGTCACATTTAATTTATAATGTGAAGAATGATGCAAAAAAATCAGATCTGAGCAAAACATCCTAATTGAGCATTAAGACCTGCAGTGTGAATGTAGCCTTTGTTAACAGGGTCTGCATGTCTTTGCAGTGTTGTGCACTGGAGTAGCTTTGCATTTTATGCTGCTGTGAGTAGTGCTCATTTATCATTTGTTAATTACCTGTTAGATGACCAATACTAAAAGCATTAAAATAGATAACAACAAAATTTTCTTTCTTAGTGCCTAAAGACAGATTAATTCTCACTCAAAAACATTCTTTATCTTTAATTGACAGGTGAGGAGTTTCAGGTGCATAAATGGTTTGGACATTTGGTCTAAGGGTTGCTTAAGTCCTTCTATTCAACTGTTTATCACAGTGTTCTGACTAACGCCGAATACTCAACAATAACAAAAGAACAGATAAAAGTAAAAAAAAAACATCAGAAAAGTGTGAAAAAATAACAAACAAGTGATATACTTCAGTAAGCCAAAGTGTCTGTAAGAATGAGATGTAAAGCCACAACAAGTGAAGAAAACAATGCAGTGAAATAATGGAGAAGCAACACACATGCTGGACGCTTCAGATAAATGTGGGGTGGGGGGAAGGGAGAAAAGAAGGGAGTGGGCTTGTGGGTCCTGTCCTGCACTCGACCTGCAAATGCTGGCACGCCCTGTACTGCTGGTGGCTAAATAAAGAGTCCCAGGGTGGGCTGGGCGGTTGGAGAAACAGACACAGAGTCGGCATTACCCAGCTAATCTCATTACGGAGGCAGCTCTGCCAAGCTGTTAGGGGTCAGCCAGAGTGCCACGTCAGTCACCACACCTCTGGCACTCCCTTCAGCCCCCCAAGAAGGTTTGGAGTGTGGCGTATGACAAGCAAGGGTGAGGGGCAATCAAAAGTGGGGTGGAAGTTAAAGGTGGGCAGCAAAAGGTATAGCTAAGAAGTGATTCAGTATTACAGTTAATTTAGCTTAAAGACGGCAGACTCTCCATGCAGTACATTCAGGCACAAACAGCAACATAAATGGCAACAAGAATCTGGACAAAAGAACTACACTAATGAGAGAAATACAGTACAGATTTTAGATAATTGTAAAATGAAAAGTTGAAGAGATAACAAAATGTGGCATTACTCTGCTGCCTTCTTTTTTTTTCTTCTAAAATTTCCCTCCTCCTTTGGAGGGTGTGAGGACCTGATACGGTGACACCTTCAGTTCTTGCTCCAGTTACTACATAAATATTCAGTATCAATAAAGTTTAGAACCACGGAGCACCACAATCTTTTCAGCACCTCTGTTGCAAAGTTCACGATTTTTGTGATTTGTTAAACACTACCCGAGTGGCTTGTGTAAAACAGGAAGAATAGTCTACAAGCATGTTTGTTTCTCCAGGCTTTTGTATTAATAATGAAAGTGTATTTATTAAAAACTTTACATAAACTTTAAAAACACTTGAAAGTAAACCAGATTAGTTGAAAATGTGCAATTATGTGTGTATAGATTATGCGTCATGAACAATGTTTTCTAATCATATGTTTATGAAATAATGTGCTTTCTGCAACTTCATAATTGTTCACTCTTGTTTTAACATACATCATGGAAATCACATTTATAGACAAATATGTTTTCCATCCTAATCAGAAAATGAATAGACATGACAGGGAACATATAATTACAGCAACTTTAAAATTCTTATTCATTCAAGTTTTAAATTCAAAGCATACTGATAAAGAATGTGATTTTTGCTTAACTTTACAAATCATTGGAGAACATCAGTGTGAGTAGTGAATAAGCAGAATGAAGGCAACTGAGGCCAGAACAGTGCGACTAGGTGTGTATTTTATTAATATAAGAGCTGAGCTCAGTTGTTTAAAAGTTTAATCTCATCATTGTAACTCATGATACTCAGTAAATACAAAGCAAAAAGGCTGTGGGAAAAGTAAAGAAGAGAATAAAAAGAGGTACCAAAGTAACAGCCAATGTCTTCTGGATTTATGCATGTTTTATTGAATCCAAATCAAAACTGCACTTGTTACTACAATTTCTTTCAAACGCAGGAACAGGTCTGACAAATAGGGGTACTGTTAGTCTAAATCAAACTAAACCTGGTTTGGTTTGGCTCTAGTGTAAAAACCTTCAATGGATGGTTTTGAACTTTCAGCCCTATCACAGAAGATTACAGGAGGCCGTCAGAAAAAAAAAAAAAAACATGAGCCAAGACAGAACACAGAGGAGAGAAAGAGACACGTTTTTAAAAGAAACATGCTCTGACAACAATGAATATGAGAAAATGTGGTGGGAAATCAGTATTGCACTTCCACTGGGTGTTTCTAAAGGTCCTTCCACCATCATATTTGTAAGAAAGCAGCAACAAAATAAAGTAAAAATGTATCTTTCTCTTCTTATTGAAATGACAATAAGCAACTCCACACAATAACAATGCACTGAAGGCAGACAGGAGTCTATTTGTAGACAAATTAACATCCATGTGATGACAATACATGCATGAAAGTTTGTAGCATTTGCATAATCCATATGAAAACCAAATGTAACTGGATCAAATCTATACAAAAACAATGACACATCTGTACAGTTTTATTAGCTTAGGCTTTCGTCATGAGCCAACAGTTACCCTCCTGAAGCCCTCAAGAGACAGAAAGATAGACAGAGGTAGAGAAGCCCTTGTAACTTGACTACGGGAGGGTTAAGGCAGGTTAAAATACTTAAAGCCTTCTTAGTAAGCCAGCTTTGTACCACTCTTGATGGCTGGCTTACAGGTGGTTTTTTGACCAATAGAATGTAAAATCTGACCCTTTTGCAAACTAGCTGACTATATGTTTAGTTGTGTGGCTAGTTGCTGGGCTGAGTACAATTAGAATAACAGCTCAGCATATGTTAATATGAGCTCCACGCAACCCATTGAGTGTGTTTAGGAGGGTCCTGTGCATAAGAGCATGAATGACGCATTAAAACCATAATCTAAACCCCTCCAAAAATAGACAGAAATAAGAGTGTGGGTAAAGGAAGGGCTAAATACGGAGAAAAAGGCGCTAAGTGAAAGGAAGAAAGTTCACAGCTCAGTTCGAGCAGACCTAGCACTTGGGCCCCTGGCCAAGGCTGAGATTGGGATAAGCTCCTGAAAGTTCAACAGTTAAAAAGGATCAGTGAGAAGGAACAGTAAGAAAAGATGGACATGGGGTGATGGGACAGGTTGGTGGATGGCTAGGAATTCACAGGCCACAAATGACACTGAGATTTGAATTTGTTTAACACATTTTTAAACATGGAGAAATGTTATCATTAGAACAACTGACTGAATTATACTGTACAGAATCTCTTGGTGCTAAAAGACAAAGATGGCAGAAATTGTGTGATAATACTTTAATCAAAAAGTAATTCAAAGATGGTGGAAATTACTTAAGAGCATCAAGTTATAATATAATGAAAATAAATGTATTGTGACAAATTAGATGGTGTGACTCCTTCCCACAAGACAAAAAACAAAAGATCTAAATTCATTTACAGAAAGATAGGATAATTAAGGCAAACACTAAAAGTAAAACTTTTAATGTGGTTCACTAAAGCCCCTTAGGGGCTCTGCAGAAGGTACCAACATTTCCAAACTAGAGGCTGATGAGACAAATCTTAGTTAATTCAGTATAAATGCTCCACAGTTGACTAAAAGCTTAAGTGTCCTCAAACTCTCATGGGTGAGAAAGAAGTTTGGCTATGTGCCAGAACACAATTAATGAAAGTTCAAGCAACCTTTCAGAAAATATAGTCAAAAAATTGTAAATGTGTTCATTTTAATAAATACATGCACTTGGATATATGGTATGCATGGTTAGATAAAACACTAATAATTGAAAAAAATGCTTTCTTCACTTTAACTATTAAAGACTAAAATTGATTTTGACAGTTAATGCTGCAAGATCTCCATGGATTAAAGCACTTTGAACAGGTTGTTCTTTGATATATATATATACATATATACAAGGAACCCTCATGGAAAGACAAGCCCCTGCACGACATGTACCACTGGCAGATTGAGGAAGTGGCTGATATCAACAAATCCTACCAGTGGCTAGAAAGGGCTGGACTGAAGGACAACAAAGATGCACTAATCATGGCAGCACAACAGCAGGCCATCAGCACAAGAACAATAGAGGCCAGAGTCTATCAGGCAGGACCCAAGATGTAGGCTGTGTAAAGATGCCCCTGAGATAGTACAGCACATAAAAGCATGATGTACATTTTTCATTAAAAAACCACCGTTTAACTTTTGGTTCTTCCCTCGACTACTCGAGAAACGTTTTTGTTGTCTGCCACCCGCTTAAATCCCGAAATGTACCGCCACATTGCTAAAGCTACTACTCAAAATTTCTCCTTCTTCTAATGGCATGTATAGCAAACTAGCATCAACTCAGGCACATTGCTGCCCCTTACAGGTCAGGAGTACAAATTGAACACTTTTTTTTTCTGTTCAAATTGCAAACTTGCCACGGTGGCTGGTGCAATGTTCAAATTTACACGCCATCTCAAACATTTACCCGCATTTGGCCAGTGGCGGGTGCCAATTTCCAACCCTGGTGGGGATAGATGTTGCAGTCCCAACTGACTGTAATATCAGGAAGAAGGAGTAGGAGAAGCTGGAGAAATACTAAGGGCTGAAAGAGGGAATAGAGAAATTGTGGAGAGTCAAGGCCTCAGTGGTACCAGTAGTCATTGGAGCACTCGGTGCTGTGACCCTCAAACTGGAAGAGTTTCTCAAACAGATCCCAGGAACAACCTCAGAGATCTCTGTCCAGAAGAGCGCAGTACCCTCAAGTTCCCAGGCCTCTGGTAGAGGACCCAAGCTTGAAGTGAAAGTGGAACCGCCCATGTGGTACAAGAGATGGAAGTTTTTAAAAAAATTTTTTATACAAACCAATCAAGGAGTTATACACAAATATACAAAAATACACATTCACAGGTTTAGGGCTTGGCAGTAAACAATACGATTATGTTATCATACCTAATTTTTATATGTATATGTTTTATGAAAGAACTGAGTTTTTGACATGTTGACATGTACAATAAGTATGTGTATATTTAAAAGCCTGTATACATTCCGGGAACTCATTACAGGAAAAATCAATGTATAGCATCAGTTTATAGCGGACGACTTTTCATCACCCTGCAACCTCATTCCATCCTCTCTGGTTTCTGGCTGAGCAGAGACACCAAATATATGAACACAAACACATAAATCAATACACCCAGTGTACACAAAGGGCAGGTAATCATCCTTATGAGTGTGATCTAAACACGAATGAAAATGTGTGAAGGTTGTATTTGTATGTAACAGTGAGTCCATTTGTGTTTCAGAAAACAAGACAATATAAAAGGCAGATTGAGTGTGTGAACCTGCACATAGTGGGATGTGCATAATATTGTACAAAAATGTTTGTGTAACTTTGCATTTCTCTGCATGAAAGTATTCTGTCCTTCTGTAATGCACTTTGACTTAAGTTTGAATGTTTGAAGGCAAGTCTGTCTGATGAAGACATCAGACTTAGCAGAGGCAAGACAGGGTCAAAATGTTGAGAACTGTTGGGTCCTCAACAGGCAAAAAAAAAGGATATTTACCATCTGAAATGCACACACACACTAATACTCAGATAAACTTTACTCTTCCTCCACTATAGCTTCTGCTTTAGTGTATGTGTGCACACAGCAAGCTGAAAGCCAGAACTATGAGGCACAGCACTGCATGGGGAATTCTCCACCTTGACTACTCTTTTCTTTACTTGCACATCTCTTTCAGCCTTCTCTCACAGCCAAGAAGCAGAAGAGTTTGCAACCTCATGCTCAAAAGTGATCAATTTTTAATTCCTTACAACTTTTTAAACTTGTGTCAGAGACATGACAGCACACTGGAACCCTAGAGAAGCTAGGGGAAGAAGGAAGACAGAAGCTATAACAGAGGAGGAAGGTAAAGGTAAAGGAAACAAAGCAAACCAGGAGACAGAGGGAGGAAAAGCGAGCTGGCTTTCAAAGAAGAAAGCTATTTGCAACTATATTGTGATGGCAGCTTTAAAACATCATTGACAATATATGAGCACATCTAAATGATCTTTAGTAATGTGTTACAACAAATACTTTATGCATTATGTAAAACACTTGCATTATGTCCTGTTCATTTTTAAGTTTAACTGAGACAGCAGCTACTGTTAGTACCAAAAGATGACTAAGCTCTCAGGCTTCCTGTTTAGCTCTACCAGGTAACACAGGCAGTGAAAACAAGCAGAAAATCTAAGAATTCCATATAAAGCAATATTTTTGCTGCTGATAATGTGACTTAAAAACCTTGTTCCACAGCTGAGTGGGCTAGCACCTGCTGCAAGCTCAGCTAGCCTATTGCAGCTCAGTACAGAGATGTTGCTTATTTTCTGATTAAATTAACATGCCTCAAAAATTTAATTGTCTAATTGCAAACTAGTTCACAGTTACCTCTCTGAAAAAAATCTTCCCATCTGCAGACCATAGTGTGTGGGTCTCAGAGCAATTTTGTGCATTCTTAAAGCTCAAATGGTCACCGACATGCCTTTATTAGTGCTCCTTGTGTCCTTATTTTCAAAAATATTGTGTGACTCCTGTTTGCAGTTTTGCACAAATTCCTCCATGGAGGCAATGCTCACACCAAATAGCAAAAATCCTGATCTGTCACTACACCAAGTGCAAAAAGAGAATAACAAATACCTAATTGGCTATGTCACCCTAGAGATTCTCATTTGCCAGGTCATGGCATTGCTAAGTACTGAAAAGAAGGTTCCTGAATACCTTTCATTTCTCCAATGAAAGGCTTTTTATTTCAAAACTAAAAGGGTTCTTGTTAGTTGAAGAAGTCATTCAAATAAGAGATAAATATCTTCAAGATATACAGTTTTCAGTATTTAAAATGGAAGCCTCTATGCTACAAAATATGTTTATTTGGACCCAACCATCACAACTAGAAAAAACATAAAACAAAACAACTGTACATGTACAATGATTTCCTGTTAAAAAAAACAAACAAAAAAAAACAGTTTGCAAACCCTTTACAATTACCAGATTTTCTGCACTAACATTAAAGTTTTCATCTGAATTTACAGTAAGACTCAATCATAAATCATAAAATCAAGTCCCCACAGGATGAAAAATAATAGTGCTTATAGATGGACCTCTCTTATCACTGCTCTTTAAATCTTGGTGGAAAACAGGCACTCTAAGCTAACAACCACACGTCATCTCAAAAGTGAAGCTTAGTGGAAAATATATAATGATTTGATATCTCAGGGCCTCGACACTTTGCTATCACAGATAAAACTAAAGTAAATCAATAAATTTAACAGGACAACATCAAATTAGCCAGCCAACTGAAGCTTCAGAGAGGTAGGGAGAAAGAGCAATATACTGATTCAAAGCACAAAATTAAATCAACAAAAACAGCAGAAAAATGTATGTTTTAAAATGGCCAAGTCACAGGATTGACCTTAACACCACAAAGATATTGCAGGATCACCTCTAGAGTGTTGAGCATTCAGAACACCCTAGAAATATTGATCAACTGCTACATGGTCCAAAATTAGTCTATATTGAGCATATCTCATGAGCACGAGTAGGATTTCACTTTTTTTCTCAACATGTGCCATTAGTGAATACTTGTTATGTTAGGTAAAGATAAAATATGTGTAATAATAGTTCTGTCAGAATGAAACTGACTGTAACTGACAAGGATTAACATCACAGTACATTTCAAGAGTAATCAACAAAAAATTTATGGAAGATCAAGGTAGACTCAGCAGACAACAGGACTCACTCTATTAGGTAGGTAGATACTGTTCACTGTAAAGAATGAGATTAGTTTACTGGAGATATCAGACAGCAGAATAAGATGATACTGGGAATGTCTAACAATTAAAAAAGGAAAATCATTCTATAAAACAAAACAGACAGAGGAAAGGCTCATTGGAAATGATTAATTCTGTCTTAAAAACACCTTTAAACAAACAAACAAAAATATCAGCCTCACATAGATCCCAGACTTTCACCCTCTTCTTCACATATCTACAAAAGCTGAGGAGGATCCTCTTGGTATGTGTAGCCAAGAGAAATGATACCAATAAGGGCAACAGGACATAGATTTGATGATAACGTGACTATCGTGCACTGAAACATGTGGCAATGCCACCTAATGTTGGCAGGATAGAAGTAAACAAAGCAGCCTTTTCATTTGATACATACCAGACAAACACTGAGAAGGCACTAGGCCTTGCTACCTGTGTAAACCTATAAAATACTGTGGATCAGTACTGGCTATTAGACTGTTACTCTACTTTCCTAACCTCTGCCAAACGAACGATCTAACAGGACGTGGTCTAAACCTTAAGATCATAACCTTAATTGAGATCTTAAAAGAAGACCAACACCTTTTTGTCTTTGAACTGGATCAACAGCTCCATGTTGTCCTGACTGTTGGTATGTGTTCACTTGTGCTGACCTCTAGAACTCATGATGATGAGCACCAAACACATGTCAAAAGGAACTGAGAAAAACACCAAGATAAAGAAGATGAGGGTGGACACTTGACGAGCTGCTGAGAGAATACCAGAGATACTGCTATCAAAGGAAAAAAAAGGAAACAGGGTCAGGGAAGAGAGAGAAATAAACAAGGTTAAAGGGAAAATAGGGAGAGGGCAGTAACAAGCGCTCAAGAGGAGGCACGTGTACTAATATCAAACGGTAAGGACTGGAGCAGAGGTGCACGGAGAGCTTTGACAAGGAGAGTAGTGGAAAAGGATGGTTAAACGAGTGTTGCTTAGGTCATGTATAAGACAAAGGGATCTCAATGAGGTTATGAAAACAGTCAGTAAGCTCAAGACTTCCAACTATCATAGCCAGGACATGTTGCTCTCAATCCCACACAATCCTCTTCTCTGTTGTCCAACCCAGCCTTATTGACAAATCTAAAACCAAGGTCAAAGCAGTGTTTACACAGCTTTTAGCTCAAATTACATCACCCAAGCACTGGCTTGTTGGATGCTTCACACTGTCACCAAGAGTAAATGACCTGGCAGACTGCCTTACTGTCAAAAGAGGAAAAACACAGAGAATGTGAGAGAAAATGGGGTGGAGGGAAGTTTGGGGAGGGGTAAGATTTGGTAGGGGTGGAGTCTGATCACACAAAATGTGAAAAACAAATAGTTCAAGTGGTTGGAAGAGTAGTTTTTCAATTATTGCCTTTAAAATAACTATTTAAAACCTCCAAAAACATACAAAATGTTATTATTTTATTGATGGTATTTTTCCTTTGTGAGTCTATGCAATGAACAACAACAAAGCATAATGCATATTGTTGCTGGATTCCAATATTGATGCATAACCCAATGCCTGCACAGGAATATAATACCAATATGTCAGGTCTCTGATTTGGCACAATTTGCATGGTTATAATAGCTTATTGACTGGCTCAAGGTTGAGCAGGGCCAGTCCGTTTCACTGTAATGACTGGCCATGTGCCTCCGACAGTTTATTTCAAGCTTCTGTGACTCAGTCACCCAGCTCTCTATCTCATCAATATCCAATCTTGATCCCTCTATCTGCATCAGGACAAAGTCTTTACTAACACGTCTGCCCTCTTTAACCTTACCTCTGCTGCCTCAATTCCTTCAAAGCCCAGTGTTTTATCTCTTCTTCTTTCCTTTCAGTGATATCATACTTGCATTTCCCATGGAAATCAATACAGGTGAAATTCATTAGGCCTCTAAAAATCTACTTGTCTCCAGGCATCTGACTATATAACAGCTATCAACTCTTGCATGGTTGGGGGGTTGTAGCAGTTGATTCAACCTTTACAGTTACTGGAGCACAAGAGGACAAAATAAAATTAGAAGGTGATTTAGGAATTTGCAACCCCAGTTCTGAAAAAGTTGGAAAGGTGTGTAAAATGTAAATAACTGCACTCCAAAAACTCCAGCAATTGGTCTCTTTAGGTTCTACGTGTTATGCAGATGTTTACAAAAATGGTGCAATTTCCTAATTCCAACAATTGAAATGTTTTGTGTGTTCCATTTTGAACAAAATAAGGGTTTATGAAAATTGCAAATCATTGCATTCTGTTTTTATTTACATTTTACACAATGTCATAAGTTTGGCAGAAATGGGGTTGTATTTAAAATAAGTATGTTTCACATACTGTTTCTTTGAAACATGTCAAAACTGTTTTGAGATTCAAATTATTTTGAGAAATCCAGTTGTTTTGGAGTGCATGTATGCAATGTACAATATATGGAAATATTTTTGAATTTAAGGATTATAAAGTCTAAACCATCAACCATTAAAGGTCTATCATTCATTGAAGGAATGCCTATTGCCTGCCAACTTTCATTACAGGTGTTAATTTTGGCCAAACCTTAAAAATGGCTAATTTGAAATCTCAAACAAGATCTCATGTGATCTGTTAGCGCTTGAAGTGTGGGTTTAGGTCGAGTCTCAGCTACTAGCACGTCAAAATCAGCTAAATGTTATTGTGTTATTGCCATTATTGTCTTTGCTAATGTTGATTGGCTGCAGAGGTCATCTTGAATTAGGCTGGCCCTAAAAGTAGATCAGTTGTAGACAGAAAAACATTGTCATCCCTTATGTTGCTGGAGTATCTGAGAAACTCAGAAGGATTTACTCCAAACACAACATCCCAGTGCATTTCAAACCCAACAGGACTCTCAGACAGAGGCTGGTCCACCCTAAGGACAAAA
>JAOXNZ010000001.1:14946115-14969473 GCA_028566095.1 Kryptolebias brasiliensis | reverse complement strand
CTATGTGGCCCTGTGATGGACTTGCGACCTGTCCAGGGTGTCCCCCGCCTCTCGCACAGTGACTGCTGGAGATAGGCCCCGGCTCCCTGTGACCCGGAATGGAAAAGTGGGTAAAGAAAATGGATGGATGGATGGATAAAAATAAAAGGCTTTAACAGATTTTTTTTTTATGAATTAAGGAAATGACTGGCAATGCATTTAAAATTAAAGCTCCACTTGCATCCTACTGTTTGTCTACTCACAAACCTTGCTCAAAGATTTGAACATCTCTATTTGAAGCCATTTCTGACTAGTATGGGTAGAAAGAAAAGAAAGTGAATCAAAAAAGGTGGTTGAAGCACTAAACAGTGGTCAGTCTGGAGTGTTCATACTGAAGTCAGAGCAGTCAGGTCTACTGTGGGCACTCAGCTGGAACTAAATGTGGACACTGAGACGCCAACTGGTGGACTGCTGCCAAGGACCTCTCACCCTGCAGCGCTTTCTTACTCTTCTTCTGTGCTTCAGTAATGAGTGGGAACCCTGCCTCCCACCTGCACCAAAACTCCCCCACACCACAACCTTCGATCCCATTTTGCACTTGTTCAATCACCCAGCTTAACATTCCATAACAGCAAATGGCAGAATCTGAATTAGAAATTTAAATCTTTGACCTAAATATCACACTTATTTATAACTAAACACATGGATGTGTGATGGAGTCATTTCATTTCAATGCATTTGGGTATGAACCACCCTCTCTGAGGCCTAGTCCACACGAAGCCGGATATCTGGTAAACCAAATAGTTTTTCATGCGATTTGGCCTTTCATCCACACGTAACCTCTGTTTAATAGCACTAAAAATGATTGATAATGAAACCGCAGGCCAAAGTGAAAATTTGCGAATTCTCCTTTTTTGTGTTTGCGTGTGGACACTGGTAATCAGAGATTTAAAGGTCCGCGCATTGTAGTCCGCGACAAGCAATGCAGCGGAAACATCACATAGGTGACAATTGTTATTGTTATGCCATGCAGTAAAGGGAAAATGTCTGCTATCAGAGAGGTGCTGATTTTTACCTTGATTTAGACGCTTTTTGCCTGTTTGTTTTTACAAATCCAACTGCTACAATACGTTAAATTGCAAAGGAGAAGGAGCGCTTGGAGGGCAGCGGTTTTACACCAGCTGTCCCTCCCGATACAGAGGCACAATGCCGCCGCTGTTCAATGTCGCCGGCATGCCAAACATGTTTAAAACAACGTTCAGTGGTGAAATTCAACGGGTTCGTGTAGATGAAAACTTTTTTTAAACTGATCCCGTGTGGATGGTATAATTTCTTCAAACGATGTGGCAGAGATATTCGTTTTTATTAACACTAGCTACATGTGGACTAGGCCTGAGATGTTTAAGAGACAATGGGGCAACTGAGCTCCAAACAGCTGTACTTGCACCAGTATCATACCACACACAAATACACACATACATCTGTGACAGCCAACACATGACATAGCAAATACGATTTCAGCATGAAGAAATACAAGAAGGATCATTCAAACACCATAATATCAGTTCCAAGAACGAATGAGGCTAGGGCAAAGCATGAGGCGGGCAGATGTGGCAGAGAGGGTGGGGGGTGAGGAGTTTACCAGGGACGGGGCATGGCAGAGGCTTAACTGGTCAGAGGTCAAGCATACAGTGCAGCGATCTAATGGCTTGTGCACTGCAGCTTAACTCGTGTTTTCCAACAACAAGATAGAGAAAGTAGGCCAGGATTCAAGAGATGAAAAGCACCACAAATAGCACACGGGATAAATGAAATGCACTGAAGTTCATAAAGTTCAAACCTTTAAAAAAATAAAAAATAAATAAATAAATGGAACATACCCTTGTTTATTCTAATTCCTCAGAGACTGAAGTTATTCAGAAAAAATGTATTTAATCTATTTTGATATGTGGCAACACACAGGAATCACTGATAAGTAAGCATGTTGGTATTACTATTTCATATTCTATTAGAACTATAACAAAAAAAAAACACTTCACAAGGACATTTTATTCACTGTCTGTGTTGCTGCTGGTAGGAATTTAAAATATTAGTTGACTTTTAGCCCCAACTGTGTGGACATTGCTGATCACCAACAGCCATAAATCTGTGACATGACCTCAATGACAAAGAATGAGTTTCAGCTGCAATTCTTGGATTAATTTATTGTTATACTCTGCCACTCAAAAGAAACATTTTCAGATCACTTTATTATCAAATGATTTGGTGACTAATATGCATAGTATTAAAAAAGATTAATGTTGCATTTCAGGATTAGAGGGTTTGGGAGGAAGCAGGTATAAATGCACACTGATCTCCACTACCATGTACACATACTGTACATATTCATTCACACAAAAATCAAATCAGATTTGCCACATATGACAGAGATTGCATGGTGATTTTTTTAAAGCATAACAATTTCTTTCTTATCCACTGTTGAGCCATACAAGCATTAATTTCACTGCTGATTGTTTTAAGGATCTGTCTGTGTGACAGAGAAAGTTTGATCTTGGAGCCAAAGAGGGGCTGGAATTCCAACTATGGGTTTAAGCTGTAAGGTATCATCTATGTCAAAAGTTTCATCGTGTGTAAGTCTAAATCAGTTGAGTTGTCTAGTTTTTTGAGTAGGAACTACTAAGACAATCTAATATGAACACATTTGACGTGGTCAACAAGAGCCAGTCTGACATGTGACCGGCAGCAACACCTCAAGGCTAAAGGTTAACTTAGATTTCAGCAGATCTGAGCAGGCAAGGCATGAGATTTTAGTCTGGGAAGGGAGGGAGCATGGCTTGGCCTCCAACCTTTAACTATTAAGACCCTTGAAGTTTTTTACCCTGACCTAGACTTGACTTCTTCATCAGGGATGTTAGCTATACTAATTACTACCTGATAGCTGCCTGGTGCCAAATGCAATTCACTTCCACACAATTCTCCTAGAACCTCCTCCAGTGACTGGTGCCAATCTCATTTAGTTTTCACAAAGTGTTTCAGGCACAAAGTGCAAGCTCTCATCTTTCCTCTGCCCTAGTGATTTATACTTATTTGCTTGGGGTTTTGTTATCTGGCTTCAAGTTGTGCAGAGGGCAGAATTGGGGCAAAGAGGAGCAGCACTACGTGTCATCTGAGAATCAGCTGGCATTCAGTCTGAAAATAAAATTTATTAAAACAAATAAAAGGCAATTAACATGGCAGTAAATATAGATTTGGAATATGTGCATTGAATAGTGTTCCCACACTTTTCATTCTGAAAAGTAGAGAAAAATGTATTTTCTGCTTCTATAGAATCTGTTAAGATCTATGCAATGGTTAAAGTAGAATGAAGGTAGTTAAATAAAGAACCACAGTAAGATAGATGTTCAGACTTGGACTTAAGAATGAGTACATGGGTTGTTTCAAAACAAGTGGACTCAATTTAACTTTCTATGCCCTGAGGTCTGTTTGCCTTTTCTTGTAGTGACCTCTTGATCTGCACGTTTACACCTTGGCTTGGGATGCTCTTCTCTGCCCTCTGGGCTGCTTCCTCATCTTACAACAACAACTAGTCATATCAAGAGATCCAGAGTGAACACTGATCAATGCAAGGACTGATACTCCATGTGTGGTGTGCGTATCTTTGGGGCAGTAACTGTGTCTGCATGTGTAGGGCTATTTCTGAGTGTTTGTGTGTGCATGTATGTGAAGCTGTGAGGGCACTTGCAGCTTTATTGTGTGTGTGGGTAAGTGGCCTGTCTATGTTGAACAGATAAGAGTTGTACCCCACAGTAGGTGGACATACTGGCTGACCAACACATAGGAGCAGAGACGGGGAGTAGACAGGAGTGGTGATTTTCCACTCGCTCTGTAGAATAGCCCTTAGAGGCTCACACGAGTGATAACCAGTCTGTCTCTAGGTCACCCTGATAACATGACTGTACACACAGCATTCTTCATATTAGGAAGACATACACACAAGTGTAAGGGAGTTGTTATCTTGCAGGAATGTATGTACTCATATCTCCACCTTTGTATAAATGCTCACACCAGAAGACAGCATTGTCCAACACGACCTCTCAGAGATGACACCAGGTAGTAATCTTAGAGATTTAAAGTGAAAGACAGAAAAAAGATTGGCAGATGAAAAAAGTTAAATAAACAAAAGCTAAATAAATATAAGTGGCCAAAACCTACAGAACAGTCTCTTTGTGATTTAAACAAGACTATTAAATTTGGAAAATAGGCAACTGTATCCAAGTGACACCACAGCATAACATATATTGTGGCAAAACAAGTGAATAAATTAAAGAATTTAGCTATACTCTAAATAAAACATAATACACTATGGTTTAATTCTCATTACTCGGTTCAACTCAGTTGCCAAACCACTTCAAAAGGTGAAATATCAGCTGAGACACAGGTCAAAAGTCAGAGCAGGAGCAGTGACAGGCCAGCAATGGTCAGAGGATGTTAGTGAATAAACAAGAGAAGCAGGAAAAGAGAGTTGGGGATTAGGAGACATAGAATCAGTGAGGGATCAGTGCAGCCTATCTCATTACTTCCTGACATAATAAGCACAGCAGCTCTCAGAGCATTTTATTAATTCTGCTTCATATGCCACAAACAAGTTGTGTTTATTACTCCATTTTACAAAAAAAAAAACATCTTCTGAATTACTTATTTCTCTAATACTCACAATGGTTTCATAGATAATTTGTCTTCTGTCAGAAATGGTTAGCTTATATAGTTTTTATCAACATGGTGTATTGGAAAAGATTCAAGGTCAAAGCTGAAGGTAAACAAAGCTGGTCACAGAATCTACTCTTTGTTTTAAAATGTATATATAAAAAAAATGATATTCTTTTCTGTTCACAAAAAAACAGTGTAATTTGAGGCTGATTATAACTCAAGGACTTCCAAGGCTCCAATTTTTTTTTATTTTTTCAATTTTCTAACAATCTTTTTAGCAATTATGTGTATTCCAAATGTATAATCAGTCATTCATGTTTATTATATTTAAAATAATAATAATTACATGAAATGCACATTTAATTCTAACTTTGTTATACAGAGGATGAAATATAGAATAACATTACTGCCACAAATGATCAAAAGCATGTAGTTGAACAGGAGTAGTGGGGTTAAAACACATTAATGAGAGGCAGAAATTTGGGTCGAAACATTTGTCATGGTGGGCTGCATGGTGGAGCAGTTGGTTAGCCTTGAAGCAAGAAGGTCGCAGAATTGGCTCCAGGCTGGGGCCTTTTTGCAAGGAGTTTGCATTTTCTCCCTGTGCATATGTGGGTTTTCTACAGGTACTCTGGTTTCCTCCCAGAAACCTAAAACTTGCATGTTAATTGACAGTTCTAAATCATCATAAAGTATGAGTGTGAGCAGGTTGTCTGTCTTCTTTGACTCTATGTAGCCTTGTGACAAACTCCTAACCTGTCCATGGTGTGCCCCACCGTACCCAATGACCGCTTGAAATAGGCACCAGTTCCCAGCAACCCTGAACAGGAACAAGCAGGTAAAGAAAATGAATGGATGGAAGGATGGATGTGACATGGTATTTCTAAGTTGAATGGTGATATATAAAATATGTTGATATGTCATAAAAGTAAATGATCAGCTTTAAAATAAAACATGCATGAAGCCAATAGCATTTTATAAGACTATTTTCAAATTAGAATCTTCCAGGTTTTTCCCTTCTGCTTAAAACTAAACCATAATTACATCTGCATTCATAAATTGCAGATTGTTTACTACTATTGGAAAATAATGAGTATTAATAAAATGGCATTGAACAATAATAATTCTAAAAAGGTGTTGAAAAGATATTCATATATAAATTAAATACAAGAAGGCATAAAAATAAAAAAAAAAGTTAAATTACATAGTTTTCTAAATGAATGAAATTGTGCTGACAAAACTGAATATACCAACTGCCAAAATACCTTCCTAAACAAAACCAGGCTGACAAAAATTTCTTTTTGGGTTTTTTTCTGTCTTTCTTCAGAATACATAAAACAGGTTTATTCTATTTTAAACCTTTAATTGTATACTGGTCAACAAGTGCACTGTACATTAGGTCTAAATGACACATGCACAATCTCTATGGCAATAACAGATTTTATTTATTTACTTATTTTTACCTTTGGAAGTTTTGGGGTCAGCCATTATTTTGTTTAATTGCAACACCCCTTGACATTCTTGAAGACACTGCATTGTAATGGAGCACAATTTTTTGTTAAATTAAAATATATATTTTAATATATAGTTTTAAAAAATCCTCTTGTAATAATAAGCAAAAGTGCTGCTATCAGCTATACCTATTTGATTGTGCTCTCATCTTCTCCCTGACAAGGTCAATGCCAATAATGAGGAATAGCTAAGTGAAGCTGCTAGACAGATAACATTACAATGACGATTGCTGAATGGCAAGTTGCGCTTTGTTAATAAAAGCCGAGTGATACTTGAAGAGTACGGAAGGCAATTGCTAAGAGTCATAATACTAGCTGTGGTTAGGATTTGCTGTGCTCCTGTGGGCTTATTGGATTAATTGCACACCAGGGAATGCACCTAAAACCAGTTCACAGCCACACGAACCCAGCATGTTGTTGTTATGGTATTTATAACTTTTTTACTATGTCACAAGCCAAGAATTATGCAGTATCCCATAAAGCCTCTGATTATGAATATGTTGGGAACTGTTTTCATCTTCGTCTTTGCAATTGATCTTGTAATACCATGGCCATCAAATGTTATATATGGATGGTTTATGCACTATTTTTCTTAATAGTAGTTTTCACATGTTGAGGTCAGAGGGAAAGGCTGGGCAGATTAAATCCTGTATCAACTCAATGAGAAGAGGCCATATGGGCAAATGAGATCCATGTCTGTGAAGCACTAATCTGGGGATGCCCTCTGAGTGACTAAAGATGGACACCACCCATAGCAGCTAAGAGGCTTGAGAATTCCAAAGCAGCAGGTGGCCATCTCTACTGTACCTTGCACATTAGCGCCCTCATCTGCCACAGAATACGGAGAGAGCGAAAAGACGTGATTGTAAAATAAGTTTTTTACAACACTTTCAGGACAAAGAAATGTGCAACTTTTAAAGATGCCTTCGAACTGTATGTGTGGATACAAAATAAAAAAAGAAAAGGAAAAGATATTTGAGTCGCAGTTAAGTGAAGCCAAAATCAAAATATGAACAAAATAAAGTCTTAGAAACTGTACAGTGAGGATACAGATGTTTTAAAAGGAACTACTTCTGTTAAAAAAAAAAAAACAAAAAAAAAACCCCCTGAAAATTATGAAACCGTATCTGCTTTATAGAAATGAGAAAGCCTAATGCTGTGGGAGGTATGATGAGAAAAAAAATAAAATTGAAGTTCAAAGAAAAAGGAGGGGTATTTATTAGAGACTTAGTTGCAGTGACTGGCTGCGAGGCGAGAAACATAGGGACAAATGGCCAACTCTGTGGACATAATAAGAGTGGATACAGAATGGCCCTCATGGGCAAATCTGGCACTAAGATGATAATGAGATTATAAAACCCCAATATACTGCAGCAAATTGTATAAGTGTTTCACTGAACCTCGTTGAACTTTCATTTATGCATCACAAACCATTTCCCTTTTTTTTTTTTTTAGCTTTCTTTTCTTCATTTCCCTAGAATGAAGGGGAAAAACATGAGTTGGAAACAGACAATAAAATGCCTTCTAGATAGAGTTTACCTGGTGAAGGGTGAACTGAAGGCCACAGTTTATAGGCTTTATTCTAGACACCTTTAGTTAGCATAACCATATCCTTTACTATTTAGAGATTTGCATATGAGATGTAAATTAAAATCTCCCTTCACATTTTCTTAGCACAGCATGTCCCACACAATATTATTATCTTTGGTGAGACGACAAGGTATGACAGTTGTTCAGGTATATCTGGTGACTGATTAACATTTTTGGCTAGTGATTATTTACTATTCCAAACAGTAATGGCCTTTGAACTGTCAATTCCCTGTAGGGTTTTTTCCATTTACACAAGTTCATTTGGAGTAACTCTTTCAGAAGATTATCAAAGGTTTATCAGTTTGTCGTGAGTAACTCCACTCTACTTAATTCAACCTTTTATGAATTCAAGTCTTTGAAATTTATATACATGGATATAGATGTATATAAACCTTGTAGATTCACTCAACCTCCATTAGATTGGATGGGAAACAACTGAAACGCATCTTCAGGTTTCTCCAAAGATGTTCTATAGATTTAGGTCCTAGCTTTGGTTTGGTAACACAGGGTTAGCTATGGACTTTACCACTCAAATATTATCCTCAATGTGTACTTCGAGTCATTGCTGTGCTGGTATGTGACCTTGTGACTGCAGTTCTGTATACATTTTCAGGCTTTGCCTTATAAAATTTGATGATTAATCTTCTCACAAGTTTAAAATTTTCTTTTAGGCATAATTAGTGACCAAAAGAACAGGATGGTTGAAAAAAAACTACAGGTGGTTGAAATGAGTTTTCTCCGCAAGGTAGCTGGCCTCTTCCTTAGAGCTAGGGTGAAAAGTTAATTTATTCGGGAGGGACTTGGAGTAGAGCCGCTGCTCCTCGACATCGAGAGGAGCCCGTTGAGGTGGTTCAGGCATCTGGTAAGGATGCCCTCTGGACGCGTCCAACTGAGAGGAGACCCTGGGGAAGACCCAGGACACACTGGAGAGACTATGTCTCTCGGCTGGCCTGGGAATGTCTTGGAGTCCTCACAGAAAAGCTGGAAGAGGTGGCTATGGAAAGAGATGTCTGGGCTTCCCTGCTCAAGCTGCTGCCCCTGCAACCCTACTCCGGAACCAGCGGCAGATAATGGATGGATGGATGGATGGATGGATGAAAAGGCATAATTTAATAAACTTCATTGTAGCCTGTTTAATAGATAGGCTGCCAATCCATTACAGGCCCAACACAAAGAAACCCAAGACAAACATTCAGAAATGCAGTTTTTTTTTTTAGATCTAAACTTAATTTAGGATCATTAATTAATCAAATGTGAATGTGTTTTGACTGTGGGAGAAAGCTAGAACATCACATAGATTTATGGGAATACTAGAATGGATTACCATTCTAGTAAATGCAGATTTGTAAAATTTTTTCACCAAAGTTCAGGCTCTGTTTAACTGTATTTGGTTGCACAGCATAAATTTAAAAATGACAAACCTGTTTAGAGTTGGTAATTTAAAGTGCAGGTTTTGGATGTTGTGTTGTTCTGTTTGTGACGCTTAAAGATGACAAACAGGGTATGACAGGACGACGGATTAGTGGTTAGCACTCTTGCCTCACAGCAAGAAGGTCCTGGGTTCAAGCCCCGGGTTGAATGTGGAAATGTGGAGTTTGCATGTTCTCCTCGCGTTTGTGTGGGTTTACTCCAGGTGCTCTGGTTCCCTCCCACAGTCTAAAAACATGCATGTTAGGCTGCTTTCAGGCCCTTGAAAAAGAGATCTGTGATCTCAGTAAGACTTGCCTGGTTAAATAAAGGTTAATAAATAATGACAGTGATGTATTGAAAAGGTGGTTTGAGAAATTATTAGGTCCATGATTATTTAATAAAGTATTATATACAACTTTAAAAGATCTTTGCCAGTGTTCATAGCACTATACCTTCACTGACAAACCTTAACTATGGGTGTTGAACATAATTCTACCAGTGATATTTAATGCAATAACTGTCCAAATTCTGACTCTGAATACTTCTAACACATAAATGAAAACACCAACTTTACATGACTTGACTGTCCTATTTGAATTGTACCTGTTTGATTATATTTTAATGGGAAGATTTATAATATGAAACCTTAATTACAAGCTAAACTATTACTGTATCACACAATCAGTGTCACATTTTTATACTATGAAACACAACAGACCCAAAATCCTTAACATCAGCAGTTTTCCTATTATAATGATGTTGTCTCTCACAAATGTGACCCACACAATAGCCTGATCCAATCTCATTGAATACAGTTCAAAGGTTAAAGGCCAGTTCACCAAAGTTTACCTGCCTACTTCCTGTAACATTAACAGAACTTGCATTGATTGAGCAAAGAAAACAGTGAAATACATATGAAAACGCACACCCATACATGCACACCTACACATGCACACACCCGCACGCACCCCCCCTCCACACACACACACACACATATATTTGCACGTGAGCATCCACCAAGGCAGCGGACTTCCACCACACCAAGCTGAAAAAACAGTGCTTAAAGGGCAAAGGGTTCATCTGAGTGGACCTCGGCTTCCTCTTAAAAAATTTAGTCTATGCAGAATGTTGTGTGGTGTGTTTGTGTGCATGTGTGGGTGTGTATGGAAAGGGGGTTATGAGGGGGGAAGAGGTGCAGACAGCTGGAGTGTTTCATGGTCAGCAGTGCATGGATCAGGGAGGTGAGCATAACAGTCAAGTCAAAACTACATCAGGATAGAGCACATCCCATATATTAGCATGGCAGTGCATGTGTCAGCATGCCTCTACTTAAAAGAGCACACTCAAAAAAAATTTATTTCTCATTTTAAAAACATTTCATCCCTTTTTGTTGCCACTACCTGCTGTTTTTATTTAAGATACTAAAGTCAAAAAAACTCCAACAGTCTAACTTTAATTACAAAAAAAAGCAGAAAAGCTAAAAGGTTGACCCAATAAAAATGTATGTGCAAATCAGCATATGATTGTTGTGAAAAGTGATGAACAGAACAAATTCCCTTTCTGTACTCCATTATGGTTGATTACAGCTTTAAGCTGAGATGCTTGTATAAGAACAGGGTTAGTAATTAAAGTACAGGTAAGACATTAACTTACTTTTGTTAGCCATTAATCAGTGTTTACATTCAGAGAGCTCTCCCTTTGTAATTAATAATCAGCTTGGACAATGAATAATCACCTAAGAGGAAGTTTTGTGTACATGTGTGTGTGTGCCTATGGATGTGCCTGTTATTAGTAAGGGGGTTTTCCCAGCTTTGAAATAGCAGACTCACTGATCAAACAAAAAAATTATCCATCTCACCATATTAAAAAGGCTATGACATAAGTGACAAAAATAAATAACCTTTCGCAGAACACTAAATATTATTTGCTTCAGCTCAGACTTTATATCATCCCAAAATTAGAAGCAATTTTAAAAAGATGTGGAAATACTTCAGAAAGTAATGCAAAAATACCAATTTTGTATATGTATATTTAAAATTAAAATGGGGGCTATGATAGCTTGGATGCAGTCTTGTAATCCTGAGGCTGCGGGTTGAAGCCCTGGTTGCAGTAGGAAGGGCATCCAGCATAAAACAATTGCCAAATGTGTCATGCGAGTTTGCTCACTGTGGCAACCCCTTAAAAAAGGGGAGCAGTCGAAAAACAACAACATAATATTGAGTTAAAATGTGAAAAAAAACAACTACAACAACAAAAAATACGTTTACTTTCTTAAATTGGAGGGAATAAAAAACAAACAAAAAACGAGCAGATAAAAAATGGGCATAAAGAGTAGGGCAACATTATTTTTGGTACCATTTCGACAAATTTTATTTCTCATTTGTGCTTAAAATTTTAAATGAAGGTCAGTTTCCCAAAGACTGGAATTAACCAGTGAATGATGATTTTACTGATAAAAAGAAGCAAATCGTTTTTCTTTCTTTTTCTTTTTATATAATTGAGAAGACAACAAGCATGTTTGAGAGCATGAGAAGCACTACTATGAAAAACAAACAAAAACATACTCCAAAAACCAGTATGAAATTGCAAATGATTTTAAAACATTTCAACATTTTTAATATTATCAAAATGTTTCAAAGTTGTAAAATTTAAAGACGACTTCAGAACATGCTGCTATGTAAATTAACCAACATTTACAAAGCATACAAAAATAAACAAAACAGCTAAACAGAGACGCAGGTCTTAAGCCAAAATGTCTGGTCAAGACATGAGTTCTTCTGAAAATTTGCTTGTCTGATTTTGTATTTTATCCACTTTTTTAACTTAATGTAATTCAGTTAAATGGTTTAAAGGTAACACACTGATATAAAGTGAACTTAACAACTTATTCCTGCCATTTTTGTGATGACTCTCAACACTTCTCACACATGCAAGGAAAGCTTCTCCCTGGTTCCACTTTATGTGCATATTTAGCCTGTTCCACTTACAGATAAAAGTCTGCTAATGACCCTGTGCCAAACAGTAAACAAATGACTCAAGGAGAAACAAATTCACTTTGTTAAAAGTTAAAAAAATAGATATATAAAAGTGTGGGAAATTAGCATTCCAAATAATCAAAAGGATAAATAACTAATCACAGTTTAGTTATTTATCACAGTTTAAAAAGAACTCATATGTAAAAGTCTACTAGTATGGTGAACACAATCAGAATACCATCATTGCACACATACACAGATAGCAGGAAAAATGGATGAAGTGGACATGTAGAGAAAGTCAACAGCTGAGAAGAGTAGAAAAAGAAAAATCAGATGCAGAAACAGCAATAAAGAAAAAGTGGGATTTATCCTTTATCCCATTTTCCCATGATGCTGCATGACCAATACACATTCAATACTTTGCTAGCCTTCAGACATTTTAGTGTGTGTCTGTCTGAACATATGCCATTCTCCACACCAGCCCCAGACTTGCCCCAGGCCTAGCTCTGCCTGGCTACACACAAGAGCAGTGGTTCACATTGTAATGTGTGTCTATGACTATGTGCGCATGTTGTGCATGAACGCAAAGATTCACAGGTTTATTTTCTGTTGCTGAGAGGCTCTATCTGCACCCCACAATTACCAACACCTACACATACACACAGACCAGAACTATCGTAACCAAGACAACAGCAGTCATGGTGGTATTTGTCCTGAGTGAAGTGCTGGGCTGTGATGCCCTGACAGCCTTCCCTCAAACCTCTCTCAACCTTGTCACCTCCGTTGCTCTGCTGTAACTTTCACCACAATGGCTGCAGCTTGTGAACCTGCCAGGCTGCCAAGGACACAAAGATGACTGAGTCAACCTTTGACATCAGAAGCTGCCACCAAAAGACCACAGACAAGCTCAGTTGGCAGCTCTGTTAACAGGCTGGAGACCCAGATCTTTTCAGCTCTAATAAAATAGCAGAAGTCAACACAGCACAAGTCAATAGTGCATACATACCAAAAAGATGCTGGGTCAAACTTTTCTGTGTTTGGGCAAAGTTAGGCATGACAAAAGTTACCAAAAGGTGGCCTCAATGTTTTGGCTATACCACAGATATCTTTTGATTGACAGCAGTTACTGAGAAGAGCCATAAGTCAAAGTACAAAATTGGGGGAAAAAAAAAAAGAAAAATGACATTTGAACATGAAATGAAGCAGGAGTTTTGTATTGAAGGCTAGATGACATTTCAAGGAGCTGATTCACTGGTAGATGTCCAGGCCACCCACCCACACTGCTCCATGTGGAACAAGCCATTTTAGTAAGTGAGATGAGATAGGAATGTTAGAGATGTGCTCACAGACATGTGAAGCATGTGTAAGATGACCTATACATTCACTATGATGTCACTCAGGAGCTTTAAAAAGAATAAAAATCACAAATCTGAACTTCTGGAGTGATGACAGAGATGAGACTAGGATTTAAGTGTTTTAGTTTTTCTGTGGCTATGAACAAATATATCCAATGATGCCTAAACACATATGTAGATTGAAAGGAGGTGCTTTTAATATGTATTAAAGATATACAGTGCCTATAAAAAGTGTTTACCATCTTGGATGTTTTATGCTTTTATTGCTGTCATAAATCAGGTATGGTCAAAATAAATTGATCTGTTTGACAAAAAATAAATAAAATAAAAAACAACCTTCAGTGTCAAACTGAAACCTAATTTTATCAGAGTAATACCAATTACATAAAAATATGTAATATGTTTATAATATGTGGAATAGATGATATTATATCCACCTCCTTTAAAGTAACTGTCCTAATTCAATTCAGAAAAAAAGATTATTGAAAAGTAAAGGTCAGGGAATGGATACAAAAGGATTTCCAAGGCCCTGAGCATTTCCAGGAGTTCTGTTAAATCCATCATCAAGAGGTGGAAGGAATATGGGACATGTAAATCTACCCAGAGCAGGTCATCCTCACAAACTGAGTGACCGTGCAAGAAGAAAAATAGTGAGAGAGGCCACCAAGACACCTGTGAGCACTCTGAGGGAGTTCCAAGCTTCAGCTGGTGAGATGGGAGAGACTGTGCTACAACTACTCTTGCCTAGGTTTTTCACCAGTCTAAGATTTCTGAGAGAGTGGCAAAGAGAAAAGCACTGTTGAAGAAAACTCATAGTTAATCTCAAGTAGGGCTGCCTGCCGAGAAGCAATTGACTTGAGTGGCTTGGCTCAGTGAGAATGGTGGTCATTTTCCGATCTGAGGGTTGGGAATTTGATCCCCAGCCCCTGCCATGTGCCGAAGTGTCCTTGGGCAAGACACTGTACCCCTACTGCCCACCAATATGCTTATTGGTGTATGAGTGTGATGGGTAAATGAAAGCTTTGTAAAGCACTTTCAGATCCTGGAGAGGTTAAAAAGGTGATATAAAAGTTGTGCACCATTTGTCATTTGATCATAGTCTTCCGCATGCCGTTTGGGAAACTCTAGTTGAGATTTAATGAGTTTTCTTCAAGTTTTCAAATTCAGAAAAGTACCAATTAAATAAAAAATATGTAATATAAAATAAATGAAAGCATAAACGTTCACCCCCTTTAAAGTAACTGTTGTAATTCAACTCAGAAAAAATGTTACAGAGTCTGATCAAGGGTGGACATTGAATTCAGGAGGAACAATGCGGGTTCCATCCCAGCTGTGGAACACTGGACCAGCTCTTTACCCTGTTACAGTCATTTCACTGTGACATTAAGGAAGGTTTTTTTTTTCATTTTTTAAATTTGTTTATTATTTTTGTTATTTGTAGTCAAAAAAGACAATTTATACTGACCCTGATTGATTTATGACAACAACAAAAGCATACAACATCCAATGGGGTGAATACTTTTTATAGACACTGTATTGTTGTATGTTTAAGGCTTAACTTTCCTTTTGTTTTTCAGTGCTTGCATATCTGTATGTGTGTCGCTCTTCAAACAACACTGCAGTCATCATCTCTTATCAACAGTCATGTTGAGGATTACAGCTTTCATCCCTAATCCTACATTAAGGACACGTTCTCATGATGGATGTGACATCATCATGGCCAGCGAACCACAGAGAGGGCATGAGGACAAGAAGCCAAACACTGCAGGAGAGGATTAATGAAAATAGGAGACAGAGTGTTTGATGAAAAAAGAAAAGGAACAAAGAAGATAGAAATGGAAATGAACTCCAATGGCAAGTTTCCGGAGCATCTGGACACAACTCAGTGTATCTGAGACTTAAAATAATCTGTTACTGATTCAGATTCTCAACTTCTTTGACAACAATTCCTTTCAAACAGCTCTACTAAGACCTTGGAGCTATCCATGGCCCAGAAGACTTATTACTCACATACACAAACACACAAACAAGAAGTAATATTGTTGAGTACTGGAGAAAGACACATTTGGAGAATATGTGTAAATCTTAACTATTTACACATGTACCCATAAACAGCTTTAAACCCAGTTTATTACACACAGAAAACTGCAGGACTGCATTTGTATCTTGTACATCTGTCATTTAAACATACAACTGTTATTTACTATAACAATTTAACTTACCCGCACTTGTAAACCCCATCTTTAACTTCCTTTAATAGATCCATTATTGACCATTAATAGTGTGTAAAAAAAATCTTTATTTAATAAGCTCAAATTTGATTCCAAAATAAATATCTTTTATCCTTTAAGTCTTCATTTATAAGTGTTTGTCATCCTTGAATTGTACTAGTCTCTCTACTCTTCTCTAAATTAATGTCAATGATATCTATCCTCACAGTTTGTTTAATAAATGACCATGAACATTTTATAAAATATCCGTTGATTACATTTTTAATATCTTAGTTGTTTAGCTGTCTTGAAACTAAGCTCCATAGACAGTCAGTGTATTTGAAAAATGAAGGCAGATAACTTGTGATGCTCAGATTTTGAAACATGTTATCATTACTGCTGAATGTGTTTATACACAGATTGTTTATTACCTGCAGAAACTCTGGGGCAGTCTAACAGCATGGAATCAAGCTGTGTGTCCAAGGGTTCAGGACTGGATACCCAGTTGCAACAGTACTGTAGGAAGAAGAAACAAAAAGGATGTTTTAATTGTTTAAGTGTTTCTTCTAAAAAAAAAAACAACTTTACAGAGACTCCTTCTTGTGCAGACACAATATGAATATTCAATAAAAATCACTTCACAAGCTGCAAAACCAAGGATAAAATTAGAAAATGTAAATGTTTTAAAGGAGAGGAGGGAGTTGCCATGTGGAAAAAATAAAGAACAACAAAGAGAACAAAAGTGAAGCCAAGTAGAAGAAAGGAGAACAGGTGGGGAGGTTAGGTGGAGAAACAGAACCCACAAAATAAGTGAGTGTGGACAGTGGGGGGAAGAGGAGACAAGAACAAGCAATTAAAAGCTCTGTGACATGCTGCTAAGACAGCTTGGCGTTTGTTTGTGGTGAAGAGATGAGGCCTTCTACTATGGCTGATCAGTGGGTGCCCCGGGGGGAGGGTGTCTACCCAGCTTGCTGACCCATAACCCCCTGCAAACGCCCCAACTCTTCTCAAACCCCTTGTGGTTGACAACTCCACTGTCAGAAAGGGAAGAAGACCTCTTTATCTGTTTTTGCTGTCTTCATCCATCCTGCTTGGCGCTTTGCAGTTGTATGTGCCCCGGCACAGTGGGGTATTTCAGACAAATAAGGCTCAAACCTGATTTATCAATAATAAAGTATATCAATGTCTTAGAACGGAGCAATTTACTTTTTTTTTTTGCTTTGAGCTTTCATTTGCTGGGTCAGCAGATGACAACACATCAAACTGTGTTTGCCCTTCTGACTGTACTGTGTAGACTGGTATGCTGAGGTTTGTAAGGTTAGAAAAAAACAAGAAAAACAGAGGAAAGAGACATGGAGGCTGAGAAGGAATGCTTAGAGAAGACGCTCCCCTAGATAAGATAAAAGTTCAACAGAAGAAAGAAAAAATGTAAAGAGATTAGAATGTGCAGCTGGCGTCCTTCTGATTCACTGCTTATCTGCCCTTGTTTACTTTCACCCTGGCCCCCTGACAGCCATTAATGTGCTGTGTGTGCGAGAAGGTTTGAGTGTGTGGGTCAGTGACTGCATTTCATGGGGTGGGGGGTTTCACAAAGACATTTTGTGTTGTGAACCTATCAGACATTATTACACACAAATGTCCATACATTTGCATTATCACCTAACCAATACTGACTCCCTAATGCTCAAAAAGAGGATAGACTAATGTATTACATTTCTAGAGATAACCTGAAACACACACACGAGCACACATGCACGTATGCACACACACACACACACACAGAGTCATGCGAAAAATGAAAAGGAAAAAATTTAAATCATATAGAATCCAAATGAAATCCAAAAGATTAGAACCTCCTTAGGGATAGGCAGGTGAACCCAAGTCCAAAATAGTTGAAATAAGGCCTGGTGTTGTTTTTGTTAATGAAATTCAGTTTCATCACACCCAATCGTAAAGGCCTCTATAAGGTCTTTAGTAAAAAAGGTGGTAAAAACATCTAAGTCAGGTGAGGACTCAAATATGTCATCATCTTATTTAAAACAAATAATCCACCTGAAAGTCAAATTATCAACAGTTGGTACTTTTTTTTCAAAAACTGCAAGGTTGATTAAGACTTGACAACACTTCATAACACACTTAAGAGCAGAGAGTGTTATGCAAACAGAAGACTTAAAGTATCCTTACATAAATGATGTGCTAGGAAAAGCCTTTATGGACCAAAATTACATTTGTCTGGTGAGAAGACAAAAGTGGGCAGATAAATCTAAGACAGACACTAACTGTAGCAGTTTCATGAAGGAAATAATAATAATAAAAAATAAACACTTTTTAGGAGAAGAACCTTTCCTTATTTGTGACACCTGTTGTGGCAATGTCATGGTTTGAGTATGCTTCGCAGCCTCAGAAACTGGTTTAATTAAATAAAATTGAATGAATTTTGACTTTTCCATCATATCCATCAGTACTTGCAGATAATGTGAAACCACTTGTCGAAGTTTGAAGCTAAACTGGAAGTTCGCCTTACAACAGAAAAAAGATCCTCATGATGAGCACAAATCAATTAAAAAATGCCTCAAAAAATACAATTACAGAATGGCAAATTAAAATTTTATCTTTACTATAAATATATGCAGATTACATTAAATAGTACAAAAAACACAAGTCCTTCATTCAGTTTATTCATTTGAGAATTGAAGACATAAAGGGCTGGAATGAAAACAAGATCTGAATTCTCTATAATTCAATCAAGCGTAATACAAATGAGCTACAGTACAAACTCAGTTTGTCTTGTAAATAGTAAAATGTGCTCCATTCACTTTTACCCTCCATGTTTTATATAATCAGCACTGTAAATCCATCATACTAGCATTTGAAAGAATATATTTAAACAGTTGGAATGAATATATAGGAATGAATAAGAGCAGCCATAAAGGTTGACAAAATATCAGCAAAGAGATGAAAGGGGGCAAAGGGGAGGAGGCTGGGGGCTTTAGTATTGGAGGAAGATGAAAAGTCATCTTGGTAAACAGTAGCATATTGTGTATTTTTAGATCTTTTGCTTTGCCCTAGATGTGCTCTCCTCTGAGCCTGAGTTTGAGGGCAGAGCTGCACAGAGCAGCAGAGAAGCAGTGGGACTCCTTGACTGCTACATCAAGTGTCTCATTGTATCTTCTTTAATTCATTCAATCTGTCTGGAGGAAGATGTCAGCTGGGCTGTGGAGCAGTGGGCTGAAGGCGGCTAGAGAGAAGGAAAGGAGGGGAGTCTTTCAAAGGGTCCTCCTCCCTCCTCTACAGCTCTGCCATCACCACCAATGGAGGCAGGGAGGCTGAGGTTTGAATAGATTTGTCAAGGCAACAACACACATGTGCACACAAACTCTTGCATAAATGCACGCACACAGCACAAAGCCCTAGAGCTGTGGGGGACCACAGGCATAACAGCCTTCACATAAAGGCAAGGCCTGCTGGCTGGGATTAGAGAAGGGCGACATGACAAACGGATGGCACATCACATCGGCTGCCTCTGATGCTCAGCATCATCACTTCAAGCAGCCCGTCTATCGATCAATAGAGCAATTTAACTGATTGACAACAGAAAAACAAAAATAAATAAAACTGACTTTTTTTGCATATGTTTCTCTTTGTATGTTTGTTGCACTGCTTATGAATACATACAAATATGCATGTGCATACACTAAAAGACACATTTTCAATGCACAATTCATTCAATTAAAATTCATAATTTGTGGTGTAAAAACAATAAAATGATCTCAAACACAATGAAATATCAGATAAAACAAAATCATTTAAAAATAAATTAAAATAAACTTGCACAATAAATCAAGGTATTCTGTCCAAATGGGCCTAAAAGTCTGTGAACACAAATAATTTTTATGAAAGGATTTAAAATGATCAAGGGTCTGAGCAGCTCTCATTTGCAAAGGTAAGCTCTTTCACAGAGCAGAACACCTTAAAAATGCTCTGTCACCTCTGATTTTGAGTCTGGATCTGGGAGTGTCGAAAAAGGAGCTGATTAGTGGACCTTGGCGCTCTGGCTGGAGTAGAATAGAATACCATTTAAATTTGTAGAGACAAAATGTGATTCCTGTTTCACCCCTTGCCTCTACCCCCTAGCACTACCCCTTAGGTTTGCACATTAATGCCAAGGGTTAGGGGGTGTCTCAGTTATTTTTGATTTTATTGGGAGGGTGAAGTGATAGGGCTCTTTGGCCTTTTTCGCAGCTGTATCCCCTGTGTTAGGCAGGCTCTAACACTCGCTGTTTTTAAATCTCATCTTGAAACGCATTTCTATGTGTTGGCTTGTAATTTGTCAGTTTTAGAGTTTAAGTATGAGAGTTGAAATTTTTCCTTCATCTTACAGTTTCGTTGCTTTAATAACTTTAATTTTATTTTTCTTTACCAATACTGTGTCGTGCTATTTTATTAATTTGTTTACATTACATCATTTCGGTCAATATAAAATAAATGAATAAATTATAAATAAACTTGAGTACAAAAATATTGTTCAAGGGCACACTCAGATTGTCAAAAAAGTGTTGCACTTGCAAAAAAAAAACTCACTTGTAGTTATAAAAAAACATTGTAATGTCTAGTTGAATGCAAAATATATTGTGTTGTACAATGATATATTTTCTCACAAAAGTTGTGAAAAACAGAACTGTACACCAATGTATAAAGCAAGCTAATTTTTCACAGCATATTGGAACTCCAGCAAAAAAATTGTCTTAGCTGTTTATGTTAAATACTTGGAAATAAGTAACATCTTTTAGGCTTCTTGAAGGGCTGCCCCATTTTGTAGTGGAAAAACTCTACCACTACCTACTGTGACTTCAAAATAAGAGCCAGAAGGACAGATAAAAACTAGAAATGGAAGTAACACTAAAAAACAGGATTCATGTTAAAAGTAAGCATTAAAGCTAACCAATATGCTAACAGCAAAGTCTGAGAGAGTAAAATGACAGTTGAGTCAACCACTCTTTCTGTGAGGAGAGGTTTAATCCCTGTTATCTGCCTATTATTTGTAAACATCTGTGTGTGTGAGATACGCCACCTGTTGCATTATTCAGTTTAGAATGGAAGTCATGCTGCTTCTCTCACATTACCAACAAAAACACATGCACACATTTTTAGGTAAACCACTGCATTCAGCTGATGACATGATTGCATGCTTCCTTTTACATAAAACCTGTAATAAAAACAAAAAACAAAACACCGACTTTAGGTTTGGCCATGATTCCATATCACACTTTCAATATCATAATGCCAAAACTCAGTTTAAAATAGCTTCTAATATGATCTGTTTTGATGTTTACTGCTTTTAATGGTCAGCACTATAACTGTGTATTTGAAATTGTTTTAAATTCTACAAAACCTTACAATGTAGTTTTATTCATCTATACATACTCAAAGCACTATTATATGAACATAAGAGATGGGAATCAAACTGCTGACTTTATGGTTACTTTATGGTTACTCCGCCTGCAAGCTCACCTCTATCAAAATACAGACACCTTTATCCATGCCCAAAACTGTTTCCGGGAAGTATTTATGAAATGTGAGTGCAAAGAATAATCCAAGGTTAGCTTATTTGTGCGATAATATCCAACGAGTTCTATTCAGCTACAAAACTGCATCGCTTTTTCTTCTTTTGAAAACCTGCATGACTGTAGAAATAATGGTGCACGGAGTTCACAAAAGTCTCCTAGACTATAACACACTTGACAGCCTGCAACCTAACTACTCAGAAGAAACTCTTGAGGATCATTTCTTGCTCACTCTCTCTGAGACTGTCGTTCCCATCTCCTCCAGTGGCTGTATAATCTCTATGGATTAGGATGCTTTATTCATGACCATCGTGATACTCTCTCTGTGTATGCATGGTGTGTGTGTTTGTGTATGTGTGTTTGTGTGCTCTGGGCAGGCCACTAGAGTGTGACAGCAGGCCAGCACAGTGACAGGAGACACCTTGGAGACTGTGACAGGCTGCCAGCTGTACACCATCATTTAGATTTCTCTCTCACACTCACTTCTTCTCTCTGTGCTGTTCCTCTATCTCCACGTACATCACTTCATTCCCTCCCCTCCATCTGTATTCACTCCATTCATATTGTACTTGTCTTTTTGTTTTTCCTTTCCACAGCTCTAGCCTACACTTTCTCAGTGGCAGTCAACGGGATTTAAATAATTGAACATTTCTCACATTTTTTTGTATTCTTCTGTGTCAGTCAACAGATAAGTCTTTCTCTTTCCATCTTTCCATCTTCTATGCTCTTTTTCTTTAGTTTCCACCTCACTATATATTTTAGGTCTTTGTTGTGATGTCAGGTGTCCCTTATCTAACCCATATGGTCTTTGTAACCTGGCTCAGCAGGCACTGATCTCTAAATCCCATCTTCTCTCTTCTACTCTTCTGATCGCTCCATCCCGCCATCCGAAGACCTCTTGAACCCCCAAGGGAGGGAATTATATCTGCCTGACGAGAACAGAGCAGAGCTCAGCTGGAGTATCCCAACCTCACATGCATCTACTCATATGGGCACCCATATCTATATACCACCTAGGGCGTACCTCCGATTCAATGCTAACGTCTCTCTTGGATGTGAAGCAGCATCAAGGCTATCCTCCCTGTATGTGATTCTGCCAATACCTTATAGTGCAATGAAAGTGTTGTTTACATTTAAGATCCAGCTATATAGAAGTTGGTGATATCTCGGTTCTTTGTGTCAAAGCTTTGCTCCAGGAAGCATACACAGACTGTCTTTGAATAATTGCAAAGATCAAGAATCAGAATACACAACAGAACCCCTTACATGAGTCCACAGACAATGGATTACCATTTGGGCTCAAAGACAAAGGGGTCTTTGGTGGAACCACTGCACATATGTACCAAAAGAGGTTATGGAATAAAACACATCCCCACACGCCGACTTGTGGCTTGTCAAGTATTATTGCCATTCAAACCTGGACACCAATGACATGATGAAATATAAAAACTGGTCACAAATGTCAATGACAAAAAAAGAAGTACTTTTTAGATTTGCAAGATAGTGTTTAGTAATGAAAATCAATTTTAGCCATTATTTACATTATTTAGCAATATAGCAGCAATCGTTCCAATACCCTTTTAGAGCAGTGAGCTCTGAGCTGCATGGGTAAATGGTTACACATTTAAAAAGCAAAAAATGTAAATTAGGCCCTATTTTATGAAAGGTTTTACTGTGTAAGACTAATGGGCATATGGAGCCATTAATGCAATATAGCATTTATGATTATAGTTTTATTAGTGAAGTTTCACATAAAAGAAAAAAAAAAAAGTTCACTGAGTTTGTACTATCATACGCAACAAACCAAACTCTTGAAGTTATAGCATCTTTTCAGGACAGCAGTTAATTTTTTGTTTTGTTTTGTTTAAATGCTAGGCTCTAAATAAAGCAGAAACAGGTAATGAACCAAAATAACAACCTCAAAAGACAACATTTTGCTGTTTTACATACCAGCATGTTGCCTCTCATTTAATAAATTCAAACTTATTTTGGAAATGTGTTCCCACCTCCCCTTGTTCGGATTATTCTCAATCATGCATACAACTAAATTATATTTT
>JAOXNZ010000001.1:14908642-14937113 GCA_028566095.1 Kryptolebias brasiliensis | reverse complement strand
TAAGTTCCATACAAATTCCTGTTTATGTTATATAAAACCAACACATAAAGTCCAGCGATGTGTTTTCAAAGGGTAAGGTTTGCTTTTCACAAAATCTTCCAAACATGTCGGTGGTTTGTTTTTCACTTCAGGTGTGAGAGCGGGACAAGAAAAAAAAAAAAAAAGGAAATGAAATGAAACAAAAACAACAAATTTGGGAGAGCCTGCTTTCCTGGGCATTATTGGGAAACAGGTCTGTGCGTATAAATGTGTGTGTGTGTGTGCCCCTTTTGAGCTGCAGGAGTTGATTTCTTGGGGAAAATGTTTTACTTAAACAGGGGCCAACAACTAAAAGGCATGAGCAAACAATATGAAGAGTCAGGGGAAAACCAAAAGGAAGGAGAAGTAAAAAAAAAAAAAACAACACTGGCTAAAGTAACAAAGAGAGTTGCTCTTTTCAGTTATCATCTTCTACTAATTCAGATTTGTCCATCACCTGAGCAGTGGGACAAGAAAGTAAAATAATAATAATAATAATAATAATAATACCTAAAGTAAAAAAAGAGAGGGAGGAAAAAACTATGAAAGGTGAACAACACGAATGATAACTTATAAAAAAAATCTGAAATTAACTTTTTATTGCCTCCAGCAATGATTTAAAATGTCTTTTTAACAAGTGGAAAGATGAGTCAGAAAAAGGAATACAGGGAGGAGGGATTGAGGCCAAATTATAAATTGGACCGGCTGGGAGAAGCTTTGAGTTCATTTGTCCCATCATGTAAAAAACTTTGCACGTCTCAGGGCATTTTTTTTTATTATACTAAAATTATAGTGCTCAAACTAATTAAGACATCAGACTAAAAGATAAAAAAAAGAGACTGACACACAATATTAGAAAATACGCAAGCAATCCAATGAGCCAATTACAAAAAGGAGAGTAAAGGAAAAAAGTTTATAAATGGCATCAGAATTTGAACTGCATTTGATAGATCCACAATAAACAACAATAAATGATAATATTAAAAAATAAAATAATAATATAGGAATTACTAAAAAGGACAAATGTAAAGCCACAACCACACTGAAATATATTTATGAATAAATAATAACAATATAAAAAGGATAAATATTACAAATAAATAAACAATTATATGAAAAGATAAAAATAATTTGAAATATATATATATATTATGTTTTATAATAAACTTGATCAACAACTTAATTTCTAGCAGATAATACATTTACCACAATCAGTCCCCTAATAAACCAAAAGTCAAATTTGTGCCAGGTACAATTAAACAAACAAACAAAAAAAGAAAAACACAAGGCAAAGTTTTTCTTAAGTGACACTGTTGATTAAAAACAAAACTTGAGAATGACGTGTGCACACTCAGACACATACACAACCTTAGTGTGCACACATACACACACAGTTCAGTACAAAGTATATTATTAATCATATAAAAAAAGCAATTAAATCAAAGTGGTATAGAGCCTGAAGCTATGAGAACTGTCAATTCTGCTGAAAATGCCAGAGAAGATTACAGTTAGGTTTGTGGATTCCATGAACCCTTTTTTTGATTAGGGAGTCAATTATTTCTTATTACTGAAGATGCTATTTCGGAAAAAGACATTGTCAGTCAATCATGTAAAAAGTCCTCGAAAAGCGTGAATAAACCATTAAAGAAAGAGGTGGAAGCGGTGTGTGTTTGTTCGCATGGGTGTGTGTGTGTGGTGAGATATTTCACTGACCCTATTCCCTACCCAAACTCCTACTTGTGGTAAATTACCTTTTAACTACTGCACCTCTGTCAGGTCTTTGTCAGCGTATGATAATTAAGGCCTTCCATGCAGTGCATTTGAAAAGAAAATATATTTATTAGTTTATCTCAGAGAGAGGCATTTACACAGAGCTGAAGGTAAGTTTGAATGTGGTGATTATCTTGTCATTTTCAAACTGATTTTTCTAAGACCGTGCATCTGTGCAGCAGTAGGGCTTTGTGTGTATGAGTGTGTGCCAGTCAGTAGGGATGAACTCTGTCACATATGGTGCCAGGTAATGTGCTGCTGGTGTGTGCATATAGGAACAAATGAACAGAAATGTGCATTTATACTTATGTAAAGATGAATATATATATATATATTTATATGTTTGAGTGTGTGTGTGTGTGTACTTTAGCTGCATTCAGCACTGATAGGCACACGCAGCACATTTCTCCCATCCTCTTTGTTCTGTGTTGGGTTTGACACCTCTAAACAATAACAGCGCTTCACTTCGCCCAGCCCCAACCCACCACCAGTCACACACTGTATGGACGGGAGCTGCCAATTAGCACTATCAAACACCCTTTATCATCTGTCTGCTTACCATAGAAAACATAGCAAAATCAATAATTCAAAGTTTCTCAAAAATACGCACATTCATTAGAAGACTAAAATGAACGAGAACACAGAGACACAAGGAAAGACCGCATAATAACTAATTGCAAAGTATGGCTTGTGTGCATAATAAAGAACGGGCACAACCAGCAGAAAAGAAACAAAGATCTCCATCCTTTTTGTCTCTTCTCTAACTCGAGAGTCTAGAGCTGTTCTTTTTGGGGGGGGTTAGCTTCTTCTTGACCTGACCCAAAGGCAATCAAAGTCCCTTGTCTAACCCGCAAAGTTTTGGATGAGCAAAATCCCACCTCTCATGCAAAAACATTTTACACATATTCCCTATTTTTGAAGCTAAGATGGCCTATAGGCAGCCAGGAGATATAGTGTGACCCAGGGGACAGAGGCCGACATGGAGACAGAGACACGGAGAGGAGGAAAGGCTGTCATGAAGGAAGGGTCTCTGAAGGCTGGAGGTGAGCCGATTTAACTGGGAGATGACTGTCGCTCTACTCGCTTGTCCAGGCCCTCTTCATTACCCCAAACCCTGCAGTTCACCTAACAGAAACAAAGGGTGATGGCGAGGACAGAGCAATGGACTCGTCCTGGCACTCACCAGAGACCCTGCTGCCTCCTCTCTTTCCTGTCAGTCTGTCTGACTGCAGAACTGCCTCACCCTTTACAGACAAACAAGGGACTGCTTTTTTACAAGATGCGAGCACAGACATGGGCACAGTACTCATGACAAAATACATACAGGAAAAAAAAAAAATAAAGCAATGAAGCCTGCTAAAGGAAAGAGGGGGGTAACAAAGGACAGGCAGTGCCCCCTAGTGTTTTCATCAAAGAGAACTGGGACCAAATCAACTTACCCATGCCACACAACAACAACAACAACAAAACAGATAAAAGAAAATGCTTAAGAAGGTGAGAAGCAAAGAGTCTTAATAGATAAAAGAAAAGTGGAAACAGAGTGGTGGATCAGTAATGTGGTCAGTACACATCACATTATTAGAGAGGAGAGAGAGGGCAGATAGACACAAGGGATGAAGAAAATGTAATGGACATTAAACAAGTATGGAAAGGGAGGAGGGATTTATGTGTTGGGTTAGTTAGCTGGTGATGGAAAGTAAAAGTTGTCCATCACCTAACGTTTGAAGTCATGAGGGCAAGAATATGAAAAGGGGATAGGCAAGAAGGCCGTGCACGAACACCAATGCTTTATATTTCTACCATGAAACAAGGCCTTCCTTACAGTGAGTTCCACAGAAGTCCAAGCCAACCAATATGTCAAAGGAGTTTTTCAAACACTCCCATTCCATCTTCCTTTTTTTACTGTCTTTGGGTCTTTCATAACCCCATCATGTTTTACAGCATACAAGGCTTTAAAATGGCACATAAAGCACCTCATATCTCTTTTTACCATCATCTTTTCAGGCTTAAATACTAAATATGCTTTAGAGCAGGTACATAACCAAAGTATACCTCTTAAAATTTGCCATAAGGTATTCAAACATAACTTTCAATAAGTACTGAAGACAATAAAATGAAAGAGGGAATGGATAAACTAAAACTAGATGTTGTATCTGAAGCTTCAAGGTCAGAAAAACATGACCTGTTTTTCTTTTGCGATCACTCACATTCTGTTTCATTTTTATCCATCTGCTGTGCAAAAGCCACACAATCTGCAGGAAATACATTGAGAAAAAGAAAAAAAAAACTCTGTGCAAACAAACAAAATAAGAATTTATGTGAACCTGGCACAGAGAGTTTAAGGATGACAACAAGAGAAAAATCAACACATAATGCAAACATAATGCAAACTGTGAATCTGTTTAAAACCAGTAAGTGTGGAATGGAGGCGGGCAGGGATGCAGATGCAGAATTTTTTGGGTAAAAAAAGGGGGGATGACAGAAGACAAGAGATACTGAAGCAGTGAAAGAAAAGAGGGTTTAAACTTCAACCCTGGAGTCACTAAGTTCACTGACATTTGCACCAGGAACGACCTTGGCTGTGCCTCACAGCCTTTCAGAAACACTTCTTTTTCTTTTAAGTTGTAAGACTTTTTCCTTCCTCTTACAACTGAAACAGAATAAGACCATTCAAAGACTTGAAAGCAAAAATAAATAAATAAATAATAATAATAATAATAATAATAATAATAATAATAAACTGGATTCAAGATGTTAAGTTCAAATAATGTGTGGTAATTTGCAACCTCATACTCAAGGTTCATGTCCTATAATTCTAGGCTTTCTAACAGCAGAATTAACAAGGGGGGAAGGAAGAAATGACATGTGACAAGTGATTTATTTGAGCTGTCAACACATCATCTTCACCACATTCAAATCTCATGTCAAGCACTTGTATTCCCTCTCTGCTGAAGGTGACCTAGGTCGTAACCAACTGACACAGCAGGTGAATGCATGGAAACACCACAGTGACAACAGTGAATGTGAGACAATGATAGGCAGAGTAGAAGAAACAAAACAAACCAGAAAAAAAATAAAAATCCATTTGGAAAAACAGCACTGAATTAAAGTTCACCACTTAAATATTATAAATATTACTGAGCAATTGGGTATGATCAATGTAGTAGTTTTTCAAAAAATAAACTGCTCTTCAAACCCGTTTTTAACACTGTATGCAAGATATGTGAGAAAGATGACCTACCCCCCGGAAAATGTTTGGTTTTGTGCCAACATGCTTAGTTAACAAAAAAACAACAACAAATAAATAAATTAAACAATGATTTCAGATTATTTTGAAGAGAAGGACCAATGGTTTTTGTGTAGAATGTTGCAGCAAGTGTGATGTCAAGTTAAGGTTAAGAGAAGGAAAAGGGGGGAGGGAGGGCAAGCAAATTAGAAGGAATGGGGAAAGGGCAAACAATAGGCAAAGCAGGATATAAATTTGGGCTTGAGATGAAGAGAGACGTAATGAAAGAGTGCAGATAGTCTAAGCATCACCAAAAAACAGGGAGTGATGGGGTATTTTCAAAAAAGGGGTACGGGGACAAAAGAATAGGTAAGTGGAGAGTTTGGTTGCTTATAAAGGATGATGATAAAGATGACAAATGAAAAACATTGACTGAAAAAAGATGGCAGCGGTGACCAAAAAAGTATGAAAGAGCAAAGAAAACCCCCTAAAAAACAGAGGTCTGAAGAAGACAAGAAAAGAGAGATTGAGACCTTGCCACTGAGGCAACAAGCCGGGAGGAACGAGAAAGGCAGACAAAGCCGCATGCTGCTTTCACAAAGCAGAACAAAGAGAAGAGGTGCATCATGGGAGTCTGAGCCTTTTGCCATCGCTGACGCCATGCTGGACAAACACACAGTGGCGCTTATACACAAATTAAAATACAAACAGATTAGTCTTGATGTAATACTTGCATACATGGATAAAAAAGTATTTTAAGTTCAAACTGTTTATGATATGCAATAAATCCTTTCAGAAGAACACCTGTACCTGTTCAACAATCAAAGTAAAAACTTCAAACTAAGAAAATACTAAAAGCTTATCTATCATCCAAATCATACATTACCAAACAGTACAACATATGATATAAAATCTGAGTCTACAAATTATAAACTTAGTTATGATAAAGAGGATTTTTGATTACTTAAATCTTAGAAAAACAAAACAAAACAAAAACACACACACACACAAAAAAAAATATATCTGAAACATGTGAAAACCAAACAACTAATCAGGGAGAATCATCTCTGGTCAGAGTGGCTAAAAAGAAGGAAGACTAGTCAAGTATTTAAAATGTATATGTACTGATAAAAGTGATGATACAGGTAAGCAATGATGCACTACAGAGCTTTTTTCTGTTCCACACTGATTAAAACAAACCAAAGTTGAAACACAGAGCAGAGGGATGTCTACATTAGGCAGTAATTCAAGAATTTTAAAGCTGCATTATCTATATGCATATGCCAACTAATTTTTATGTATGTATCTTATTAGAAATCCAGAAATGTGCACATACAGTATAAATGTTTAACCCCATAAAAAACAACAACAATGTACATCATTTTATTGCATTTACTTGAGCTGCTTGAATAGAAGCACAGGTAGAAAGAAAGATGAGGCAGCAGTGTCAGGTGCAGACAGTTTTTGTTCTTTTCTATTTTGAACTTTGGAGCAAAAAGAATGCAAAATTTTTATCAGATTTGCTGAAAAGTTTTTCATCTATTTGCTGTGACTCCTAGTTGCCCCTGTTTCTTTTCCCTTTTCCTCTCTCGCTCCATGTCAGTTGCTCTCTCTTCCTCCGGCAGGTCTGATATGCCAGAGCTGCAGCTGAACTCTGAGTAGCACTGTCTCCGGGAAAAAAACAAAGTGATCAATGTGAGAAGGCACGGGGCGCTCACGGACAGGCCAATCAATGGTGGAAAGAACCTTGCCCAGGGCCTTATGCAAATGTAAGCACGTCCTGTAACCTCAGGAGTGAACATGCGCACTAGATCAATGGGACGAGGGTAGAACCTTACAGCAAGATCAGCCTCAGCCAGTAAATATGTAATGATGAATCCCTCAAGATTTAACTGAACTCAAATGAACTTCATCTACCTCGGTGTCTTATATCACAAAAAGGCGAATGAGACCTTGTTTTGAAGAGGTGGGGTAGATGGTGGGTGGAGCAGGACAAGAGAGATTAGACAGTCTTTGCAGAGCGATGCACTGAGGACAGAAAGATTTTGCGCTTTCGTTTTACAAGGAAGGGGAAAAAAACAGGAAAACAAAAAGGTGAAAGAGGACTTATGAATAGTCACCTCAACAATACTTATCTGAGATGTAATGATTTTCAATTACATCACCATGGTAACAACTTTGTGTTTTGAAAAAAGGAGAAAGGTGTTGGTAGCTGTGACGGCCCAATGAAAGCTTTCTTGGTCATTTAGTACTGTGGATGGTGAGATCAAGGACAAGACAAGACTCACTATTCTAAGTGAAGCTTTGATATTCCTGGAATGTTACACTCATATCAGGAATAGGCTACATAAAACCAATTGGAAGCACCTTCTTTATTACATACAATTGACAGTAAGCTGAATGTCTAACGGAAAATGACAGACGGCAACTGAATTAGATAGAACTGTACTCTCAAGTTAATACCACAAATGTGACAAAGAAAAGGAATTAAAAGAAGAAAAAGACATAAGGGGAAATGAAGTAATACATTACATACAAAAAGATGAATTCAAATAATGGAAACTGCAATGGACATGGAAAGTGAAGTCTAATGTGACTCCACCAGCACTAGAAGAGGTTTTATCAAACTAAGACACATATATCCAGAAGATTTTAAAAAGTCAAAAGTGATGCTTTGAATTGCTTTAGGTAGTTGTCTATACTGCAAAAAACCTTCACTACTAAGGCACAATCATAAGGAAGTTGTGCCTGCAGTATTCCTAAAACAAAGTTTATTAAAAAAAGGTTCTAAAATGCTGAACACAACACTTTGCTCAAATTTCTTTTAATTGTGAGAGTTAGGTAGTTGTTAGGAAAGTGTTATGAATGCCAACAAAACAAATGCCATACTGAAGAGCTACATTTTCAATACACATTCTTTTAGACAAAGAGACAAAATGAACCTAAAAATGATTGGTGAAATTAGTACAGGAATCCATCCATTTCATTGATAAGAAAAGGGAAGCTAAATAATAAGCTCATCGGTTAACTATTGCTACACAGTGACGGATGCAAAAAATATATATTTACAAAGACATTATAAAACAATCTGATAAAAAAGGGGTTAGGCATACGTATAACAAGGTGGGAGATCTAAAAAAGTATATAAAGATCAATGGGTGGAATTAATGTTCTGTGATCTTGATTGTCTTGGAACTGAGCTTAATTAAATGAAATAAAATTATCATTCAATTGAATCAAACTGTACTAAACAAGTTAACAAGAAGCTCACACAGATTATTTTTCCCTTGATAATGAAGGAATAGAACGAGAGAGACAAGACGTGAGTAAACTATTTTCAATCCCCCCTTCACTCCTAACACCACAAATGCAATCTAGAAACCAAAGATGCTCCTGAAACATAGAGAGAAACACCAACAAAGGTGAGAATAATGGCGACATATTGAAGGGAATACTTCACAAAGCCTATTGTGTGAGTATCCTTTTCAGGCAGCAAACCCGTTGTAATTTGGTCTGCATCATCTGCCTCTAGTCACAATGCAGCACTACAGCTTTGAAATGGATGGCAAATGAAGGCCATTTGTACATAATCACAGCAGATAGAAGAATTCAGGAGCCCTACAATGTGTTGTTGAGGTGGAAAGAAAGACCTTGGTCTATCTATGGCAGCCAGTGCAGCTAAGGTTTGGGCGAGAGGGAGGGAAGGGGGGATCTTTTTTCTAGAAACAAGCAAATCAATTCAAATCAAATCAGCTTGCTAGCCATGACATTTAAACAGTTCAATTTACATCCTTATGTTAAGAGGAGAGCTGCCCTCTAAGATCCTATTCATTCACAAAGAAATTAGACGGCTATATTTCAGCCGCTTAATAGAGCAAATATGCTGTAGCTGTACTGAGGAAGAAACCATGTCTTCTCCTGGTGTACAAAGGGCCAGACATTGTGTGTCATTATGAGCAGAGCACAAAAACAGAGAGAGATAATACACATAGAACGGACAGGAGTAGAAAACAGCACCATGCACGATATGCATGCAGGGCTGCATACATGCACAGATGAGTGCGAACTAAAACACATTCACAAATGCAAACACACACTTAAAGCTGATAGTGTATGTCCTGAGGGCTGCTGTCTTGCTGTGCAGGCTGGCAGACACTTTTGTCGTGGTGGTTCTTTTGTTTCACATCAAACAAAACGCCACAGCTTTGCATATGGCTCCACTAATTTCTGCTTGTGTGACCCAGCCATTTATCATTGCCTCTCACCCTCTCTTCCTCTGCTCCCCTAACGTGGCTCTGATAGCTGCTCTCCACCAAGCTGTTCTGCTCAGGACGATAGTGGCTTCTCCAGGCAAGGGCTGACACAAATGTGTGCATTTGTATTGTATATGGGTTTACGCACACACACAAAATTAGGCAAGACCCGTACAATATGTGTGCAGCCACTTGCAGACATATACACAAACATAAGCAGGAAACTGCACTACAACTGCACCGCTTGCAAGCCCGCCAGCTATGGAGAACCTTGAGATAAAAACAAACCAGAAGCAAAAGACAAGCTAGCACTTCGAGATTTAAAGGCGGGTGAGACAAGCATACAGCATTAGATGAGGGGGTTTTCAGAGGCTCCGTATACAAGACCATAGCACTGATTTTGTCAACAAATATAGTTTTGCTTGGATAATGATGACCTCAGGTGAAGGCTGCACTAGTTCTTAAGTATTTTTACAAAAGGCTAAATTTCTTACACAATTTAAAGAAATGTAACAACAACTTGAACTTGGATACTTGTTTTATGTATATAATACACACATATTCCTATATAATATATTTATGATATTTCTGTAACAACACTAAAGCCCAAATACCACTGTGCTGAATTTGCTAGAATAATAAAAACAATCACAGGTCTGTACACAAATCAATTGATTTGATGTGATTTGAGATCTCGTGAAAAAGCCAGAAAATAAACTACATGAAAAGGTTTTTGCTTTTTTAATGCTAGTTTGGGGATGGCTGGAACCAACCTGCCCAGAGGATCACCTTAAATGAAGGGAGAAGTCAGAGGGAAAAAGAAAAAGAAGAGAAAACAAAACAAAAAAGAAGAGCAGTGTTGATTTTGAGTTTTGTTTTTTAAAGAATTTAAATGAGGCTCTGATATCTTTACTTTTACAAAAAAATTGGCACCAGCAATAATAAAACGTGTTAGAGCTAAAGAGTGACTTTGTAAACAAAGTTAAAATGACAATGACTTTATTGGGAGGAAAAAAAAAAACTCCACACTTTTAAATCTTAGAGAGAGAGAAATCATGCAAAACAAGTAAAACTACTTCTGTCAACGTATAGTGCGACTTGAAAATATGATAATCATGTTATGGTATACTTTCAGAAATGAAGTCCTCAAGGAGTAGAGAAAAACTTTTATATCTACCTGTCTCACCTGAAGCATCTCTTTCTACATCTGACACCTGCCACAACACACAAACGCTTACACAAACAAAACCAAGGATGGAAAGGAAATGACTGAATATATTTGTTACAAATTGAAACAGATGGCATTATACAGAAAATCTGTAGACAGCTTTTCAGCAAACACATATAGTGGATGTATAGTGTTTTCACATAGGATTCTTAAAATCTGTAACTATGTTTCTGAAGAGCTGCCGTGGTGGCTGGCTGGTTGTCTGGTTGGCACCCACACATTTGTGTACTGGGAGACAGATGCATTCTTACATAAGATCTTATATAATGATGCCCTGTTCTATCCAATAAGAGTGCTCCTTTTTCACTTTCTTAACAGGAAGGTTACAGAAGGTTAGACTCACTCCTCAACAAAAAACACCATCACCACTCAGTAATGAAAAAAGTCAACAAGTTGAGCATAGTGAGAAAAATGCAGAGTCCTCAGTCTATCTAACTCTATCCCTTTGTTACCTTCCTCTCACCCTAATTTGGAAATACATTTCGGCAATTTAAAGGGATAATTCTGATTTTTAGGTGGGGTTGTATGCAGTACTTCAGAGTAGTTGTCTTACCTGCAGTTAGAGAGATTTTAGTTTGGAGAATCAAGAAGTTCTAATAGGTGAGTAACAACTAATCAGAAAAAGAAAAAGGCCTTGCTAGAAGCAAATTTGTGCCCTTGGGCAAGAAACTGAACTCAGATTTCCCCCAATATGCTTATTGGTGCATAAGTGAAAATATAAAAGTGCTGTATATTAAGTGTAAAATACATAACAGAAAAAGACTGTATCAGTGTCTGTGTGACTGGGTGAATGAGAAACATTGTAAAGCACTTGGCAGAACAAAGAGAAGGCGCTATGTACTGTAAATGTGAACTATATATCATTCATAATCTAAAACAAATTAAACCTAAAAAAACTACAGTTTTTTGAGTAAAAGCATGCATTTCTACACCACATTTTAAACCTGGTAGTTATGTGAACCAGATATGCCAAACAAAGTCCATTTTGCACCTTCCAACTTTCCAACAGGACCAGTCCTCAGTGTAAATTACAATCTGATGTAAAAATGATGCAGAGTAAAAAGTTACAATAAAGAATTGGCTTGAACCACAATGACATTTTTGAGGTATGAGTTGATTTAGATGTTGAAACTTTCCTCTTAGACTGTATTCTGAATAGAGGTTAGCTTGACTCACTTATGAGGATTTCTCCTTTGATTCCCCAAACTGAAATTCCTCTGACTGCTGTTGATTTCAGATAAGACACTGAATACTCAAATGTACTGCACACAACCCCTCTTTAAAAAAATCTGAACTATCACTTTAAGTCACACGCATATAATGTAAACAGGAACTTAAACAAGGGTGGTTATTTGATGTGTTTGCCATGTGACTGACATTAAGACACAGAGAGAGAGAGCTACTTCACAACTGTCCTGAAAGTCTTTATAATTTGCAGGGATTATAAGATTACTGATGTTAAAACTTAATAATGTGATTGAGAAAATGTGATTCATGTTTCTTTTTAAACTTTACAGCTGACAGAACTAAGGAAAAGAAACAAGAGGGACCAGGCTGGCCGAGCATCAACGCAGATGTCAGAAAAGACTACAAAGTCCAAGGCATAGATAGAGAGGGCATAAATGGATGGATAGAATCTTTGATTGCTTAAGAATGATACAGAGTGAAAAAGATGGAGGCAAAGTAAAGAAGGAACAAACAGCCTTTCCCTGCAGCCTTAAACTCTTTTTTTTTTCTTGTGCTCCTATTCAAAGGCAGTTAGTTAGTCTTTGATGTATCTATAATTAGTCAGTACACACTGTGAAGTGTTTAAAAAGAATCAAATTGAACTGAAACACTTGAACGCTCAAAACAGTGGCTAACATGCTCTGCAGCGAGGGAAGCAAGCGGGAGAAATTAATGTTGGGCCTTTTGATGTGCTTGATCAGAAACGTATTTATTAACTGCAAAGGGGAACAGTAATTAACCCACAGACAGCTTGTTTTCTCTGGGTCTTTTCGTGTGTCAAATGGTTCATCCCACAAGGCTCCACTCGCCATTTGCCAGCTTGTGCACACACACTTCCTATCCCATCCCACTGGACTACTTCCTCCTCAATTAAGTAGACTGTGTGCATGTGTATGTATATGTGTGTGGGTGTATTGGCTTAAAAACATATGCTTATGAATACCAAAATGCACAGCAACAACACAAATGAAACATATAGTGGCTGATTTACACATGCTTCCACTGCAGACTAAAAGCTTGTTAGAAGAATTTATGTGTTTTTGATAAAAATCCCCCAAAACTAAAATACTACTACATAACAAAATATACTGTCAAAGTGCAAAGTTCATTTGTCTTACTGTAAAGACAGAAAAGATCAGAGTTTTAACATAAATTACACTAAGGGAAACCTAACTGAAATATTCAGATTTATTTTTTTTTTTAACCATATTACATCTACTGTACATGCTTATACAGTATACTACACATTTATATATTTGCATACAACACATACAATATAAGCATATTTATAAAAGGCTTTTTGTATGCCAACGATGTCAAGTAAAAGAAAGCTGTTGGAAACTCATTGAGGCCTTTGCATGTACACATAGACATATGCATAGACAAAGGGAGAGAATGAATCTGAAGGAGACACAGAGAGACAGAAAAATACAAACAGAGAGAATAGCTAGTCTTCGTCACACAGTGAGGGAGCCCAGGAGATTGTGAGGCTGTCACGGACAAAACACTGCATGAATATTTAGCAGTCAAATTAAAATTACAAACTACAAAACAAAACAAAAAAATGGAGTAGGTGAAAGAAAAACCCAGAAAATATTCCTGGAAACACTAGAGGGACAAGTCCTTCTTACTAGCCACACATTCATTGTTTTTTCTACCACCTACACTCCTCCCAAAGAAAAGAAAAAAGATATGTCCCACATAATATGTGAAATGAAAAAAAACTAGTCATAGATCCACCATATCAAACAAACTAGCAGACAAACCATGACCAGCTCCCAAATCATGGAAAGGTTTTCAAACACAGACAGTACATTGTGCTTGTTAAAAGCTAATGCAGTAGAGTTCCTTGCAATAATAGCATTGGAAATCCCACCACAGAAGCACATGGAGTTACAAATATAGCTGGCACTGTGCCAAGCTAGCTATATACAAATGATAGCTGGGATTTCAGATCTCAAAAGTAAATTAGTATCCCTATAATTTCAAAATATGACATTTTATTAACTGGAATAGTTCACTACTCATAAGAGCTTTGATTTATCAAAAGTAAATATTAATTATTTAATTGAATGATACAAAGGATCAGTAATTCACAGACTGAGTGAGCATAAGAACTGAAAAAAAGAGTGCCTCGTCTCAATTCTTTCTTAGAGTTATGAGCACAGTTAGTCTAGGAAACACATAAAAATAGAATGTACAACAGGCAGAAGGCAAGCAAATAAAGGCAGTATCATGTATTGTGCAATACTCCACCTACCTACATATTATCTCCTGAATCATTGCTAAACCATCTTTGAGGAAACAGGGTAGTCACAGAACTGAGTAGCGAGTAAGTGTAAATTGAGCTATGAATGAAGACCATGTACAGTTTGTAACTTAATAAAACCATAAAAAAAACAAGATGTGATGAATAATATGTATCTAAATATACTAGACATCAAAATCAAGTTAAAATCCAAAAATAAGGTCTTAACATAACCCACAAAAGACAGAGTGTAGGCTCATTTTGCTGAAATTTAGAGTTGTAAAGCCAAAACTCAGGTAAAACATTCCTCCCCAATAGTCCCCTGTGCACCATTAATTCTGTATAATCCACATCCCTCCTATCAGCTTTCTACCTATCCTCAGTCTATCTACAGGCTCAGAGTTCTACAAGCTCTGCAAATCATTGAGTTTAAAAGCAGTTAATACACATCCCTAGGTTTCTTTTATGCAGAACTCTGTCTTCCCTTATTTTGGTCCTATTCTTGATGTGAAAAACAGAATCCATAAATAAGAATATACTACACCACTGATTTCTCAGAGGCAGCAATTTTACAAAGAAAAATAAACAAATTTGCCACACTGTAGTCCTTTTATTAGGGTTGAACAGTGCTTAGGATGTTTGTATATATGTCTATGTTTTAAATATTTTTTTGTAATTTTTAAATTCTAAAGTTTGTGTGCATACGTAGTTTTTGTGTTTCAGTTAGTAGATTAATCAGTATTAGTGTAACATGTGTCGCAATGTGCCTTTATGTTGGTGGGAGGTAAGATGTTTTAGCAGAAACTAACTAACTCACCAACTCAACGAAAGAGAGGCCTCCATAGCTGTGGGCCATGATAAAGACATTCTTGGCAGCAGCTTTGGACACAAAGTGGTCCCACACGTAGAGCATGTGTTCCTCAGAGGAACCATTTTCCTGTAAGACAAAAAAAAAACAACCTCTTATGTCATATCAGTAACAAAAAATATAACATTTAGGATAAGTACAACCAAGGAAAAAGAGGTACCAATAGAGTTATTAAATTCTGTTGATGCCTTAGTTCCAAGACATCAAAGTCTGAACCCTAGAGGCAACCAAAAAGAGATAAATACAAAAAAGGTGGTGTTAGCCTAAGGTGATTTTAACAAAGAGCCACACTTCAACAGATCAATAACTCTTGCATATTGCAAATGCCCCAAATGTAAAACTCAATAGTGAGGATGACATAACATTTAAATCTTAATTTGTACCCCACTGCTGAATCGATGGCCCATCTAAACACAAGTAGAGGCATAATGGGAAGACACTAAGGGAAGGTCAAAAGAAAAACAAAACAAAACAAAAAACATCAACATAGGATAAAAAACATACACAAAACACACAGAGGCATACTCACAATCACAAAAGGAGTCACCTGCCAATGTGCTCTCATCAATCTCATCTGTATGTATACAGTCGCAAAGACATGCAGGTTCATGTAACTAGAAGACATGTTTAATTAACCTAAGATGTAAGTGCTTATCCAGGGCTGCAGAGAACAATTGTAAAAAGTACTGGCCAGAAAAGGGCAACCGTTAATGAACTTGCAACATTGATCCAAGCCTTTGATTTCCTATCAAACTGTCTGGTTCACAATAGAAATCAACAACACATACTCACAAGAGGTTGCTGCACACATGGAGCCATGTTGACTAGGGACACCTGTATCCTCCACTGCAAATCTACACCATATTGTAGACGTATGAAATGCAAATATGATAGCAAACACACACAAGCAGGTCTACATTTCGACTAATTAGCATACCTTTACATGTAAAAAATATTACCTCAAAATAAACAAACACAAGGCCTATGGAGAATGGAGCCTCATATGTTAATTGAGTGTCAAACTGTTCAATGTGACTCAAAACAAATAATTAGCAATATAAAGTAAAGGACAAAGGGTGTCTCTTTAGAGACTATTCTGTTGGTTTCCATAAATGTGATTGCATTTTAATAAGACAGTGCATTATAACAGAAAGATAATTACTATAACTTTAACTTCCTTAAAAGTGGCACTTGAGGAGAAAGTGTAAAACACACACACATAGACTACATAAAATATGGTTTATCCTTTAATTTTAGAAGAAAGTAAGGGATCATTTAAACTGATGAAACGTTTTGCTTGCCTGCATCTGTGTATACAAGTCTGTGTGTGCTTGTAGTATTTGATGATGTGCTGATGTGTATTTTTGTTGCGGTGTTTGTCTAGAAGTAAATTAACCTGTCAGACTGTTTGTGTTTGCGGCAGATTAGCATGAGGGGGTTGTAGTGTCAGCGGCAACCTCAGTTCACAGAGTGTGATGCAAGACCGGGCAACTTTGCTACTGCCTGCCCTTCTGCCGTCTGTGCAGTGCATTTGTTTGAGTGCTTGTGTATATGCGCGTGCATATGTGCTTTTCGCTATGAGCGGAGTGGCTGGGTGAAGGAGAGTTGTCTGTCTGAAAGGCTATGACATCAAAGTGCTTTGAAGTCTCCCTTCTTTCTCCTCCACCATGTCACCATTTATTCGTGAGGTTCATTTCATTAGTCTGCCTTCTTTCCTCACTGTTCCCCTCTCATCTATTTTCTGTTTTTCTTCATTGATGCCACCTGTTTTTCTTCACACTCCTCTGTCACCTCCTTTGTACCTTACTCTTTAGTGGAAAGTCCTGACATGGGTTTTCTATTGCACTTTAAAGAGTCTGTACATGTAATCTCTACTTCTTAAGTGAATTCAAAATGAACAATATTGTTCCTAGTTGAAGTACACCAGGGCAGTCCCTTATCACTGATCTTGTTATTGGTGTTCATCGACAGGATCTCAAGGCACAATTGTGGAGAGAAGGGTGTCAGGTTTGGAAACCTTGGGGTCTCGTCTCTGCTTTTTGCAGACAATGTGATTCTGTTGGTGTCTTCAGGCCTTCAGCATGCACTGGGGGTGTTTGCACTCGGCTGTGAACCATCCCAGTGGGATGAGCTAGAATGAGAGTCTGCTCCTATAAATCTAAGGGCATGGTTCTCAACTGGAAAAAGGTGGAAAGCTTTCTCCGGCTTGGAGGTGAATCGCTGCCCAAAGTGGAAGAATTTAAATATCTGGGAGTCTTGTACATTGGTGATGGTAGGACACAGCAGGTGATGAATCGACAGATTGGGGTTTTGTCTACAGGTCTTTCATTAGGAAGAAGTAGCTCAGCAGAAAGGCAAAGCTCTTGATTTACTGGTCCAACTACATTCCAACCCTCACCTATGGTCATTAGATAAGGATCATGACTAAAAGAATAAGATCCTGGATACAAGTGGCTGAAATGGGCTTTCTCTGTAGGGTAGCCAGGCTCAGCCTTAGAAACAGGGTGAGGAACACTGTTATCCAAGAGGAGCTCAGAGTACAGCAGCTGCTCCTCCACATCGAAAAGAGTAAGCTGAGGTGGTTCAGATATCTAATTAGGATGTCTCCTGGGTGCCTCTCTCTAGAAGTTTTCTGGGCACATCCCACTGGAAGGAGACCCTAGGGTAGACCTAGAACTTGCTGGAGGAATAATATAAATCCTCGCTAGCCTAGGAGAGCCTTGGGATCCCCCAGGAGGAGCTGAAGAGTGTCACTTGGAAGAGGAATGCATGAGTTTTTCTCCTGCACCTGTTGCCTCTGTAACCTGAGCACGGATAAGTGGCATAAAATACATACACCCATAACAATGGACAAACAGATGAGATCAAAAGACTGAAGACTTAGCAGAAATACTCAATAGCCACTGTCAGAAAACAGTTCTGTGATATGGCTGCAATGACATGCTCGTCTTCAAGCTGCTTCATGGCAAAAAAGGCATCTTCGGTCTGGCTTAAAAGTGATTCATGAAAGGGATTAATAAGTGATAACTGACATATAGTACTGCATTTTTATGTCTACGTCTATGTGTTTATTTTTAGTTATGAATACATTAAACATTTTAAAACAACTGCAGATATCACAATCTTCATTGGGAAAAAGAATGCTAATATGCTCCTGACTCCATCTACCACTTCACACACAAGTGCACGTTATTACTTATACGCTCTGAAGCAAAACCAGAGTGACTGACTATTTGACATGGCAATATACTGAATAATCTAAACAACATTATCATACTGCTGCAATTATTTCTTGAGGTTAATTTGCTAAAGAGAAACATACATTCCTGTGAGACTAGCTCTCTGTCACTAGCTCTCATCTAGTATCTTAGTTTATTGTGTCTCCAAAGTTTCCTCAGGCATACTGCATGTTTTTGTGTGTCTTTGATTGTGTGTGCATCTGCCAGCCTGGTCAGAATAGCAACCCCATTGCACACCTGTTGCCATCTTCCTTCAACCATGGCTATAAGTGGGCATTTGAGGAGGAGGGTTGCTGTTTGTGATTTACAGAAAGCTATCTTTTTTCTCTCAATGCATATACAATTCTAAAATACAACCACGATAGTTCCAGGGCTAAACAGTCTTCAGAAACTGACAGCTAACTAACATAAATCGGTCAATCAAGAGAACATTTTACAGAAATTCCTATCAGTGAATAGTCATAAATAAAGTCTACAGGGAGTCAACAGATACAAATGGGATTTTAGCCAAGTTTCTGCCACGTAATCAACAGAACACTGACTATGTGTTAAAAAAAATTGATTGCTCTGCACTGAATGTGCCTTGTAGTTGTCAAGTTTTAGGGGTGTTTCAATTTAGCACTTCGATTTACTTTAAAAACTTGCACTCCACTCGAAAAGCCATGATAGACTGTGAATGCATCCTTGTGCACACACACATGCACAGACACACAGATAGGTATGCACACAGAGCAAGCGTTGCACACAAGATCTTGTTCCTCAAAAGTAGTTTAGTCTAATGCTTGGCCTGTGTTTATTCACTGTAATGAGAAGCAGTGAGAGCAAAGATGATGGAGTGCAACAGGAGCCAAAATAACAACACTTCCGCCAACATAAACCCAGTGTCTGACCAACGCAGGAAACAATGATTCTAACAACATCAACACACTCAGACAAACAACCAATTCAGACCTCCCTGCTCTCCTTAATGCTGTTCCTCCTCAGTCACCTAAAAGACAGAAGACTTCAGAAAACAACTGAGGCAGTTGGAATTTCAAAGAAGATTGTGAACAGCATTGACCGGAAAGCATCTAGTGGATGGGAGCCATTATACTTTTTTGCAGTCTTTTACAAACCTTTTAGGGGGAGCCAAAAGTGTCAGGACAGTGTCACGGGATCCTTAAACAGCTTTATTGGGTCTGGACTCTTTTGCTGGGCAGTGCTGGTTTCAATCTTACAAAAACGTCACTAAGCATTTCAAGGTGCTAGAGTGAGAGCTGAAGTAGAAAAAGAAAGTAATAAAAGCACACATCGCATTAAAAAAATATTCTCAAGTTCTTCCTCGTTGAGTAAGAGAGAAACAAATTATTTAGATTACGCAGAAGTTCTTTTTCTCACTGAGTCACTTTTCACACAAACACACACACGCATAAACTGGCTGACCTATCTCTCAATCTCTCAGTCCCCTCGTGTGTTCAGGCCACACACTGAGTAAACCGACTTGCAGCCTCAGTCATTACAGTCTTTAATATGTCAAGCTCAGCACGGAACAAGATTGTTTTCATTTGGCCTAATGATTAGAAATTAAATAAGCAATGTAGCTAATTACATGTTGGATATTAACAAAGAGGTTATTAGAATGAGTTAGTTTGTGTTTGTTTGTGCACAATTGCATTCTTGTCTCTTTGCATACAATTAAAAAGTGGTCCTGTAAGACACCTGTTTGCAATTGCATTCTAATCAGTGCCTGGGACATGTAGTCCTTTGCCATCTCTCTCTCTCTCTCTCTCCGTTTCTTTTTTTTGTTCCCCTCTCATATTTGTTTCATTCTTTCCAATCTTTAAAGGCAGACGGAGAGCTCAGGCGAGCTGGAAGCTGTCTGGGAGCTGATGGGTCCGCTAGAGCAGGGGAAAGGAAGGTATGGAGCAAATTAGCGGCAGAGATGGGAAAATAATGGCTGTGGCATTGTGGGTAATTAGCAGGTATAGCACCTATGGAGAATTGGGAATATAATGATGTGAGAAAGAGACAGAGAGAAGGGAGAATGAGGTGAAAAACGTGTGCAAGACTAACAAGAGGGAGGAAACTAGGTGTGTGTGCATGTGTTTGTGGGCGTGTTTGCGTGCGTGTGTGTGAGACAGAGAAATGTATGTGTAGGTGTGTTATTTGACTTTGCAATGAAGGAATATACAGTGTAGGGAGGCTGAGTGAGTGAGTGACACAGAGAAAGAAAGAAGCAAAACTACAGCGTATATGTTATCCCACGTACAGATTAGTGTGCAGAGACTGTATACAATAAAATAGCATGACCTTGGTAGGGTCACTCTACTCTGACAATATTTGCCAGGGCATTGTTTCAAATCAATAACTCATTAACAAAGTACAAAGGAAGTTGCTGTGGGTTTGTGAGATTCTTTATTAGAAAAGACCGTCTGTGGGCCAGAGAGGTCATCACTGTGACATCTCAGCTAGCCTCTCTCTGCCGCCCGGATTGTCAGGTGAAATTACTGCGAGTCATTAATTGACATAAGGCAAAGGGGAGCGGGCAGGCAGACAAGGCAGTGTTTGTTCCAGGATGACCCCAAGGGCCGTGTGTGTACCTGAGTGTGTGTGCCTGAATGTCTTTATTTGGCTCTGCCTGTATTTACAACAGGCTTGTGTGCAGAGAGAGAAAGAGAGAGAGTAAGCAGCAGAGGGGAAGGGAGCTTGGTGGGTGAGGAGGTGTGAGGGAGGGCAGGATGGAAGTGTTTGATGGTTGACCTGACTGGAAGATTGGGAGCAGGGATCTGAAACCGGCAATGCTGGTTCTGCCTTGGTCGAACACACAACTGTACATATACGAGTGCATGAACAGATCTTCTGTACTTCCCAGGATGCATGCTCAGGAATGCTCTCACATACTTAAAAACTTTCAGAAGTCAAATGTGCTAAATTATACACTGAACTCTAACAGGACATAACCCTGAAGTGCAAAAAGGCCACGCACTGTGGTGTACTTGAATTGTGTCTAAAATACATGAACACACAACCCTTTCACACCCAAGTACAAAAAAATAAAACTGGCATACAGACAATTTGTTCTCTGCAGAAAGGAAGTGAGTAGCCTTATAGTTCTGGTCATTGACCTCTTCTCTGACCAAGTTCAGAGGTTAATCAAGTTCCTACCTATCCTTGGAAATGCTGAGTCTTACTTCTTGTCAAGATTGCAAGACAAAGGTCAAATAAACTCTGACTGTATAATTTGCTTGTGGGCCACATATTGGGACAAAAAGGTGAGGGTGACAAAATCCAGCCTCGTGTGTCTGTGTCTTAATTTTTATAATCAGGCTTTGGTATGTGTGTGTAGATTTGAAATGTGTGGACTTTATTGAATCCTCAGGACATTTTGTATTGCACTGTGAACATAAGAAGACAGACATTCTCTGCACAAACACAGGCCAAGACAAGGACCTCAGCTCCCCCTGCACACAGGTGCACCTGGGAATAATGGTTATGTAGAGGCAAAACGTAAATATTGGATGGAACTCTCTTTAGAAAACAAACTATGCATGATTCAAATCAATAGTGTGAGACAGTACAACATATCCTGTTTGTGTTACAATGGCCTCCAAAAATTGAAGACAACAAAAATCTGATTATTCCCATTACTGAAGAAAGAACAGAAAAAATAAGTTCTCGTGCTCTATTCTGTCCACACAAAACACCCTATAATAGTGTAAATAATTTAACACAACAGACTAATACCTTCAATTACCATATTAGCTCCAATATTTTTTTCTTCATTGTGGTTTTAATGCATTTCTTTATTCTTGATACTGCAATCAAGTTGAATATATTTAGAGTAATAAAAAATATTATCCTTAAAACTCTGTTAAAGAAAGAGCCTTATTGTTTATTTGTCTCTAATCATTTAGGTAACCACCAATACTAAAAGCAGAAACATAAAAAAAAATAAAAGAAAACTATTCCAGTCATTTATAGAAATAAGTGGGGCTTAAAGAAAAGCAAAGCTCTGTTTTTTGTCCTCTTTGCTCGTTTTTTCCCCTTCTTCTTTCCAGGGCCTGCTGGCCTAATCCCAGCCAACCAGCCTTGGGTGAACTCTTTGGAAGCTTCTTAAGCCCATGAATGTGCCTTTTGTTCCTGCCATTCCTCCGCTTGGCTGACAGAAAATAGCTAACTGGATTACTGCTAAAATTCAGAGTAAAGTGAACTCCCAAACTTCTATATGGCTAAGTGCTAAGACAGTGCCCCCCACCGCCAGTTCCCCCTTCGCTATCCTAATCAGCATCCCCCCGATCAGACTTTCTATCCCTCCATGCCTCTCCATGTCCTCCCTTTTTTTTCTTCTCTCCTCTCCCATTATCCCCCTAAACATGGCCGGGTGCTGTGGGATCTGGAGAAGAAGAGAGGAGAGCGATTAGATGAGGTTGAGAGGTTGCACACTATGAACCCAGGGCTAAAAAGTAAGAATCCTAAAAGCAGTTAAGAGCTTATTAATGTGTGTAAGGAAGCGTATTAATCAACTCAACTCCATCAGTGGGTTTTTGTGTGTTTGTGTGTGCAAGTACATCCATCTCTGTCTGTCAGTGTTGGATAAAAGAGAGAACTTTCAATTTTACTATAGGAGATTGAGCCTAAGTACAGATCAAACCAAGTGCTAGTTTAAACCTAAAGTATTTTTGTGTTATTTTAAATTTTTGAATATTATATTGAAGGATATAGTTTATGCATGTGTGTGTGTGTGCATGCATCTTTCTGAATGGCTATGTGCAGGTGGTCTAGCTGCTCAGCGGGAGTTAGAGTGTGAGGTACGGTGAATACGAAAATGTTAGAGAGTGTGTGTGTGGGTGTGTGTGTGTGTGTGTGTGTCTTTGGTCAATGCAGTTTAAAAAGGAAAAAGATAAAAACAGCCTCGCTAAAGAGGTTTGATTTAATCCACCACCTACCCAGTCTAAGTGAGCTAAAGGAGAAAGACGCACACACAATTTCAATTTCTTTTTTGCTCCCTTTACTCTTTTGTCTACAAGCTTGTGTGTGTTTCTGCATATCTGTGCTTATGTGGGTGTGTATAAGCATGTGACAGCTTACTCCAGGACAAACAGAAGCAGCGCAGTAACACAGTGAAGGAGGAGACGTGGACAATAAAGACGAGGTCATATACACAAACATCCTTCTCACTTTCAGGTCAAAGGTCAAAATTCAAGAGGCACCAACAGAAAGCTAACCTGCTCACTCATTAATCATTACCCCAAGTATTGCAAACCCTATAACTAAATACCACTGTATTTTGCAAAAACAAATTTCAAGCTATTTTATTACCTTGTTTCTTTTTATTTATTTGGGTAGGTGGGGAAGGTGGAGTGTTAGTAAAAATAATTTTGTATTTAATAGTGTGGAGGAGAAAAAAGAGGGTATGTTTTGTCAATATATTGCATAGCCTTAAGTATTAGTGAGTAAAATGTCACAAACTAACTTGACAGTGCTAGATTTACATTTTGTTATTACAAATAACACTTTAAGTTTAAAATTGTTGATAATTTATTCAGATTTTTGTGGCTCACAAATTATTTACTTTTTCTCTTGTTGACACCAAAAGGTAATAAAAACAGAAATAAGTTATAGCACTTACACAGTTCAACTCATAAAAGTTCTTCCAGATAAAAAAAGCTTTCTCAAGATAAGAACAGATCAAAAAGACTCATGTTAAGATCCTTTGTGTAGAAGAATAATGTAGGTGCTAAAGCTACATATTAGCAATAGCTTTTAGTTGGCTGAGCTTGCTACAAAGAGGGAAATTCATGTGAATGCTGTTAGTTATGTGGAAGAGTTGCATTCAATCAATACACTAAACATCCAATGCTTCAGCAAAAATGAAAGCTATCAAAGTCAAGTGTCTACAGTTTTAACTATTAGATTAAAACACATAACGAGTTACAGCTGCAAACTATTTTTTTAAGCTACCAGCATGGATAAGGACTGAGTGGAAACAATAGTAAAATCTTTTTCTTCTTCTTGTTCTTTCGGCTGGTCCCTTCTTCGAAAGTTGCCACAGCGAGCAAACTCGCACGAACAATTTGGCGATTGTTTTACGCCGGATGCCCTTCCTGCTGCAACCTGGGCTCAAACTTGGAGCCTCAGGAATACAAGACTGCAGCACTAACCACCAAACTACTGCAGCCCCTCCAAGCTACTGCAGCCCCTCCAAGCTAAAATGAGTGGACCAAGCAGGAGGTATAAACCAGACTGAGACTGAGACTTAAGTTATTCTCCTAAACTGTTGAAGTAGGCTAGCTGCCGAAAAATGTTACAGCTTGTCAGCAATATAGAAATGACTTTGATTCAGTTCAGTCAAGGTCAAACTTGACTTAGATTATTTGCCTTGTCATATGATGAAGAGGCAGTGTTTTTTTCCACTCAGTGTTAATATGTGAGCAACTGCCCATTCACATTTTTTATGTATTTTTACAATACAAATAGTAACATCCTTTCTTACTGGAGAAAAGTGAGGAATTGAAAAAGTGAGCCCCTCAACTATATTGGATCAAACACTCCAGTTTCAATGTAAAAGCTAAATAATAAGGACATCTTGTCACGCACAATGTTGCCCCCTCCTTTCACAACATTTAACACATTTTCCGGTTCTTTTAAAACATTCTTTTTTTTTCTCAAGAATGCATTTTAAGAAAAATGGATCAGCTTCAAACTGCTTATTTGGTCACAGCCAGAGAAAAGCAAAGGTTGCAATAATGTACTGTATTACCATAATGATAAATATATTTTAGATTTTACCAAACAGAAGCTTTACTGAACTTGACTGAAGTTTTCTTAGTAAGTGCAATTATCCAACAGCTGAGGTGGGAATGTGAGCAAAATCTGAAACATGATGAAGGCATTCTGTTGCTTCTGTAATAATGTGCAATGAGAATTATAAATATAACCATAAATCTGCATTAATTTAGCTGAAATATGTCAGTATAAATGAATTAACCCACAACATAAACATTGGCAACATGATCAAAACTATACTGCAATTGAGTCTAATCAATATAGAAAATAGTATTCTGACCATATCTTTTTGCCTTATCATCCAGTCTTACAGTTAGAAATGAAAAAACAAAAAAAAAAAACAGACTGAGAGCTGACATTAAAAGCAGGACTGTGTGACATGATGATCATTTACCAAAAACCTAGTGTCAGATACTGTGAAGTAAATTCCTGATGTAAGGAACATGAAAAGAAGTGTGATGGAGTAAGATGCCGCTGTAGCAAATTACACCTTATTAAAGTGTGTATGAAGGTACTGCCAGGGGGTGAGAAAAAAAAAAAAGCCTGCGTTGACAGCTCACACACCGCCTGTTAGTCCTACAGCAACCCTGTCCTGTCACAAATCAGAGTGACATCTTTCATACACACACACACACACACACACACACACACACACCCCTGCAAACACGAACAAACACCTACTCACACACAAAAACACTTTTTGTGTATGTATGTATGTATGTATGTATCTATGTATGTATGTATGTATGTGTGTGTATATATATATATATATATATATATACACTGTACATTAAATCATTACTGTGATGCTGCTGCCATAATATAAAACAAAACACAGACAATTCTAATCAAGAAACTCTTCTTATATGAAATCCAATTAATAGAAACAAATCTACATGGATTGATGTAATCCTAATACTTAAACTCTTACCTAATTTGATTGTCCTACAGGAGTCTGAATTTTGATAAACTTTGTTGGGTGAATTAAAACATAGGATGCCTTTGAAGAGGATGACATTGCTTTCATTGTTCTTCATATTTATTTTGACAATGAAGCTAGATTTATGAGTCATTTTCTTTGTTTGACCACAAGGTAAAGTGGCTGAGCTGGGTGGTTCGAGCCGTGTGTGTGTGTGTCTGAGTCTGTGTGCATGATTAGAGTGCATACGGTCAGTGCAGCTGATAAGAATGTTGCAGTGTGTTTGCAGTGTGTGTGTTTTAGAGATAAAAATCCCAGTGGTCAACACGAATGTTGGGCCAGTGCTTCGCTGACCAGCCCTTCATCTGAAAGAAAAAAAAAGGGAGGGGAAGAGGGAAAGAGAGGGAGCTAGCCATGTGGTTAACACTTGCTCACTGAGAGGCGACTGGAGCACAGCCAACCTCTTCACACACAGGCTGACCACACAAGAGCCTTTCTTTCTCCCTCTTCCTTCCATCCTCCCTTCATCCCTAGTCATCTAACATAGCCTCACCTCACTCAGCTGCTCCATGTACCATACCACTTTTCTATTATCAAAATTTGGTCTAAATTCTTCTTTCAAATTTTCTTACCTATGTCTCTTCTTCCTCCTCCTACAACCCCAAAACACTCTGTCTACCTCCCCCATCATGCCTGTTTTTGCCAAACATCCATCCCTCTGTCGTTTCTTTCCAGCTGTCCAAATTTCATTTCTATCTCAATATTCCTTTAAGCCCTCCAACTTACCCGTATAGGTATGCGTTCGGTTTCAGCCTCTTTCTGTGGGTTACGATATTTCTCGTAAAATTCTCTCTTCTTTTTGCCCTCTTGTTCATCTTTGCGCTCCCTCTTTTCAGCCGGTTCGTCTGGAACTTCAGCGGTGGAGTGAATGGGTGACGACTTTGTTGGCTTTTCTACTTCCAAGTAGTTCAGGTTGGGGTTGAGCACCATCACACCATAGCCCTCCTAAAACAGATACAAGTTTGTGTTTTAGAACAACAGCATCAGTTCCTGTTGTATGCTTTATAAAGCATTCATGCTCTTCCATGTGTTTATTACTGCTGCTGTTTATGTAGTGTTACATATTTGCATCTTTAAACCATTTTTTTGCTTTACCAGGCAAATTAATAACAAGTTGGAGGGACAAACAAAATTAAACATGCCCATATAAATTTATTTTTCCTACAAAGTATTAATAACATATGTATATTTACAGACAGTAAAGCAGACATGTGGCTCAGATCTGTTTTCAACTTTAGATCACACATTATATGAGATCTGTTTGCTGCTGTTTTGCATTTTAAAGTCTATAACATGAACATATGAAATTAAACCATTTTCAGTTTAATAAAATAAAACAAAAAACATGTCCTGACTTCAGTCAAATATTTTGTTAAACATTGTATGTTAAAGTAACAGCATATTCTAAGTGTCACTATAGAACTAGCATTAGTTCATGTTTTTCATGGAAAAGCTTGGCATTGGATATTTATGAGCAAACAAAATCTTCGCAACATTTAAAAGACAGAATCTTTCATGACTGAAGGAAAGATGCAAATTGCGACTGAAAGAAAGGGCAGTGAATGAGATAAAGGAGAAAGTGTCACTGCGGAGACAAGCCTAAGAAGTAACTGGGGGATTGGAATTCAGCGGTGGTACTTTCAGTCAGTGAGTAGCATTTAGTGACTCCAAAGGCCATGTGTCACTTAATATCAAACCCAATCGATCCTACCAGCACATAGAGTTAGTTTGCTGAAAAGGCATACATATCTGTGTGGATTTGCCTGCAATCGTTTGTGCGTAATTTGTAACATTTTTAGTCAGCACTTCAGATAATGGTCTACAAAAACAAACCTGCAAATTTGATATAACTAGGAAAAAGTTTTAGCATAATAAAATTACAATAATGTAAAAAGATGGGTTGGGGGCAAAAACATGATTTGAGCACAAAATACTAATAAAAAGTGAAATGTGAAGAGAAGGAAGTTCCTCTGAGTGCAAGTCACTTTTCAACTTTGAACCCATTTTAATTAACTCTGTTTGTTGTCCCAAGCCCTTTGGAAAAAAAGCAGGAAATAAATGGATTCCTGTTTCACTTTGACTGTCCGTTTTTCACATAACCTCCATTGTGAACATACACACACACACACACACACACACTAGAAAATTTGAAACTTCTGGGGGCACGCCTTAGCAAAAACATACAAACACACGCATTGAAAAACACACACCAAGAGTATGTAAGGAATGAGATATGACAAAAAGACCTTTAGGAGATGTTGCTCAGCTTCCTCTGTGTCACACACAGTGTCCTCTCATGGCGGCACATCTTATCTTCTTTAATAAGTGTTAACACAATGTGGTTGTGTTCCGTTGACACAGCATGTGTGTGTCCCTCCTGAGCCGACTGACATCAAACCTGCCACACACCCTTTCCCTTAGCACCTGCCGTGTGTTGACAAAGGCAAACTGGCTCTAACAGTAAAATGACACTTTCTCACTTATTAATATTGTAAAATTAGTCTTGTTCTCACTTCCTGTCAAAGTGAGTCGGGCTCTCCCTGCTCTATACGTGCTTGTAACATAAACGCAAATATAAATGAAACTAATTTAATTAATTTAAATTTTTGATGAAAGGACAGATGGATTTGATTTATTTGCAATTTATAAA
>JAOXNZ010000001.1:14888573-14900266 GCA_028566095.1 Kryptolebias brasiliensis | reverse complement strand
ATGTCGGGGTGTGGGGCGGGGAGGGTGGAAGGGGGAGTGCTAGGAAAGATGGGGTGGAGAAGTGTCTGGGAGGAAGAAGGTGAAGTCTTCCTCTCATCTCCTAGTTTTCCCTGGGAGCCCATGGAACACAAAGACAGTGATAACAGACAAATGGGCTCAGTTGTGCATCTCCTCCTTTCACTCTCCTGCTCAGTTTCTGATATCACTTGGGTCAGCATGTGCCACTATCTCTGTAATGACACTAGCTGGGACTTCAGTCAGGAAACTTGTCTGATTGTGAACAGTTGCTTGAAACAGAAGAAAACAACAGCCAACTCCACATCAGTTGATGCAGTTACCTTAAGGTGGTATCTCACTGGGCTGTGACTGTTGGAAACAAGTTGGCGACTAAATTTTCATGAAAGATTGTGAGAAAATATGCAAATTTCACATTGCATTCTCTCTGAATTTTGAGTGTTTGCAACAAAGCGACCATTGAGCCATGTGTCTGCATTTTAAACAGCCAGTTTTTGGAAATCACAGCCTATTTTTGTGTGCATGGCTTGCAAAACTGCCTTCATGGTGGTGCACATCCTTTTGCTGTCCACCTCCACCCACATCATACCCAGTAAGACCCATGCCCACAGTGATTTTGTGATTCACGTTCAAAACTCAAGTGAAAGGAATACGCACCACTTTGTCTCACACAAAGAAATGAGAAACACTGTGAATGTTGCAAGACATTGCAGAGACTCTGTCCTGAATGAAGTTTGTCAACTAGGTCACATTCCAATGTGTTACCAACTTTATTAACTATTGTAACTACTTTTTGATAGGTTGTCATCTATAAAAAAAATTTACGTGTATTTTTTGTGAAGCACATTTGAAGAGTGCAAATAGAATTCTGATAATTCTTTAATTATCAGTTAGCTTATTTACTGTCTTAAACTATAAACCATTTAACTGAGGGACAGCGATGAATTACACTGTTCTGCCCACAGCTTGATCTTTGCTCTATTTCCAGCATATTTCTTATTATCATGAGGCTCTTCAAAGACGTCACTTGCCCATCCAACTTGTGTCAAGGGAGAAGGGACATGATGCATTAGAAATTCAACGAGAAAGTCTCTCTTGATAACTCACATATACAAAACACACAGATGTATACCAAACAGCACAGGCACACATAAATCCCTCTGGGAGTTCAGGTGAGATGTGGGGACATCCCCGAGAGCCATGTCACAGTGCCAGCAGGTTTCAGGGCTGTGTGGACAGAACTTTTGTCAGCTCGATAGGATGTCAAACACATGTTTAAAACATAGTGCATAAATGTAAATCAACAACATGAGATGACACCTACTGTAGTACCCCTCTGCCTTTCTCTAGAGACTGCAATGTCAAAGAATGCAACAATTGCATGCCCTTCTGTGTGAATATCTATCACAGAAATTAGAAAAGAAAACACAGGTCAAATCACATTCAAGTCTAAGCCTAAATTAAAGGTTAAGTAATGACAATTTTGCTTCTCTTTTTCCCCACCCAATTGCAAAGACCAAAATCAAAAGTCCTCCCCTCACCAATCTCTGAGGTTAGTCTCTCCCTGTCCCACAGAAGAGGAAGTCTTTTTTCGTAGAACACCCATGAAGAGTGAATACTTAGGTGACCTTAGCCCAAACCTCTCACCATGCTTAATACAATATGTCAGCACTAAGAGCATAACTTTTTATCAGGGCTCACATACTGTCATCTTGTATCCTCCTCGAGTTCTTCTCCCTCTTTTCTTTTTTCCCTTTGTCCAGGTCTTTAAGTGCAAGTCTCACAGGTTTGGCTAGGAGGCCGCGTATTCCCCCTCTTCATTAGTGAGAAAATGGACTCTGGTAAACGCTTGTTAAAGCCCTTACCTACACTCTCCCAGTTAATGGGAGTGATCCATTTGTGTCCGTTTCTGCCTGACAAGGCTTTACTGGAAGATTAATAGTGCGGTGTCAGGCCACGGCCACCCTCTGTCCTGTTCTCATTTCCTTTCTTCTGGGACAGACGCATGCAATAATGGAGACCCGTCTTTTGTTGTAACACCGTGATTAGCCAGGGAGAAAAAAAAAGGAACTGGAATGACAGAATGAGAGAAAGAATGGAAGAGAGAAGAGGACAAGAAGAAGAATATGAGAAAAAAAGACAACTCCATTCACAATGTGGTAAAAGTGTAGGTTTAAAGGTTGTAAATTATAGCCACTTGAAAAAGGTAAAGCGATATTATAAATTAATCTTAACAAGAGGTGAAGAGAGATATAATATATCACTTTTGGATATTTCCTGTTTTAAAGCAGGATTTATCTTGGTATGATCCACAGAGAGGTCTAAGAGTTGATGACTGAATGTAAAGCAGAAAAAAAGAGAGAGCAAAGGAACACTAAAGAGAATTAATAAAGACAGAAGATGGAGGGAAGACTGAAAAAAGGAGCAAGATAAGTCCTTAAAAGGCCACCCAGGATTTCGTCCATCACCAAAGGCCCCCTGGACATCCCTCTTCCTTTTGGGGATGACACTGTCAAGTGCTCTGTTCCTTCACTGGGTGAACTGGATACTCAGTCTTAATAATTACACTGATATTCCCTGGAAAACTGTCCTGTCCAGCTGGAGCACAACTTCAGATGAGAATCCCACCATGTACAAAGCCCAGAAATATGACATATAAATACAGAAATAAAAGCTAAATAGAATATTTTCTTTTGGGTTTTTGCCATTGTGTTTAATCTCTCTGGTTCTTTTCTCTCAGGTTATTTCTATGATGGGCAAAGCAACAATCTGGTAAACACACAAACAGAAACAACCAGCCAACCTGCGTCACAGTCCCCTCCTTACTTCATCACAGTCATTGCCAATGGACACCAGGGTGTTTCTCAAGCAGAAGAAGGGGGATTGGGGCTGGTGGTGTCTCATTAAATTCTTGGGATTGTCTAATTGTCTTTCGTGGACCTCCGAGAGACTAGTACATTATACTCATTGCAATTAACGAAACAAAAGAGCCAAACCGCCCAAGCACTGGGGACAAGACTGGCTAGGGGGAGCAAGCTGTCCAGCCAGGACTGGTACAACAAAACACAAACACGCATACTCCCGAAGAGAGTCTAGAGAACTCTAAAGAATAAAAAAGAAAGATATGAGGGGGAGGAAAAATGAAGGGGGGCGAAGAGGTGTGTGTGGGGGTGGGGGTGGGGGGGTTGAGGACTCAGACAGATCTTGGGATTGGCCAGATGTCAGAGTCGGGTGGGAGGTTGGGGCAAAGAAAAAGAGGACGAGGGTGTCTGTGCTCATTTGAGACGCACCTTTGTGCTGGACCTGTCTTGTTTACTGCACTACAGCTTAGCAGTGCGAGGGTCCTATTCAGGGTCCAGGCCTTTCAGTAGGTACTGAAGGAGCCCTTAAGCCCACTTAACTACCATTTTCACACACTCTGCCTGCTCTCCTCTTTGTCCTTGCCTCCATTACATCAAACGCAGGAACAAAGGCGGGGAACAGAAACTGGGGCTGGCAGAATGGCGCCCATCACAAATATTAATTTGAAAAGGTGTTGGGGAGTAGAATCTACTTTTATGCACAAGGACAACTTGGGATTTTTTTCTCTACCCCGTGGGTGGGGAGGTGGTGCTCTTTGGGGGCCGCAATGAGCTTGGTTTTCAGGCTAAAGGGGAGGCTGAGGGCTTGCAGCACAATTATCCAAGAACAAGGGGTTGGAGATGTGGCACACTGCTGAAGACTGAGCACACACAAGCACAAATACAAGTGCACACACTGTCTAGTAAATATCTACATCAGGTCTCATTCAATTGTAGGAATTTTTGAACAAATCCTCAACCTTAAGGGAAAGCATTGTGTAAAAATACAATTACTCCAGAAAAATACAATGTTTGTTAGCAGTTACAAAAAAACTGATCAGCATAAACAAGCAACTGTGAGAAAAGAGCAAATAACTTTATACTGAAATATTTAAAATAAAACTGTCACTCAGATACACTTGACTGAAGCATGTTTACTGACATAACAAATGATTTGTAAAATTGTCAAGTCATTGTAGATCTGGCTGAATTAGAAGTAATCTCCAGTTCAATAATCTTTGAAGTTGACTGTTATTAGCCCGAGAAACACACACACATAAAGTTCACACACACATCCACAGAGATGGAAAGCGCATGCGTATTTTGCGGAATGCAGTTTTAGTTAGATCACATGGGAAAGGTGAAAAGTTTACCCTTCCTCTACCCATCAGAGAAAAAAAAAACTGTGTATGCCTCTTTCTGGCACACGAATTTGAACACCACACACACATGAACATACTTCCCAAGTTCAGGGAGTCATGGCCAGGTTAGTGGTAAGTTAAAAAGCCCATCCTGTGTGTATAGATGGCATATTGCTCTAATCTGCAGGATACAAGCTCCGCAGCTCCACCCTGTCTCCATCTCCGTCTGTTCAGGTCTTGCTGTTGGTCAAACCAAATGCTGGCCTGCCCTGGCCCTCACTCTCAGCAGGCTGGCGCTCACCCAGCTACTCTGGCTGACCCTGCAAACATGTGGTAAACTTGGGCACGACACACACGCTGCTCTCAGGTGTAGAAAAGGAAGGGTTGAAAGGAGGATGTTGGAATGAGAAGAGGCAAGTCACAAGACTGGAAGAAACACATAAAAATAGATTTGTCCTGTAAAGGCACATAAAAATAAATGAGTAAGCTTCAACCTGTCTTGATGTAAACATACAATAAGGTTCTCTACTCTGCTTGGTAAAACACGAGAAGATAAAAGTTGCAGCATGTGCAAAAGTAAAGGATTCATCTGATTACACACACAAAATTCCCTGAGAGAAGGGGAATAAAATAGAGGACAGGCTGATAAGAAGTAAAGTGTCACTACTATAATAACATTTCAGCCATTTTATAAGGAGAGGGACACCTAACTCACACTTCCTTGGCAAAAAAACACACAATTACTCTGCTATGCAAGCCTGTGGAAGTTTCTCAAACACTGCAAAATGAGAAACAGACAAAACAGCAAGGGAACATTAGAAAGACAGAAAACAACTGACTTAATATGTCCAGTAAGAGTAGCAACTTTGTTTTAACGCTGAAAACCAGAAAGATATTAAATAAGACGGGACTTTTCGGGAACTACTTACTTAGGTGCAGTTAACAGCTGTTAAGAAGTTAATTTGATCTGTTCTAGGACTACATACATATACTATCTAGATATACTTTTGCTAAAATAAGAATGAATAAAAACAATTTCACCTTCGCTGGAAATTCCTTTTAAAAAAACTAAAGTAGATGGGAGACAAAGAAAAAAACAGTGTATGTTTGATGCAGGGTAAATTACAAAATGGTTTAAAAAGGAAGAAGAAAGTTGGAGAGCTGAGCTTTTGCAACAACAGTGGTGAATCTCTAGGCAGGAATGACAGGCGTTTTGATAACAAAGCCATCTATTTTGATTGGCTTTTTTCCACTCCTTGAGAGCCACAGCACTAATCTGGTCAAACTGTGTTAGTGTTATATGCACATTTGTTGTGCATCTTTACATGTATTTGCTTACATCACGTCTAACTTGATGGCATGCAGTACTGCAACTGACCATGCATCTGATCTTTGACAGACAACACTGAACACAGAAGAATAAACAGTCACGTCTAACAGGTGCCTGGTGACAAGGTGTTATATCATTTAAGCGAGAACTACCTGCAGGGGGAGATGAGGGAAGGAGAATATACAACCTGAACTGTGATTGAGACAAAGAGTGTAACAGAAAATGAACAATCTAAACTGTACAATAGCAGGAGTTGAAATGACTGAATATGAAAATCCAAATTATTTCTTACTATCAAAATATGTAAATAACATATTCAATATCAAAATGTATAGATAAACATAGAGAGTGAGCAAAAAGGGGGAAGATGCAGTGTGTTGATCTAACCTGACAGTGCACTGCCACCTATCTGTTGGATCCGGTACAACAGTCTTCTCTCAAATCAGCCTCAGGATCTGTCACTCAAGTTTCAAATTATTCAAAAAAACACAGCCATAAAAAGGCCAGATCTAAGGTGAGATATGATCAAAGCCCTAAAGAAATTATATGCAGACTGTAACAGTTTTAGGGGGACAAATTAAAGAAATGGAAAAAGAAAAAAAAAGGCAATTAATCATGTGTTTCACTAAAGTATTACTAAATCTAAAGTAAGAATATTAGCCTGGAGCAAACTTTTCCTCACCTGCAAACCCTGTTTGACCAAATTTTAGCCTCTCTGTTTCTTTTGTCTTCACCCACAAAAACAGCATCCCCAAAAGCAAATTATCAGACGTAAATGAATCAGCATAAATAACGTTATATTTGTGCCTGCAACACATAAGCCCCTACACTCAACCACTCACACACATGCTTTCGTTGAGATCAGCATCAATGTAGGTTCAGCATCACCCCGCTGGGGAGGCGGATGGCTGCTGGGCTGGGCTAACACCTCGGTTCATATGCAGGTTCCAGTTCATCCACAGTTTATGCATACTCTCTTCTTTTTGAAGCAGTATCCCATCAGTTCAGGAGCATGATTATTCAGGGCAGAGAGGAGAAGCATGGCGTGCCATCAATATACTGCATCTGCCCTTCTACCACCCTACCTCTTTTTTTTTCTTTTTTTTTAAATACACAAACACAAAACTCCCTCAGAGAGATAGCAGAGCAGCATTTAAACTTGTGTTCTGACCCTATGTTCAGATCGATGCCAAGTATTTTTATCATTTTGATTTTGCAGCCCCTCCTGGGTACAAAATTCACTTTGCCCTTATCTTTGAACCTTTAACTATCCAATTTGACTAACTTTGAGGATCTTGCAGCAAAGTTAAACATGAATATTTAAATTCACCACATATGTAGATATACTTTATGTATTATTTATTCCTGAACATTATTATACAGACAGATTTGAGCATGGGAATAGGCATCTCTTGTCCCAAGTAATACTCAAGGGCTTTCACTTAGGATTAATCAGAGTTAATCTGGTCAGGCCATGTGTGCACACATGCAAACACACACAGAGGACAGTGTATACTGCAATATGTTCAAGCAGCTTTCTTGCATTGCAATTGCATGTTTATGTTGAAAACTAAATCAATGTAGATCTGAAAGTATAATTCACTCTGACTCACACAATTAACACAGAAATCATTAACAGAAGTAAAAATGAAATAAAGAGATGAAACAAGTAGAGTAAAACTAAAGGGCATTAGAGGCCAACAGTTTTTTAAAAAGGGGGATTATAAATGTCACCACTTTCCATGCACAGCATAAGGAGGGTGGGATTTTTTTTTTCCCCTTGAGTTCTCTGACTCAGATTCCCCACCAGCAAGCCAGCTTGCTTTTCCTGCACTGCCACCCACTGCCAGCATATGCCACTTCCATGCATAAGGAAAAGCGCAAGAAACTTCGCACAAACCGCACACATGCATACACAAGCACATATTTGTATTCACGCAGTTTCTTAACGCACTCTAACAAACACATACCTCCCCACCACCACCACCCTGTCTCTGCATGCTTGCACACACAAACTTTGTTCCTCTCATCTGGCCTCCTACTCTTCCTGTCTTTATTTTAATCTGCAGGAGAGGAGTTCACCAAGGAGTCAGCGGGACATACCCGAGATGCACCTCCAGCATCTCACACTTGCATACACGCACACACACACGTGCAAAGGAAAACTACAGGGACACACAGCAGGGTGGTACAGAATGAGTAACAAGGCAAAGTGAAGGAAGGACGCATCAGCACTTTCAATTAAACAAAGGTAAAGAAAGAACAGTATGATAACACGTTTCACACATCCTCCTGTAGAAGGAAAAGTGGTAGCCAATTTATCAAAGTGACAAAAACGTTTTTTTTTTATTTAAAAATAATCAAATATGAAATAAGTTAATTTACATTTTCACGCGTGTGATGGGTTATTTCTTTAATAAAACTTTTTTTTTTTAAATACCGGGTTAAATGGCATTACTAGTTAAAAAAAAGAACTGATGGTGAAATAAAGAGAAAAAAATAAAGAATGAGGGAGAAAGATCTGTATGTAGGTTATTGCAGTCTCACTACACCACTCCTGAATTTCAAACAAGAACCCTGGGTAGAGCAGAGAGCAGAGACGTGGAGAAGGAGGAATGACAGAGGCAAGGGGGTGCGAGAACAAGCAGCCGGCTAACACTAGGGGCTAACTGGAGGAAGGCAAGAGAATTGACTTTGAATAAGATATTTTAACTAAAGATGAGCAACGAAGGATAAGACATGATATCTATAAACAGACGAGAGTGACACGTTTTTGGACCAGGGAAGCAGAGTGACTGGTAGAGAGAATAAAAAGACCTGAAGAAGTGACCCCTATCAATTTACAGATATAAATGAAATGAAGACATGTTTTGCTTTTAAAATACGTACATTGTTTCTTCTGCTTTAGTGTGCATGGTGCCATGACTTCTTTGTGTGTTATTCTCTTTATATGTGCAAACATGTGATTTTACATAGAGTACGTGTGGTTACACACATTTGTTTATATCTGTGTTTTGTCCAGTTGAACCTTAAATACGAGGTTGTGTTCACAATTTTGAGTCTGTGCACATGTTTTAGACTGCAGTATCTCTCTAACTGCTGGTGCATTAGAGGGCCAGCTCTTTGATCTCGGAGCTGTGTCGGGCCTCAGCACTCGCTGCGCAGGGTGGTCTCCCATCATGCTCGGCTGATCACAGCCGTAGACTTACTATTGGCTGCCTGGCAAGCCCTCCCATCAGCCCTTGTGCTACACGCCTCTGACAACTTCATTAGCCAAATTGACCCTGTGCTCTTCTCTGCTTTCAAAGCAATCACTGGTGCTACTAGCACATAAATTAATATGGGTTTTCGTACAACAATTTTGTAAAAAAGAAAAAAGGGCCTAAATACAGACCAACTCATTTTGTTGACTGTAATGGTACAATAATTTACAAAGGCTGCCAGTTTTTATTCTTGTATATATTTTGAATTATAACACTGTATTCACTAAGGTGCACTATACTTATTACTTGGCCCATAACTTTCATATTTTATGAGCAAAGTAGAAAGAACATGGACAAAAAGGATAAACATACTTTTAATTTGTTATCTCCTATTGTCTAACTATTTGAATGTGGTCTCTTTTGCTGTTCTTGTCTTCTTTCAAACAAGTGGTCAGAGGATGTCCTAATTATTGTTTCTTTAATAAACTCTTATGGACATATATCTTACACTGAATGTATGTGAGACTGGATGTAAAAACAGAAGACTTGTGAAGATTTGTATTTAAAATTTTTGCTTTCAGATCTGTTCCTATGCAAAGTTATGTTACATATTAATGAGGTATGGGTTTTATGACAAATATCAAGTGTATGCACTGTAATGTTCAATTACAAATCAGTAGTATTTGTTCCACCACACAAAAAATTGCAAAAAATAATTAAGCTATCTTCAAAAGCAACAACACAATACAGTTTCTGTTTTATAATGCCTTTTTATGTGACTGTAAGCTAACTATATATAGTATGTCTTTAACTAAATTTAAAAAGTGAAAAATGCTTGAAAAATCAAATATAAAGATGGGAGGCATAAATTTAAAGTCTAGGTTTGCCACAACAAAAAGTGATTGATAGCCCTTTTTGTCACTGGCCTTTTAATCTTTTACAAGAGGAGCTAACTCAGCACAGAGCTTTTAAAATATCACCTTTTAAGTGACAGTAGTCATAATTTTGATCCCATGAAAACAATCTTTGATTATTTTTAAATTCCAGTTCCTATTTTACTAAGCACACTTTTCAGGTCCCTGAAGCGTTTCACCCTATAGTACACAGAAAATGTAAAGTATGCAGTTATGTTTCTCCTCAGAACAACAGTCGGCAGGTAAATTCACTCATGCTGGCTAGCTCTTTGGACAGATTTGATTTCCAGATTGCTGAACAAGACAGGTACTTGTAATGCTGGGTTCTGGTAGCACATAGAGCAGATAATCCAGGTTTACCACCATTGTAGCTCAGTGGTAGATAGATGAACTATTGAACCCCATCCGTGCACCTGAAGCTTGGTAGAGTAGCAGGCTAATTAGCCAGTCATGGGGATGAGAAAAAAAAAATCTCTTTCTCTGTTCTTCCACCGCTTCACTTCTGCTTCTTTTTATCTCCCATTCATGAGCCCTTGGTGGTGCCCTTGGCATTGGATATGTAAACTATCATTTCATACCATCACACACAGTTTCAGGACTGGAGTTATAAAACAGTAACACGGGTCGAATAATGAGCATACAGCCTAATGAAGCTGTTTCAGAAGCGGTGCTGTGAAGAGAAGAAAAGTCAATGATCATTTTTCAATCCTGAGACACATTTTTTATGCAAAGTGAATTTAAATGCAGTTTGTCAGATGTTTTTTTCAAATATTTGTAGCTTGTGATGTGTCTTTAAATGGAAGGAAATCACATAAATATTCTTCCTGAAATCTTTATTTTGTTTCGCACCTCTTTAGGCAACTTTCGAGCACAGTAATATTTAATGATTTAGCAAATGTGGTTGTCCAAAAACGTACACGTGGCACTCTTGACTGAAACATAAAGCTTCTAACTGATAAAATAGGGGGGGAAATGTTTCAATTCCTGCCGCTTTAGTTTGGTTTAAAAATTTATTTTTAAACATTTTGCTGACAAAGACTTTTCTCAAAACACATCAAAACTAAAATTAATGCAGTGCAAATCCCATATATAACCAGATAAAAAGATCCACAGCTGCATCTCTTTTATCGTAAGACCAGATTCCAAAACTCAACAAATCTAGTTGTGTTTTACTTTAGTCGTACCATACAGTTTTAAAATAAACTGATAATAAGTTTTAGTGTATTTGACATTTTTTCCACAGTTTCACTCTACCTTAATAATCAAGAACCTAGAGAAAGGTATGTGTTCTGGCTTTTCAAGCAAAAAGACAAACTCAATCCTGCCTCCTGCTGAGGGAGAGACGAGGGCTGGCTGTCGACTGGCACACCACCTGACTACCATAAAACTACTGATTTGAAACGACAAGTCGAGAGGAGTATGGAGTAAATAAGAGAGATCGACAGAGAGTGAAAAATAGAGGGATAAGGAGAGAGAGAAGGGTAATAGATTTGAGAGTGTTTTGGGGAGTAAACAGATGGAGTAAACACAGCACGAGGGAAACCAGGGGACTCCCACCGAACCTGCTCAATGTGTCACTGACACGGCAGAGCAGAATCAACAAAGTGCTCTGAGGGCAACGCGCACACATACACACAGAGAGCTTCCCACACAATCACACACAGTTCGCCAATTGGCAGGATGCTGGGACCCACAGCTCCCATCCAGAGCAGTGACAGGCACATGGAGAACAAGCTGGCTGACAGCACATGACAACTCCTCAGCTAGTGAAAAGGAGAGAGGCATCTCCTACGCTACTTTCTGACTGTGTCTTCAACTTGAATATGAGCCGGTGAATATACAGAAAAATAGTTCTAAATGTTTAGTGTAAAGTATCATTCTGTGCTGTGAACTAGTGATGATTTACCTTCTCTCATCTATGAATTGCGCTCTCAACCTCATCCCAGCACCCATCTGTATCGCTTGTCTTTTTCCAATTTCTTCCATGCCCCCAGACCTGCTCGCATGCCCAAACGCTGCTGCTGTGTGCC
>JAOXNZ010000001.1:14856670-14879994 GCA_028566095.1 Kryptolebias brasiliensis | reverse complement strand
GTTGTGTGTTCCATTTGCACAGCAGCAGGTGAAATTGATTCACAATAAGTGTTACTACCTAACTGGTGACATTGATTACACAAAGGTGTGACTGATTTGGAGTTACACTGTTTTGTTTAGGTGTTCCCCTTATTTTTTTGAGCAGTGTATATCCCTTTATTGCTGCAGTAAACATTTATTATCAGCATTTCCTTCTCTGACAAGCTGTAAAACAATATTATAATCAGCATTTCCTGTGTAAGTAAAGGCCGAACTGCACTTATTATTTTCAAAAACAATTGTTACTTTTATTTGTTAAATCCCAGCCCAAATAGGTAAAACATATGCTTTGTGTAAATTATGCAATTAGTACATGTGCACTGGATGCACATAACAGCTGCCACTGTGGTAATGATAGGCCTATCATAAATAATCAAAGTAGAATTTTAAGAAAAGAGTTTAACCTAATTTTATCTCTTGTGAACTGTCTTTCATTCATCAGCCTCTTTTGAAACAATGACCTATGCGTTTTCCTGGCCTGAGGATGAACATATCTTCTTGATATCATTCTCTAACTAACAAATACAGGTCCCTTGCCAAGAGAAACTCAATGAGACCACAATCAATATATTGCTACAAGGTGTGCACACACAACATAGATAGGGGATGATGTACGATTACCTAGAGCACATAACAGCTGAATTATCATGCAGTATGCACAATCACACTAACCTACAACACGAACATACATATACATTCAACAAAAGACACTTAATATGCTTTTTTTTCAACAGGGAGATCAGTCAATTGTTCATATGAACAAAAAAAATGGGGGGGGGGGCAACAGATAAATAGGTCTCTAGATATCTTGCTTGGACCTCAGTTGATGAAATTTTGCATACAGCAGCAGCAGTGGTGTTAGGACAGGGAATACCAACACAAAATAATGTTTTCTCTCTCCCTCTGATCAATTTTTAATTTGGCCCGTGCAGCCGAGCCCTTGGCGGCTTGGCCCCAGTAATTATGGTAGGTTATTGACAGCTGCCTTCCCGCGGGAGACTATTTAAAAGAAGTTTAACCCCAGAGCAAGTCCAGACCCCACACCCGCCTTTGAAGGTGTCAAGTGCATTGATCTGAGCTGCAGGATGCACTGGGACCTTCCTACCTGGAGGTGAGAGTGTGTATGCCTTTATGTGTTGCTTGCAGGGTTACTATTACAAGGCCATGGCAAGGCAGAACATCTTATGAGCCTTAAACAAACACACACACACACACAAAGATACACAAACTGTCCTCTGGCTAAACTGGCTAGCTAGTAGAATGATACCTGTTTGGCCTCTGCAACCACCTGATGCCCCAAGAGTATACGCTAGTAGCCCAAAACACACACTAACAAACATATAAACAGGTTAACTCAGGCTTCAGGGGGATTAGATGGGACTAATGAGACATGTAGAGAAGAGTGGTGATTTGAGAGATAAAGAACAGAGATTTTCTCATTGCATAAAGGCCATGACACAACACAAACAGATGACAGAGAGTGCAGCTGATGTCAGAAGAAGACATCATCCAGCCACAAAAGAAAAAGAAAGAAAAAGAATAAGTAGGGGGCTGACAGAAATTAGTGGAGGATTTCTGTGTTTGAGTTTGCCTGCCTCACTGCCCCCTTTCAGGCTCCTATTGAAATTCTGTGCAGACAGAAACCCCAAGGCTTTTGACACACTTCTGAAAACACCACACCCCCCTTTTCTTTCCAATGAGTCTCCAGTGTCAAGCCTGACTCACTATCAAGAGAGTTATGGAGAGAGCTTGAGTGAGATGGAAAGAAAAGTGGTGACAGCCACTATAGATCTGTTTTTTTTTTCTTTTTATCTTTTACTAACTTCCAAATTAAGTTATTTGTGAAGACAGAACATAATGATTGTGGTTTGTGTGAAGCTGTTGGTGCATGTGTACATGTGGCTAATAAAGTGTATTTGAGAAACTATTTTGTGAGTTTTACTAAAATCTACTAAAAAAGTACTAAACCATTTTTATGGCTGCTGAAGACTCCTGGTGATTGAAAAAGACAGCCAACTATTTCTGAAAAAAAAAAAAAATAAAATAATAATAATAATCATTTTTTACTCTGATTGTATGTCATATTTCAAGAAAAAAAGTTTTCTATCAGTTGCTGGAAACTAATGCTGTCTAAAAACACAAAGTGAAAAAAGTTAAAGCCAAAACATTAAAAAGTGATGTCAAGTAATAGGATAAAAGTTTAGTGTATCATGAAGAATACAGGAGTAAAGTCCATACTGCAGTATTCATGAAAAGTCCTTCACTGTGAACAAAAATCCTCTCTTATTGGCTATAACTAATGAACTCACCTTTTAATACTCAAGATTCCCACTTCCTCAATTATTCTAACTGTAACCTCACTGTCTACATCCTCCCCCCTCCCCCCCACACTTTCCCATCCCCTCTAAAGCCCCATGGCATGCACCCTCCACCTCCACCATCTCAGTCTCAGGATGCAGAGCATTGACAGGGCCAGAAGGTAATGATACAGCTGCCATGATGCAACAAGCAGACCTGTCGACTGTCAGGAATTGAAATCATGAAGGAATAAGCTGTCATTAAGAGGCCCTCTCCCAGTAGTGGAGCTGTCAGACGGCTGCCTTCTGCCTACTCTCCCTCAATACTCCCGTCTCTCCTCTGCCAGTCCTACCTTATTTGCAGTCACTCCCTCATCCTCCTCTCATTTCTCTCTTCCTGAATCAATCTTTTCTGTACTCCTCTCCTTCTTTCCTCTTCTGTCCTCTTCCAACCAATCATAACCCTTTCCCTCTCTTCACCCGTAACACCCCCGCTTCCCATCTCAGATTTCTTTCTGTTTCCCCTCCATCCTTTGGTTGATGCTGGAGCAACCTCCTCTCCTCCTCACACCTGTCATTTTACCTTCAGGCTTCGGGAGTAACACCTCATCCATGTGCACACACATACACATGCACATAAAGACAAGACGCAAGATGCCTGCAAAGACAGCAATTTTTTTTCCTAACTCAGTATTACTGTACACACTATGCCAAATGTCACTAGCACATCCTTTACCTGATGTGACACGTTTGTGTTTATGTGTGTCTGTTTTCTCTGTCTGCAGGTGTCTATTTGTACCCAATTTAGACTTGTATTTAACCTAAACTCTTTTTGCAAGGATTTTAACATGTCATCATAGCAGCTTGGTAAATTGGACATGTGATCTGGTATGAATGCTTTGCGGAGACAAGATGCAAATTCTATTTATGTATGTGTGCAAGCATTTTTGTTGAACATAGGGCCTGATTAAAGTAAGTGCTGACAGTTTTTTTTAAACAATCATCTGAGTGACAGCAGTAATTCCATCAAAAAACAGAAAAAGCTGATTCAAAGTTCCAAAGAACATGTCTAAGACTTTCAGAGTATAGTCTATACACACCATTGTCTGAAAGCGTGGGCTTGTATTGCATCCAGACACATATTTAAATACAACCACAAATCTAAAAAAGTTGGGGCACTGTATGAAAGTTAAAAAATAAAAATAAAAAAATGCAATGATTTGCATATCTCATAGTTCCATTTTCTTCACAATGGAACACAGTAAACATATCAAATGTTGAAACTAAGAAAATGTATAACTGAGTTGTTTTTATTTAAATTTTAAATAGGGTAAATTAAAATTTTATGGCAGCAACACATCTAAATAAAAGTTGTGACAGGACCATGTTTTTTCACTGTGGAGCATCACGTCTTCTTTTGAAAAAGTCTGCAAATGTCTAGGAACTGACGATACCAGCTGCTGGAGTTTTTGGAGGGGAATGGTGTCCCAATCTTATCTGATGTAGGATTCTAGCTGTTCAATAGTCCTGATATGATGTTTTTCTAAAACCTGCATATACTTTTCTGCATTGGTGGTGTCTTTCCAGATGTGTAGCTGCCTATGCCAAAGGTACTAAAGCACCTCCATACCATCAGAGAGGCAGGTTTTAGAACTCAGCACTGAGAACAGGCCAGATAGTCTCTTTCTCTTAAGTATGGAGGACATGGTTTCCAAAAATAATTTCAATTTTTGATTTTTCTGACCACAGAACAGTTTTCCACTTTGCCTCAGTTAATTTTAAATTAGCTTTGGCCCAGAGAAGACAATGGCATTTCTGGATGCTGTTCACGTATGGCTTTTTCTATGCATGATAAAGCCTTAACCGGTATTTGTGGATGAATTTTCTGTTGAGAAACATTAGTCTGCAATTATTTACAAAATGGTGAGCCTCTGCCCAGCTTCATTTCTGAGAGATTCAGCCTCTCTAAATACTATTTTTATTCCCAGTTTTCTTACTGATCTGTTGCCAATTAACCTAATTCATTGCAAAATGCTCATCCAGCTCATTCTTAATCATACCACTTACTTTTACAATTTTTTTTTGCCTCTGTCCCAACTTTTTTTGACATGTCTTGATGTCATAAATTTCAAAACTGCCTTGTTTCTTTCCCAAAAAAAATTTCTTAGTCTCAACCTTTTGCACGTTTACTGTTATGCTTGTGTTTATGTGACTGTGTGTGCTAGGGTGTTTTGCAAAGCCATAAGCTCCTCCATATTTCCCTGATTGCACTCCAGGTGACCCTTTGCTGCAGGCTTAGGAATTCCAATCAGCTCTTCATGAGTAACAAAAGCTGCACTCTATGCATCAGATTGTTGTTTCAAATTATTTTTGGAAAATGAAGCCGAATCTAAACATAATTTAAAAGTGTAGTGAAAATGTCAAAATTTGACCCAAACTGTACATTGGTCTTTTAAAGCAAAACTACTAATAAGAGGAATGGCAACACAATAGCTCTTCACAGCTGAGTGTCATCATTTTCCAATTAATATTTTAAATACAGGTTGGACTACAAACCTTTTAGGCATGTATTGATGACAATTTAGAGAAATGTGCATTTCACTTGACAAAAAAACTATGTTTAAACTTTATAGACAAGCGTCTGCTGGAATGATTAATTATTATTCGCCATAAAAATATGAGTAAGCAAACAAAGAAAGTCAGCTTGGAAGGAAAGATGAAAAATATGTCTGAAAGAAACACTGCTGCAAACCTATATTATTTGAAAAACTGTGGGTTTTTCACCATTTTACAAAGTTCAACATTTACATAGCGAATCTGCCTTTCTGCTGTGAGGTAAAGTATAAGCATTTTTAGTTTATACTTCAGCATACACCTCCACAAAGATTTAACACAAACTTTAAACAACACACTGAAACACCATAATCATGGCCAAGAAAAAAGCAGGAAGGAAATAAATTTGAGCTAACTTGTTTTATAATACATTTCCTAGTTTGTAAAATTTGAAAGAAATCTTCATATAATAGCTCTTCTCTCAGATGGTGTACCAGCTTGATCTTGTACACATGTGCCCCAAAAGACAACAAGACAAATTTCACAGTATGACATAATAAACCACAAACTGTAACAATTGCAAACAATATGAATTGACTGTAAATGTGTGTGGTTGTTTTTGCGGCACACAGACAGACTACAAGGCATGTGTGTGTGTGTGTGTGTGCTACATGTCTGGATGATGATTTGTCAGGGCACAAGAACATGATTTCTTGTTTACTGTGATGAATGGGCAACATTCACACTACACACACCGTGTTCTCTATATCTGAGCTGTCACTTTGCCTCTGTGAGGCACAAGTTTTTCTTTTCTATCTGTAAGAACAGCCAGACTGTACAAGGCAGTCTGAATCAGCCATGTAAAAACACATGGACAGATGTGCAACCTTAACCTCTCACATTGTTAAACACAGCAGGAGAGAGCTTTACACAGCAGGTAAAGTCTTTATAGTATTCAGGTGGATGAAACGAAGGAATGAAAAAGAGAAGGGCAGAGCAGCATCCCCCCCAAAGTCAATTTGAACAGCAGGCCTATTAAATTACACAGATAGTCGTGGCCATGCTGACAAATGAGCACAGAGATGGGGATGAAAATAATAAGACAGGCAGATCCACCTTTCCTTTGCTGACACAGAGATGTGTACTTTTGTTGGTGATCATATGGTCGGGGAAGAAAAAACTAATCTATATTTCATATTACATTATCTCCTTCTCTGTTTCAGCTCAATCATCCATGAACACACAGGGCGACACAGGAATCATGCATCATGAGAATGTATAAATGTTTTCTTGTATGATAATGATCACATAAACAAATATGCTTCATTTCACAAACTCAACAAAATAAGCTTCAGTTGTGGGTCGACAACAGTATAGTTAAAGAATCATTCGAGACTATGAGTTTATGTTTGCACCTGTGAATGAATGCTAGGCTCTTAGTTTTGGCCCCTGGGAATGTGTGATGCTGTGGAGTGTTGAAATTGTTCATCATCATGTAATTTCTCTTATGACCCTGGGGCGAACTTTTCTTTCCACCGCACACTTGTGTAAATTGTACAATGCAGCTAAACTGAATTAAGTTGACAGTATATGAAGAGTCAAAGGTAATAAAGCACACAGCGACAAAAATTACTCACAGTCACATTCAAACCACAAGTTAAATACATGAAAAACAAAACATCATAGCCATTTTTTAGCACAACTTCTTTGAAGAACACAGAATTGAAACCTTTGCTTAAAATGTCATCTCAGTGCCAGAGATTAAACTTTTTAGATTTGTTAATAAAAAGAAAAAAATAATGGATGAGAAAATCAACCAAACAAGTTGAGCTCCTACCTTCATGGCTCTCTTAATAAAGGGGATCTGTGTCCCTGAGTCCAGGTCCTGGTTGATGATTAGTCTACGAGCCCACTGTCCAGCCCGCACCACACCACTACCCTGGATTAGCACCAGCAGCTTTGATGGGTTTGACAAGGCATCTGGGCTCAGGTAGATAAAACTGGTGGGTTCATCTTCTGTAGCATCCACCTGAACATTAAGCAAAACCCAAATTAACATAAATTTCCAATCAAAAGATGCAAATCTACAGTCAAACAATAGCTTTAAGTTAATATATGTGACGTTGACTATTTTAAAAATGATCTGCTAGTGGTTACAATGCTTTATTTATTGTGCATAAGTTAAGGAGAAACATCGCCCTTCTTTCTGAGCTCATCAATATTTCACACATCAATACCCTGAGATTAATCTTTGTGTCCTCAAAACACATGCACAAAGTAACATTGACAGAGAGAGTGTGAGTGTTTGTGGGTTTGCCAGTGCTCCATCCATGTCCCATGCTTCTTTGCATCCCTCTCAAGTATGCCTGGAAGAGTCTCTAAGGAGACACTGTCCATAAAAGCCATGGGTGGCAGCTGCAAGAACTTAATCCAAACAGACAAAGAGGGCCAAGTGGGGGAGAAAATCTCACCCTTTATTCTGCCGTGCTCCTTCATTCCCTCTCCTTATACTTGGCTGTGGTTAATCTTCTTAAAATCTGCGGTCACAAGTTCAATGCCACGCAGGTGGACAGACCCACCACTAGCCAGCTAAAATACACACACATACACTTTCCATATACGTGCAGGCGGGTGGGCAGCAGAAAAGCATAAGAGAGCAATTTTCCAGAGGAATAATGAGATAAATAGGCCAAGAAGATAAACCAGTATAAGTGTATAGGGGCTAATGAAAGGCGCTGACTCTGGCTAGGTGATTTATGAACACTGTTAGTGCTCGAACTAACGCTGGCATGCTTCTAAACACCAGCGCTGCTTAACATCGCAATAAACTGAAAAATGATCACTACTTCTATAAACAAAAAAAAAAAATTGCATGGATATAGAGGTAAAAGGGAGCAAGAAAAAAGACAAACAAGCTCCCAACAACAAATAAAAAGGGATCAAGACTGTGCTCTGAGCCTGGATGAGCTGGGCAAAGAATAACTCCACAATGGCAGAGTATAAAGTCGCCCTCAGAGCAACTGAATGCAAAACAGATTAAGCATCAGCATGCTGCGCCTCTTTGAAATGACATATCACAATACAGTTTAATTTGTTGAGGAGACACTTTTGCACAAAGGGTGTGCACTGAGGAAAAGAGGGACGAAAGACAGCAAGCAAGACAGAAACAGGGAGACAAAAAGAAAAACAAAAACTGAGACAGAATTGTGAGCGAACATCTTACGATCCCCCTTTTTTATTTGCTTTATTTTTAAAAAGGACACCTAATATCATAATCGCACTGAAGCCAAAGCATTTGCGGCCATTTTCATATTTAATACCCCTTTAATCTTCAAGGGCATAAATCAAAAATGTTTTCCCACCATGGGTACTTACTGGCAGGATTGCTTTATTCAAGTTACAGTCTTTCTCCAACAGCTCGTAAACATACTCGGTGATGATCTGAAGAAAAAGACAAAACACACAGAATATACAAAGTCAGATATTACATTGATAATAGTGTTTGATAATATTTTGCCTTTTATTGCTGTGGATCAAATCCATCTTAACAAAGACAAACTGCAAATAAGAAGCATCCAGTTTCCAGCTTACAAACAGAATAAAAAAAACACTACTTTAAACCCTCATTTGCCCTCTAGTGTTTGTGTGTGAGTGCACATGAACTACTTGAAAGAGTCAGGTTTATGCTGTGTGCGGTATGTACGTGCGTGTGTGTATAACAATACAGTCAAAATGTTGAGGTTGTAAGTGCCAGGAGAGGAAATCTCCTGTACATGCGAAGGGCTGATGTAAGTTATGTTTATCCCCGCAGCCACAGCACTAAAGAACCTTGTATACAAAGTCATTCCTACCCCAGGCCAAGCCTTTCATGGTTCAGTGACATTAACAACGTTCTTTTCCCTTTTCCTTGTTTTTTTTTTTTTTCCTCTCTCTCCCTCTTTTCTTTTTTCCCCACATCCTGCTCAGCTGAGAACAGACAGAGGCACTTTGTGGAACAGATTTTAATTCTTGATCAGGTGTGAGTGAGATGAAGAACTCAAAGAGCGCAAGCAGATGACAACAAACAACAACCAAAAGGAGTATTCCTTGGTGCAGATATTGATGATGTTTCCCTACGGTAAGACAAGCCACATGTGTCACAACAATATTGTGTTAGGTGGATGCACCATGGGGAGAGCTGAGCAGTGTGCTGTCATGCTGTGCTGTGAAGTCTTACTTCCGTAAGCTTTTGAAGCATCAGCCTTACTAAATCAGGAAACCAAAGGCCAGCGGTGGCGCCACTGTTACAAAGCATGTCGGAACTCCAGTCATGCCGACATGACTGACTCCAAACACAAACAAGGACCATCTGAAGACTGCCATGTCTTATAGTGCAGGGAATGATGCTCAAATGCCAATAACGTGTGAAAATTGGGGAACTGTATTCTGACTTAACAGATTACACATTACATGAGTTGAAAAATAATTTGCATATTTTTTTAAATGATATTTTGGATAATATCTCTTTTGTATTAATATATGTAAAGCAAAAAGTATAACATTCCAACCCAACATTTGCAAGCTGCTAATCTTTCAGTATAACCAATCAGGAAGAAATTTATTTTGCTTATTATGCAGAACTGTTCTTTATAGTGAAAATAATAAAAATAAATATTCTAGGGTTGTGGCAGACCTACAGAGCTTTTGTAATTTTTGGCACGCACAATTTCTTTATCTATACTGAAATGTCAACCATGAGAGAATGAAATTATGTACATTTCTATTCTTCTATTTGTTCTAAAGTCCAGACACTTTGGAGATGGTAAGTTAAAATGCAACTCAAGTATTTAAAAAAGGGACTTTTGATTTAAAGTCAAACAGAAAATCTCTTGATAATGACAACAAATGAATGCTGCAATCTTTATGCCCCAAACAAACTCAATGCTAACTTGATTTACTGCTTAAAGAGCAACACGCAAAAAGAAGATTAGCTATGTGACAAATATTAGCCTTATGACAGCCAATCAAAGGCCAGCAGACAGACAAGATCAAATGATCAATGCTACCATTTGACCCTGTGTCTCTGTGTGGGATGGAAAAGAGGGATGGAGGAGTTAAAACAAAAAATCAAACCCCCACCAAACCTCCAGCAGCTAATTCTACAAAATGTCAGCTGGTCTGATGAAAACTAAAATGATTCTGGGCCTCAGTATGCTAGTGTTTAATGACGTCTATAAGCTTCACGGGAAATTTCATTTGCACTATGTTATTTATTCTGTGCCTCAGGTGGCTCAAGAACCATCTGATAGAATAAGAAGAGAAACTGATGGGAAATAAGAAAAGAGAACAAGAGATAAAAAAAGCAAGACTATTTTCATACATGCATTTCCACAGATACAGGAATACTGTAATTTTAAATACAGATCTAATATCTTGTTTTGCTCATAGGCTTTTAGATGATCTTACTTGTATACATCTGTTCAATCCAACAAGATCTAAGGAGCATTTTACTACTTTTTTTTAGTGGCAATAGGGTATACACGGACTATACGCACACACACACAAGCAAGCTCCCTCTGTGTCGGCCTCTAAGGACTGTCTCAGCAGCTGATCAGTACAAAAAATGGCTCCTTTGTCACCTAATTACCAATGCGTTATTAGTGCTTTAATGAAATGCCTGCAGGAAGCAGCACTGCTTTGTCGGCATTAGACTATAGGACAAGCATGAGGAGTGGATTTGGCAAATAACATCAGGAGACACAAAGAGGAGGAAAGGCAGGAAAAAGAAAGAAAAAAAGTGGAGCAGACTAAATAAATTTAAATCAATATCATTCAACAAAGTTCTTATTGTTCCCTTTTTTCGAAGACACAAAATTGCTTTTAAAAGAAATAGAAATATGACTTTTGATTATTATAATAATACTGGGCTAAAGCTTTCCTGCAAATGAACAGAAATGACCAAAAGTATCTAAAACTCTCGTAGTCTTCTCTATAAAGCAACAAACCTTCTTCACCAGGACAGTGAATGCTGATGGGACAATGCGATACAGAAATTCTGCAGCTGTGTCCACTGTGTCTGCAGTTTGTTTGTGTTGCGGAACCACTGTGGCGATGAACCAAGAAAGAGAGGGATCAGGGCGGAAGGAAGGGACTTAGATTGAGGCTCAGTGGGAGGAAACGAAGAAGACAAGAAAGGAGGGATGGCAAAGTAATCCCCAGCAGACAAAGTCCTGTGCCAGCTCCCACTGCAGAGAGCAGCAAAAAGCTTGGAGAGATGGAAGAAGGAATGACGGAAGAAAAGGCCAGTACAGTGTATTGCTCTGATAAGACGCCTTCACATGGGTGGGTTATGACATCAGCTCCCCGCAAACCTTTAGTTTTTCCCATCACTTACGTAAGGTCAAGGTCTTGATGAGGAACACTGTGGCTGCAACTAGATATGATTTTAAGACCTCCCACATACTGTGTTCAGAAGTCAGTCTGTGTTTGTCTGTGTGTGTGCAATGTGAGTTTCCTGCATGCTTGTGTGTTCCCCCACTGATTACAACAGTCATGCCTGGTTTGGATGACCACACCTGAGGCAATAAGGAGATGATCCTTCCCAGGCCCACACAAAGCAAACGTGAAGAGGAAGAGAGAAAGTAAAGAAGAGGAGGTCAAATCAACAGTCATAAAAGAAAGAGGAGATGAGAGGCATGTGAAAGAGACCAAAGAGTGAATCAGAAAGAAAGGGCTGAGTCAGAAAAATAAAGAAAAGCAAAAGGAAGACAATAATCTAATAAGTGACTTCCCAAACAGGTTTGACAACATTTATTTTCAAGTAAGAAATTAACATATGAACATACATGAATATGATTTAAGTATCTGTAATGGACACTGATCACAATTCAAAATGAGTTCAAACTCATTTGAACAATGGTAAGATTTTAGCTCAGATAAAGAGTGTAATATGGAGGCAGCATATTACATATTAAAAGGCATACTGTATACACATACAAGAAACTCATGTACAGGCACACACACCTCTTGTCTCTTTAGTCCAGAGCTCTCCCCAAAAGCCACTTACCCATAGACACCAGAGAGAACAAGAAGAGGCATCAAAGCTGTTTATATAATGAAACTGAAAGAGCTGCTCTGTGCCGTATCACTGACTGCACCCAGGAAAGTATTCCTGCTTCTCCAGAGAATAGAGGAGAGCAAGAGAAAGAAAAAAGAAAAAGAAAATCCCCCCTGAACAATGCAGCACAACAAGCATGGCAACAACAGCAAAGCACACTCAGAAGGAGAGAGACACCAAAAAATGAGAGAGTGCGTAAGGCAATAGAAAGGTTGTTTATTTTAAGTCAGCCTTGTGTACCAACAGAAAATGTATTAAAATAGGCCCTATTGTTGTGAATTTGTGATCTGTCAGTCCATGTGAGAAACAAAGAGAGAGAAAGAGGCACTGCCATAATTCCCATGAGGTCTCTGTCATTCTTCTGTCAGAGGAGAGAGGACTCTCCAGGGGAAGAGAAAGTTCTCACATACAGACTGACTGACAGACTGTTTACACCTAGCGTAAATTTGCCTCTGTCTACATGCCCTCCCTGCTCGACTCATCCTAACAGCATCGTAATGACCTCCTCAGGTGTTAACTAAGAAGATAGCAGAGGGCTGATTCAAAGTAAAGTCTTGTATGCCACATGAGTGTCAGCTGTAATGACAGATTTCTGTCTTTTTTCTGACACACCCCTCTCTCCTGCATCCCTTGTCCAATTCCTGTCTCTTTCATCAACTAAAAACAAGCTCTTCAACTCCCTAAAACCATTTTAATCTGACTGTCTGTTTCCTTCTCCCTGCTCTGAGCAAAAGTAGCAGTGCTTTGGGAATGGAGCCATGATGGCAGTCACTGACTCGGGGCAGACAGCTGTCATTTGTAGTTTCTCTTTAGAGGGATCCCATTAGCTACCAAACAAAATGGTCCACAATTGTTATGTGGCCTCCCAGTGCTTTAAGTACAGTACTAAGGCCTGTCATCAGACTTACTACCATGAGCTGGATGCAACAGTTCATAAATACTCTTTGACTCATTTATATTAACAGCCAACAGATGTACAACCCAAGAATGAAGTCCATCCCTTTGTGGTTGGTGTTGTTTATTAAATAAGATAGTAGAGGGGTTTTATGTTTCTCTTTTTTTGTGCATGAATGAGAAGCTATATTAAGGTCCCTGTAAAGTTACTCATTAATAAAATATACTGACATTAAGTTGTTGTTTAGTTTTAGTTTTGTTTATGTTTTTAACATGGTCACATTCAATGTTAATGTATTTAAAATTTATCTTCAAATTTCAATGTCTACATAGAGAACCTGGACTGCACATGAATGACACAAATATAACACGGGCTGTAGATAAGGATTGTTTCAGCTGTAAAAATAAATCTTAAAGATTGAACTGCACACTCTGCCTGAGGAGGCCCTAGAAAGTTTACATGTTATGAATGAATTAACAAAGTCCATCACGCTCAGGAGTTTTGTTGTCATTTAAGATTTCAATAAACTCCAACTTGAAAAGAATATCAAATGTGCATATTAGATGTTAACAATGTTGTGAACTCCACTGTACATGCCTTGGTTACAGCTCTACAAAGCTATAAACCTTGGTTGTATAGTGACCAAAGGGCTGACAGTATCTACAGTATATTATCAAAACAGAAGAAGGCAGGAGGAGAAAAACAATGATAACAGAGACTGCAGAGTATGTAAGAGAGACAGAGAGAGAGAGACATTTCTAATTCAGCCATCTGGCTTGCTTTACCTCATTATAATATTCTGTCTTTGTGTGTGTGTGTGTGTGTGTTTACAAATTTGTGACTGCCTTCCATTCGACAGATGCAGACAGAGCAGAGAAGAATCCTCATTTATTAACAGCTTAATAGAGCTCCATCTGGGCCAGACCCTATGCTTGTCTTCTATCAGAGAAATTTATCACTGAATCACAGGAATTAGACTCCAACTGACACCTACACAGACTGAGGTGACCCTGCTGCTCTGAGCATCGCTACACAGACAGCCTGCACTGTTTTACAGCTGTAATACAGCCATTATGATAACAGAGCAAAGGATGGAAAAGGTCACCACTGCAGACATTGGTGAGTGTTTTCATTCTCTGGTCTACGTTTGGATGCAAAAACAGAAGGAAATAATACAAGAGTAAATAAAAACAACGCAACAATTTACAATATAGATACAACAGAAAATAAAAAAATGAAAACACAAATAATTAAACTTTTTAGAGTGAACATAAGGTGGAGCATTTAAGTAGATGTTCCAAACTAAATATTCCAACTTATTCAAAGACTGACACGCTATATTTTGTGGTTGTAATACTTTTCGACTCCACAGAGACAAAAACAAAACAAAATTAAATAAACAAACAAAAACCAGACTTATAAGTAAGATAACTGCAAGAAAACGCAGGCTGTTTGAATTGTCCACCCATTCACTGTATATTGCACCATATTGTGTGTCAGCCATTTTGTGGTGCTGTTCAAAATTTTAATTGTAATCTTTCTTAATATTTTTGCTCAAGCCAGATTTGGTTCACATTCTCTTTTCTGCTTACAGACCAGCACACTGACATTTTCCATCGCCCTCTTTCTATCTGTTCCTCCATTCAGACAAGGCTGAAGAGCGAATTGGACATCTGGTGCTGTGATGTGTCTCACAATACAGCCACCCAACCCACACCCTGGGCTCCCTCACATAGGTAAACAGACACACAAATGTGCGCACACACAGAATCCTCCGAGCAACACAAGGAAGCAAAGAAAAGAATGTGAACGAACATTAGGGGGCAACAAGTATGCTATTACATTCACACAGCCAGGGGCAAACACATGCACCCATCTTAGGGCTTTAAGGTGTGTTGAGATGTAGTGTTAGGCTATACGGACTTGTCTGCATTTACACTTGTTCAACATTTAGCCTGTCATCACACCTGGCAAAAAGAAACAAAGAACAATTCTATGGAACAAGACTGGAGAGAAGCCCATGTGGATCCAAGCCAAAATCGATCAGTTGCAAAAAAAAAAAAAAAAGAAAGCAAAACAAAACAGGTGTGACTGACATCTTTACACCCATACACAAAAAGCCTGACTAAGCAGCTTACTTGTATCAAGCATACAATTCAGCAGTTGTGTTTATTTATAATAAACCCAAACCAATACATTTCTTTTACTTGTAAAATTATGTGAGAGGTACAGTTTTCATTTCCTTAAATCATCTGTGGCTGAAAAACTGCAGAGACATAATATTGCTTATTCAGATGGTGCCCCTTTCTTCTCAGCCAGTTAATCTCCTAAAGCACAACTCACACAATATTTCTTCTCATTACACAAAGTCGTATCAACAGGGATTGACACCAATTTCTTTTTCTGTTTCTAAAGAAAATACTTCTGTCAATTTTTTAATCACAGGATGAATAAAATTTGCATTCATTTTGCTTGATGATTATTTGTTTCTTGCAAATGTTTGCCCTGCTCAGAAGCCTAAGTTCAGTTAGTGTAAGTGTTTGTGTGTTCTCGCAGGTCCTCGGCTTTCCTGCTACTAAATGTTTGTTTCTCTTCCGTTTTTGATGGTGGCAGATAGAGCCTGGGCAGGCAAAAGAACAGAAGGGAAAGAAGCCTTTAGAGAGGTCTGGTTCTCAAAGGAGCTTCTGTATACCTGCATTAGAAATACTAAAAACATCCAGGTAATCCCACAAAAAGGTCTATCTCTTTCCTTTGAACTTCAAAGAATGTATACAACAATTAAAAGCAACATAGAAGAGAATGAAAACATAAAAAAAAAAAAAAAAAGATTACAAAGAAATGTTCGTCTCATTATCTTTGTACACTCAAAAAGTGGTGGAACTGTGAGAGAGAATTAGAGGTGAATGTTAGCATTTAGTTGGTAAAAATGACAATCAAGGAACTTCAGAAAACAAGTATCAGGAAAGCGTAATGTTTTTTTTTTGTTGTTGTTTTTTTTAAGTGCAATTAACATTCATACAACACATACACACTGAAGCATGTGACAGTCATTAAAATTGCATGTATTTCTAACTTCAAATTCTTTGACTTGTTCACACTAGTTCTGCAATTTGCTTCACTGCCATAGAAATGTTCAGGACAACTGATTCTGTGATTTCCTTGTTTTAAATAATTAAAATTTCTGTTTTTGGTTGAAATCCTTGTTGAGTGGTGGCAAACTTCAAGACATCCTCCTAATGTCAAGTGAGGACGTGTCAAATTGTACAATCAAATAAAATTCAACACACTGAAAGGGTGACATGTATGTCATCTACACAGAATTGAACAAAAATGACTATACCTTCACTGTCTTGTCACAAGGACGTCTTAACACCCCACATGTGACAACCAGAGTTTTTAAAATCTGCTCCTGCAGGGAGCTTTTTAAACGATTTGTTTTCAAAACTCTTACACTTGTCTTTGCAAATGCACCAAATGTCAAGACATATAGTAAGCTACATGGTAAAAACTAGGCTGTACAAGGCCTTGGTATGCCAGTAGAAAAGCAGTGTGTTACCTCTCCAAGAGCTTCATAGCGTTTCTGATTCCAGCGGTGCAGATCTTCTCTGGCATTAAATACAAAGGGTTCACCTGTTTTTATATGTCGCAGCTGGCCATCTGTAAGAAACAGGAAAATGATTTTGACCTGTACATAAGCATTGGATTGTACCAATTTCAAAGTGCACCTACCGTTCACATTATGCAAACTCCCTGCTTCTTTTTAACTTATTTGTATTTTCTCAAGCTACAGCTAGGAGGCCCAGTTGTAGGCGTACAAAAAGTGCTTTAAAATCTGCTTAAGGAAGTGCAGGTCTGTAAAGTGTTACTGAACCACACTGCAAAGGTCTCTGGAACAGTTTTTGCATAACTGATTTATTATGATTCTGGGAAACTAGGAGAGTTTTTAAAACACTGAGGATTTATCTTATATGAAACAGGGATAATACAAGAAAATGTTGTTCAGAAGTGGCACTACTTTTCAAACAATTACCCTTCCGTGGCTGTGGAACCACTACCTTAGCAATGAGCCCATCGATCCTGCGGTTGACACGGCAACACAATAAAACACTAAGCAGTGTTAAATTTAATTTTGACCTTTATGACTGCGAAATTTGTAAGCGCTAAATCACAAAAAAAGTGCACATACTTAACCCAAATAGCCAGGGGGGCCTCATACTTTTTCAATTATTGCACAATGTGAGGGAAAACCCATCTAAGGTATAAATAAACATCTTTGCAAGATAAAAAAAAAGTCTATGAGCATTTTTTTTTTCTTCATTTCCTTCTAAATTGCCACCATTTTACACCTCTAACAATGTGATAAATCTCACACTGCTCACTTACTGAGTATTACACTACTTGCTTTCATTGTTAGTTGTTAGACAACATGTAATCCTGAATCTGAGCTTGGTATTATGTAGCATTTAGAAATGCATTTGTGCATAAGAGACAGAGTGGGACACAAGTGAAAACTTAGTATAAAGAAGTGTGTGTGCACAAAAAGTACCTTGAAGAAAATAAATTATGCATTCATTCACTGAGGGGTGAGTATCTAAACACCACAACCCTAAGAGGGAGAAGAGATGAGCAATAATGAAATCCAACTGCAGAAAAGGTGTGTGTGTGTGTGTGAAAGAGAGAGACGAAGAATGTGGGATGCAGCTGTATTTTCACACACAAGAGAAGAGAAGAAGGGTGCAGGGTGTGAGCCTCTGCGTGTGTGTGTCTACGAGAGGAGGCGGTGATCAGCTCCCCCATCTCCCCCAACAGAACCTCTCAAAGGAATAACATTTTCTCAACTTTTTTCCTCTTTTTCTGTCATAATTAGCATTCTGTTCTCAATTTGGCCGCTTAATTAGGTGTACATAACCTTGGATTTCCAGTAATGGAAAACCGGAGGGCTGGCAAGATGAAGCCATCATCTTCAGTGATTAAGATACCTGCAAACTATTGTACACAGCCTCTTCTGTATTCATATCATTACATGGTGAAATTAACATTTTTGTTCCACCTGTCTCGGGCTAAGGTAGCATGGGTGTAACTATGAAAAAGCTTTAGAGCCAAAGAGACTGCTAGTCTGGATACTAGAGACGTTGCCGGAGGGCCACCATGGCTTTAATGAAAATTATATACTTCAAAAAAATATATATATTGACAAGATTAAACAAGTGCCTGTGTGGGTGTGTACCCTCTGTTTCAGGTGTAAATTTTATGAGGGATGAGGCAAAAAAAAAAAAGGAAATGCAGAGAAGTGGGAAGAGCAGCGATAGAAAAATAGCAAAGAGGAGGTGGAGAGTTAGGTTTTTCTTTCTGCCTCCATGGTAGACTGAGCTGAGACTTGAGGGTGGGGAAGAGATGTTGGTGGGTGTTGCATAATTTCAGGTGCTCAGTCCCTGTTCTTTGGCACAGCAAGGTTATGCAAATTCTCCGTCAGGCAGAGGCCAAGGCTGAGTAGGTTACTGACGGGCCGTAGAGTACACAACATGTCCCCCACTCAGCCAGTCAGACACCGACAGAGAACAGAAAAGATAAGAGAGACAGGGGAAAAGAATACCGGGGAATAATAAGAGCCAAAATCACCAGCACCACATCCTGACCCACTCCTCCTTCTTCTCCCCACCGGGTTTGATCAACACAAGCCAAGAAAACAATTCAGAGACTTTCAGATGGTCCAGGCCCAAACTAGCCTGGGTTAAGCTTTACTTTCTGCTGTATTAGCAGATTAAATCTGGCTATGCACTGAGATTAGCTATTTAAATGATGAGCCTGATGGAAGGCTATTCCTTTAATGAGCTCTTATTTTCTGTAATTTCAAGTTGCTTTTATTGCCATTTAAACCACATACAGATGAGTCACAATATAGTGAAACTAGACAACATTTCTCTCGGACCATGACTTCACATAAACAGCAACACGGACTTTCAAAAAGAAACGTGCACGTGTGAAACGTAAGACAACACAGCATTAGTTCAAATGTGTAAACATTACAAGACAGTAAGGACATCACAAGTGCAAATAACAGAACCTAATAGACAATAATACTGGTTAGACATAAGAGCAAAAGCAAAGTTCATCGTGCTATTTCTAACAGCTTTCACATCAACAATGAACACCTGTGACTATGTTACACTGGCAGTAAAAATACTATACCATAATGCCATATCCATCATGTTTAACAGTGGATGTAAAATACTTTGAATTACAAGTCCTTATTTTCCTTTTCTATAGTAGTTTTATCTCATTCTAGTGCAGGTTCGTGTTAGTTTGATCTGTCCTGGGCCGCCTTCAACGCTGTTTTAATTTGATTCCAAATTTCAAGTTTGGTGTTTCTGACCTCATCATCTTATTCCATTTTAAAATGAATGAACGTACCAAACTGCTGATTTGGCCAATTTCTAATCTTTTACTGTCTTTGGGGAGTGCTGAGGTAGCTCGGTGGTCAGTGCTGCAGTCTTGTAATCCTAAGGCAAGTGGACACTCACGTAGCTTAAAGGCAAAAAACGCTAAAGGTCAACTGCAAGCAACATTTTGTTGTGTTGTTTATTTTCCAAAATCATCCCATTTTTGACCTCAATCCAGTCCCTATATTAAATTATTGGCCATAACTAGGAAAAGGCTCTTGGATTTCATGACATTTCCTTATTTTAGCAGGGGACACTGAGTGGTACTTACGCTCATTGAAGGCATATTCAAACTCCTCCAGCGTTTTGGGGAAAATGAACGGAGGTTCATCTTTCTTCATTAATTCATCTAAGTCAATTCGTGACAACAAATCTATTGGGGGAAAAAAAACAGCATAAAACAAATGATAAAAAAGAGTAAATAGAGAAAATTCTCATGTCATCAAGCAACAAAAAGCCCCGTTAAAGTCTTCCCAGCTGCATGGGTTTTAAAGACAAAAGATGTAAGAATGACTATACTAAATAACTAAACCAACAATGATATAAATGTCTGTCAAAAACTTCTAGCACTAAAGTAGAAAGGCACAGAAATTCTGGGAACAAATATTATATTAATAAAATATGTGTGAGGAAGGTAGATCTAAATGTAGGTAATATACATTTTGTTCTGTAACCTACTCCTAATGCAAAACACAGTTTACATTCAAAAATGTTTTTTTTTTGTGTATTTTCATTTCAAAGGTCCTGTTTACCCATTAAGGCTGTGTAGTTATAACTGCATGCCATGATTTTGGAACACCTTTTCTATTGTGTAAGTGTTTGGGCCAAGCAACTCAATCAGTCTTAAAGCTTTGGCTGTAAACCAATAAACTGGGACCACTGCAAAAGACAGAAAGTAACTCGTTTAGTTTTGATCATTTCATCCATTTTTAGTTTATGAGATTGATTTTTAAATGTGTTAATGGTCTTGTTCCATCCAGAGGTAGTGAGTAAAATCAGTTTAAAAGTCACCAGTACAACAAGGGAGACTGAAAACCAGATCTTGGATCTTAATTTTGTTCAAATTGTCCTTAGATTTGCAACAGTTTGTCAACAGTAATAAATCAGCTTACTAATTTTAGGGTTTTATGGCTCTCGGGCAATAAAAATAAATAAATTTGTGAACACTGACATACACTAGTATACAAAGTATAGGTCAATAGTGTTTCTTCTCTTCCAAGTACTGTTTTTGTTTTCTGTTCCTATTTGTTTGAATTCTATGTTAATGTTTGACTGTGTCTGTTTAAACACTGTGGTTGTTTTGAAGTATTAGACTTTTGCATCAGTAGTTACAGAAATTTTAGCTGTTTCTAAAAGCTAGAAACATGGATTGGAACTTACATTGGCTAGAATTTGTATATGTGGAGCAAGGGTTGCTTTATTTGATATGTAATATTATTTTTTGTATTGTTCCTGAAGTAGTTAGGCCCATTAAAAATAAAACCATTTCTGTATGAGTAATTTCTCTCTTATTAGATGCATATTATTTTCAGCCCGGGCGACAAAGCAGCAACAAGGGGAGCAGGTCGACTCACTACAGAACTTCTCAACTCAATCAAGATGGTATTTTTTTTCTTTTAATGCTTTCTTTACATTTAACAGTATAATGATATCATTGTATAACATCTGATACATATTACCTGTTTTATTTACATTACGGTTAAGGTTAGGAATTAGGGTTTATACGTGTTATATAGATGCTTATATACCTGTATACACATTTTTAGCTACAATGGTAAATAGCGCCGTGAGTTCTTATCATACAGATATAATAGTGCAGTGAGTTCTCATCACTGGATGTGTGCAGTGAGTTTGCAGTGAGTTGACATAGACCCTCCAGTAGGCGCAATTTACACATCAACCAAATGCCCTGGTTGATCCAGCAGCTAAACCACATGACTGACTTTTTACATTTTTATTTAGCCTTTATTTTACCAGGTAAGTCCCATTAAGATCACAAGACCTGTTTTTCAAGGACGCCCTGGGCTGATGTAAACAAAACAAAGCTGTTTAGCTTCCGAGATCTAAATGTGATGAATAAAGTCAGCGAATCACCTGAATATGATTATATTACCTGCTCCGCAGGTTAATGTTGTCAACTATTAAACAAACCATAAACTTATACGGCGCTGATAGGTCTCCCCTGATTTAAGGTGACACCTCCTACCGCCGGCAAACGCTTTGCTCTTCATTTAGGAGGAGGCTCCGCTCTTACCCACGTGTCAACACGTCTACCTTTGTCATGGCCTGGCTGACTCGAAGGGAATGTGCCCAGCCTTCCCTATGCTGCAGATGCGAATTCACCTTTGAGCGCAGTTGTCTTCTCCCTGTCGTCCTGGCCAGCGACCTGGGCCATGGTGATCCACAGTACGTACAAGGCTGAGGTGGCAGCACAAAGATAAGAGCGCATGGGTCCTACCCTCACACGGATCACTCAGATGACTCCTAACACACAGAATTGGGTAAAGTAAGTCAATCAGTACATTTCTGCTGCAAAGCACGGTGTGTTATAACACAATTATGCATGGCTCTGAAAAAGTCCAGTTCCTTGCAAAACAATAATAGCAAATGTTTAACAACTTGTTGCACAGAAGCAGCAGAGCTGTGTGACAGCTGTTCACATAAATACTGTCTTGTACAGACATAAGGCAAATAACGTTTTGAATAACAAATACAACCATGATACAACAGATACAACACAAGTTTGCCTACAGAAGTTTTGGTAAAAAACTAGTGTAGCACGTGCAACAGCTGAGTCAAAACGAGCACAAATATTTCTGTTTTGAAACCAGCAGGTTTAAATAATAATAATATTTTTTACACGCTCAGCCAGTTCGGAGAGCTCCGTTTCTTTCTGCACAACGAGCAGCATTTGTTTACTGATGCAGACTCGTCTAAAGCACTCCTGTCGCTTTACATTTGGAGCCTCTCTTCGAGCGGGTAAAATATATTATATTCGTGTTTATTAAGACGAGCAGTCCAACCAAACGACCCAGGGAGCATCGGAGAGGACCGGCTGCTTACAACACATGCATGCACACGCCTAGTTCGACTCACGCACCATAATGTTATTAATATTTTTGCGACTGTCCTGTTGTTCCTGCTTCCTTGAAATTTCTAAAACAGGAAGGACTCTCGTTAGAGAGGCATGTAGCGCGTGAGGCTTCCGGGTTACCGAGGCAACGGACTGGAAGTGAAACTTAAAGGCACAGTAGCGTTCCAGCAGCTCTCCCCGGCCGTTCAGCGCGTGTGTTGCTTTAAATGTCTCCGGCGCTTTTTAACAGAGAAAACTGAAACTACCCATATCTAAGAATTTTTTTTTCTTCTCTAAAACAATAGCAAAGACATTACAACCCCAAGCGTCCTTGGTTGAACCACTCAAACTACTGCAAAAAAAAAAAGTAAATAAAAAAGACATAACAATACAAATAGCTTAAACTCAGATTTTATTTTTTCTTATATAAAACGATTGTTTTTGTCTTTTGTTACAATTATATTAAAACATATCCATCCATTCTTCCATCTTCTTTACCCGCTTTTTCCATTCCAGGTCACTGGGAGCCGGTGCCTATCTCCAGCAGTCACTGTCTATCGCAGGGCCACATAGAGACAACCATGCACGCTCTCACTCACACCTAGGGACAATTTTAAGAGTTACCAATGAACCTAACCTAACCTAACCCCTAACCCCTAACCCCTAACCCCTAACCTAACCTAACATGCATGTTTTTGGTCTGTGGGAGGAAACCGGAGGAAACCCACATGTGCACAGGGAGAACATGTAAACCACCTTCTTGCTGGGAGGCAACAGCTCTAACCACTACACCACTGTTCCACCCAGTAAAACATATCCATCCATCCATCCATCCATCCATCCATTTTCTTTAACCACTTCTCCATTCCGGGTCGCGGGCAGCCGGTGCCTATCTCCAGCAGTCACTGTGCGAGAGGCGGGGGACACCCTG
>JAOXNZ010000001.1:14772498-14785731 GCA_028566095.1 Kryptolebias brasiliensis | reverse complement strand
AATTAAAAAAAAAAAAAAAAAAAAAAACAGCTGTGGGAAATATTTAAAGCAACAACTTTTTCTCAACTGTTGGTCAATATAAGGGGTCCCCAGACTGTCCCGTGCTGATTTTAAGACACAATACCAGCAGCAGTAGAACCATCATTGTCCTTGGATAATATTAGGTCTATATGATGGAGTAGAAGAGTGACCTGTGACACATGAAGCTTCATTCCTCATGGATACCCCTTATCAAGGAGGTCAGAGGACCTTCTCTGACACACAGAGACACATGGAAATAGTTTCCAAAAGTCACCTTGGCAAATGACAGTTTAAAACCTGGCTTTTGTCTGTAGCAACACAATCTACTTTTTTCCTGTTTTATTTTTATGAAAGAAAAAATGACATAAAAGGCTTTGACACATAAAGGCCTTTTGTAACACAATAGTAGGAAAGAAGAAAGGGATGGGTCAGCACTGCTACCATTAATTTAAACCTATAAAGGTGTTGAGCTGCCTTTGACTGTTTTGTACAAAAGTATGTAGAGACAGAGTTACAAGTGTTTGCAAAAGAAAAGACAATTTCAAAGGCTAACCAAGGACAAAAGAGATGAGTTATCCATTTGTAGATCCCTAAGTGAAGAGAAATTATTTTTGGTTCAATTTGAATCACTTAGCACTTTGACTCAACCCCTTTATCAGAAAGAGTGGCTTATAACTTTAAGTCAAAGAGTGAGGAGGCAAGGAGACTTTTCAATCATTAGATCTTGACAATTTATGCAAGCCCTCAGTGTACAAGTTGCTCAATCTAAAATGTCAAGTATATATTCAACCTGGGAACGTAATGCAACTGATTATAGCATTTCACTCACGAGACCCACAAAAAAAGAAATCAGTGAATGAACATTAAGATAGTTGACAGGATTTAAAAACACACTGTAGTATTGACACCATTTAGGCATACAAAGAGGTGATAGAAGTGTAAATATTAGTCTGAAATGGAAACCTCCTTTTTTCATAACTCTTTTTATGTTTCTTCACTTAAGACATATGTACAGGCATGCACATAGACAACATATGTGAGACTATCATCGTTCTGAGAAAGCAAATAAAAATCTAAATTGCTTTGAATGAAGGACTGGAAATGTGATAAAAGCATGGAAATTCAAAACTCAACATCTTGTTAACTAAAAAAGTCTGTTTTAAAAATTTGCAAATAAATAAAATGCACATGTGTGGGATTCTTTCTAGGACCATATTCTACACAAGCTTTTATGTGGACTTTTAAATCTACCTGGCTTTTACCTTTTTACAACCAGTGAGTCAGTTCATTAACTAATCCTCAAATCATTTTCAAGATCTGCCATTCATCAAAACCAGCCAATGACAAACAGGACAGTAACCCTCCCAATCATTCAGTCAAAATATCATTATTCAAGGCAACCTATTTTAAAATTTGTTACATCCTTTTTACTAATAAAACAGCAATCAGCCAAGCCAGTCAACCATGTAGTCAACAAATGCATAGTCTAAAAATGTAGCACACAGACAAACCATCCATCTACATACACAAACAGCAAGCCTGCCTATAGAAGCCAGGTCAGCCAGTCAACCCTGGGGTCCTATGGTATTAATCAGTCTAGTTTCTGCTGAAAAGCTCAATCTGCAGATGATGGATGAGCCATCATGCTGAGGGAACGGAAGTGACAGGTGACAAAGAAGGACACACACACCTGTATAAATCCACTATCTCTCCTGTCTTGGCTCGATGCTACACCATCAAGACAGCACAATGTAATTGTGTGCGTGCGCATAGTTGTGTGTGCAGGCAGAAGTGTCTCAGCGTGTGTCCTGTTCTTCTAATGAAGTCATCTGAACTGTGATTTAACAGCCCTGGTTTAAAAGCCTGCCGCCCTTAACTCATAGCCTTGCTCCATTAGAACATGACATAAACCCCGGGCACAATAACTGTCCTGCCACTATAACAATATATTGGAGGCCAATGGGACACTCTGCTAACTCTCAAAGTCTGCTGAGAGAGAAAATAACAAAAACAAAAAAAAAACATGCCATCTGTGAACAGCAAAGGGAAGTCATTCAAGGAGACAAAAACTTGTAGGATAGAATGTGTTGTGTAGAAGCAATGCTTTTATTATTTTTGTCAATCGTATAGAATATATTGTACACTGTGATTTTTCCAGGAACTAAAAGCGGTAGTCCAGTAATTGTTCTAGAGCCTCTGTGAAAAGAACCTGGGGGCAATTTAGCTTGCAATTGTGTGAAAAAAACCTTAATCTCATCCTTTCTAACAAACAAATTAGTAGATCAGAGATCAGGGTCCTTATCCCACAAACAGTCTTCAATAGCATGAGAGATATTTTTGAGTCATTGATGAATCTGAGAAAACTTTGACAGCTTACGTGTCGCCAGCCATGAAAGGAACTTACTGCTCTCTGTGACTGACTCAGGCAGAAGCAAAGCCATTCTCCAAATCCTCCATGAAATCTGCTCTTCTGGCCTAACAAAGAGAGGCTAATGAGGCAAATGACAGAATCTAAGACACTTTGATACTGTGAGATTAGGGTGAATTATATAACTTTTACCCCTCCCACTCCCGTCCTTTCCCATATTTTCAGGGGTTTCTTGTCAGAATTGACTAGTCTCTCTTAACATGTCACTCACAATATCAAACTGCATGATCTGTCTATATCTCACTCTTTCTCAGTCTCCCCCTATCTGACTTAATATCCACCTTATTCAGTTTCTATTCATGAATGCCCCAAGCCTAATTTGGCTCAGTCAAGCAATGACAGTATCTGTTTTAACATGCAACAAAGCAGCAAGTAAGGGGAGCAAGAATGGGGTGTGTGTATGTGGGAAGATGGCGTAGAGGCATGAAGGCGACAACGCTCGTCATAGCACAGCACAGAGCTGCGTACTTCACCCTTATTAGGCCTGTGTCCTTGGCAGATGCAGAGCTTGCCCTTTGTTAGAAAGGTGTGTGTGTGTTACAATGGCAGTGATTTAGAATGGATTGGGCGTAGGCGTGGAGACAAGGTGCAGTAGCCCCATAGCTCCCTGATAGCTGGCAGCGTGACAGCTGTGAATGGAGAACAGGGAACAGCCTGAAGTACTGCAATCTAATATGTGTCACATACCTGCATAAATATTTATGCCTGTTGCAGAGTAGAGCAGGAGGGGAAGGGAGAAATGGGAGGCCAGGATGGGAGAGGTGGTCTTGGGCAAAAAGCTTCGATCAGGTGATCTGATCTCAGGAGATCTGAGTTGGCCAGTCTTTATTTACCATTAACAGAAAACACAAACAACATCCTAATGCACACATGCTGTATATTTCCTTATCAAAAAAGTTGTTACATAAAGTCTGCCACTTTTTTAGAAACCAAAATGAACAAAATAGAAGAAAAAGTAGGTATTTTCATCCATTTGAGTTTAGAGGCTTTTTCCACCCCAGACAACAGCATAAATAATACAAAAGACACGTTTGGATTTCTGTAACAAGTGAAAAGTTTGACCTGTTGGCCATCAGACTCCTGAAGGTGACCCAACTCACGCCCTCATAGGCTGGCAGCAGCCTCGGCCAGTCCCACGTCCAGTCAACCACGGCACTCTGTTGATGCATGAGGAAAGCGTATTGTTAGTTATTAATCAAGGTTAATACCATCAGTGCATTACCGCTCCAGCTGGGACCCACTAACAAAGGAGGAGGGGGTTCGCCAGCGTAGGCCATGACATCAGGCGATCAATCATGTCCGCACAAGAAGGTTTTTATTCCAATAAGACAGCAATTAATTTATAAAGCCATTTGGGGGGATGTAGCCATCATTTATAGAAAGATAAATCAATTTTTGGAGTGAGTCGTTACTCTTCTTGCTATGTATTTTTTCTTTCCATCTTCCGTGGCAACCCTTACCTCCCTCTTTTTTTCACTCAATTTCTTTTAATCTCTCTCTTTCTTGGACATACAAACAAGCACACATATGGACTAACACACTAGAGAGTATTACCATATTGGGAAAGCAAATAAAATGTAAGCTCCTTTGATTGTTCAAATGCAACATTTAACTCCAGGTTGAGTGACCATAGAAGGAGAACTCCATCCATCCATCCATCCCAGTTTTTTTCTCCTTGTGTTTGATTGATGAGTGTAACTTTTTTTTCCCCTCGTTGTTTTTTATTTGACAAACAACACTGGCACCTGAAGCAGAGAAGGCATTTTAATCATTCTCTTAATAGGATTTTACTATGCAAAGCTATGCAGCGTCTGTCGATAAGCTTAAAATGAGCCACGGCTTGGGTTTAAGATGTGACTGTTCTTTAAAAATAATAGCAATAAACAGCCACAATCTAATTTATTTGTTTAAAGAACAAAGCCTATGCTAAAATAAATATTTGTATTAATTTATATCATCAGCATTTATCTTGGCAGAAAAATGAAGGTGAACTTAAACTACTTGTAACTAGACCTAATACCTTCATGAGAGAGAAAAAAACCCTCAAAATCATGGTGACACTCCTGGGAATAGGTTAGCAATAAGAAAATATGTGGTTCAAAGCTCCAAAGAAGTGCACTTTTAGACTGCACTCTCCTTTAACATTACTCATTTCTTTATGAAAAGAAAATGTCTCTCATCTTTCCACTTTTTCAGCATTCTTTTCTTCCCTGCCATCCAAGCCCCATGCTTGGAAAAGGCAGCGACCTGTGGGAAACACGAAAGCCAAGCCCCAGAAAGACCTGACAGCTTCAGAGAATTTTATAGTATCCAGTTCACGAGGGACTCAAACAGCTTCTCACCTTCAACATTAAACATCTGGCCTTGGTTCAAGTTAAAATGACACCACACTGCATGTGACAAGTACACCTACACTGTACAAAGTCTGAAAACTTAAAGCTCACTTTTACAGTTATTTAAATAATAGTGGAACTGTAGATGAAAATTCAGACAGCTGGCATAAGGAATAATTACAAGAAGTATTTTCCTACCAAAGTAAACTATAATGTTAACTTAAGGAGACTCAACAAACCTGATCTAGCTTCTTCTTGCCAATGTGATTAAATTGAAGAAGTGGGTTAAAACAGACAGTGTGAGCAGGATTCTCTGGACCAACATTAAAGTTCACCAAGAGTGGAGGTTCCTTTGGAAGTTCGGGGCTTCCACTCAGTTTAGACATCAAGAGTTCCTGCATCCAAGATGTGAAGGTAAAAGAACAACACAAGGGAGAAAAATACAACATAATGACATAATAAAACTTTTAAGAACTGGTTCGTAAAGAAAGAGTGGCAAACTAAAACTAGTAGAAATTAAATGATAACTATGGTCAAAAAGTTGTTAAAAGTATTATTTCTCAAGGAAAAAAGCACATGAAGAAACCTTAAATATAACAGTAAGATATTCATAACAGTAACAATAATCAATAATAATCAATGATGTTAAGTTCAACTAAATCTGCAAAATGGTAAATGGTTTGCACTTGTATAGCGCTTTATCTAGTCCAAGGACCCCCAAACCGCTTCACACTACAATCAGTCATTCACCCATTCATCCACCCATTCACACACTGATGGTGGTAAGCCACAGCTGCCCTGGGGCAGGATGAAAGACGTGAGGCTGCCATTACACCGGCACCACCGAGCCCTCTGACCACCACCAGTAGGCAAGGCTGGTGAAGTGTCTTGCCCAAGGACACAACGGCTGAGACTGACGGAGCGGGGGCTCGAACCGGCAACAGGACGAACCCCTACCTCCTGAGCCACTGCCGCCTCGCCTTCACATTAATGCTATTCTTTTTAGGCCTCAAGTCACATTTTTTTTCAATTCAACAGCTTTCTAAAAGTAAAAAATAAAAACAGTAAAGAGAAAAAACCCCACATTTTTTTACTTTCTGATTATATTTCTGTAACCTTCTGTGCTGATTTGAGTGTCTGGTACAGTATAAAACACTGTGTGTAGTATGTATTATTATGAGTGCATGGGAATCCTGTTGTGAATCCTGTATTTCCATCAGTCAGTGCAACAAGGCCTCTGAACTACCACTCCCCACATTTAAACAACTACCTTGTCTGTCCATGACCAGCATAATCTTACCTTGACCTTAGTTAAGCAGAGATGCTGAGCTACAATCACAACCTCACATATTGCTCTGAATTAAATTAAAAGCACACATTTTGAGTCTGGTTTTTGTTTGTGTAACTATGTTGTGCCATAATAGACAAAGTGAAGGACGGAAAGCAGAAGACTGTTATTTAGTCTGAAGGACTGGATTAGAGAGATGTATAAACTGCTATACATTAATACAGTAAAACTGAAAAAAAAAAAAAAAAAACCTCAATACATTTCTAAACTCTCCCAAGTGTTTCATATTTATACTGAACAATGTTAAGATTTTATTGTATTTTAATTTACAAAAAGTCAGCTGTATTAGCTAGTGCATCATTATAATGAAAGACTGGTACATTTTCTTTGTATTTACCATATATATATATATTAGCTCAAATGAAAATGAACATTTTTAGGTGAACAGCTTCTTTTAATTTAACTTTTAAACTAATTTTAGCTAAAATTGTCTATTCTTTAGTTTAATGGAAAAAGAAAAAAAAGCGCTTTAAGTGCTTTATACTGAATCTTGCAACTCCATGTGACCAAATGTCTCCTACACTGAGAAACCACTAAAGGTTTGCACCTTGAGGTCAGCTGCACACGAGAAGATCAAAGCCAGCAGACTGCACACAAGCAGTAGCCCTCTTCCCTCCGTCTTCCCCTTCTGAACAGCCTGCGGCCTCAGGCCAGCAGCCACCTAATTGCTGGGGAGAGCGAGTGCTTCCTTACCTCATTGCCTTGGATGATATGATAGATCTGCCTCAGGTAGTGGCTGCCACCTGCTTTGTGGCACACCTCCAGCAGAATCAGGCCTATTTTCTGCTCAGTCAGTTCAGCTGCAGCAACTTCTCTCTCCACTCCTTGCTCAAATATGCTGAGAGAGGAACAGTGATGGGAAGAGAAAAAGATGTGAAAGTGAACATTAAGACAAAATGAAGAGTGAGGAGAGAAAAAACAAGAAGAGGGAGGGCTCATGCAAAGGAGCTATTTTGTAGTTAAGAAAAATAATTTGGACCACTATAAATTGGTATTTGCTACATCAGAAAATGATATGAATTGTGGCTCTTAAGTTAAAAGTTTTTATCATTATTTTTTTTAAATTTCTAGTCAAACCACTAACTTCAGAGGACAAATTAGCTTAAAATTACGGAAACTGATTTCAATTTTCTTAGTCTAATCAAGAACACTAGTGAAAATGAGTAATAAGTTCAAACAATTCATTAAGAGTTTAATAATGTCAAAAATCTTTAACATTTTCATTTAAATTTATGGGATACCTGGAACACTCTGACCATAGGATCCCGCTGCACTAAAATGATCTGTGTGTGTTTGCATTTTTAGGTGTGTATGTGTGTGTGTGTGTGTAATTGTATGTCAAGGCTCTCACGCATGTACAGTCCCCAGCCTGGCATACGCCCACATCATATCCTGCCCCTTCTGTATGGATGGGTATCACACTACCGTCCATCAAATCTTCTCCTTCGCATACACTTCCTGTCATTGTTCCCTCTCTCTTCCTCTTTCCCTTGTCCCCCTTTGTAATTATAATATGGCAGAAGCTGTGTTGCCTGTCAGCCAGCCATTGGCTGTTTGACATTGAGGGTGAAAAAGAAGAGGAGTCCCATCTTGTCCATATACATCGCCTCATTCTTTTGCCTGGTGGCCTGGCGGTAGTGTTGTCGGCGGTGGTGGCTGTGCATCCGTGTCAGCACCTGCGCTGTATCCTTTCCTGTCCATCACTGTGCAGGTGAAGCAGATGATTGGATTCAGTCAGCGGGGTGATTAATGAGGGCCCCTCCGGATTTGGGACAGCCTATCAATCATGTCATTAGGCCCAATGTGCCCTGAAAGAGGCAGACCTCCGCCAAGGAATAACTGCATTCATCTTCATCTGTGTATGCATCCCGTCAGCCCAGCCAGGGTCACCATGATGGAGAACAATAATCTTCTCCTCTACAAATTACTTTGCAAAGACAAGGTGGGTGGCGCAGCGACGAGGGTTACAGTTAGTAAAGGAAAAAGGGAAAGTGAGATGAAAGAACAGATGAAAGCTCACACAAGTGGCAAAGGTTCCTTATCAAAGGTTTTACTCTGCATCTGTGTTGCCAGCAAAAAAAAAAAGTGCCAGTTGTTTTTGGAGCTATTAAATCCACAGCTCCCTCTATCTGACACTGTACTCTGATTGTTTACAAGTCAGGCGTCACTTCCCTGTGAAGGTTAGTTTAATGAATAGTAATGATCCCACTGAATGCCTCCGACAGGTGATACATAATCACTCTTCTTTCACTTTTCCACTCAGCCCCCCCTCACCAGTTTTCCACTGTCCCATCTGTTCTCTTGATCTCTCTTGTTACTGTAACACACAGCTCTTCCTAGAACTGGTTGCCGCTTAGTCAATGTTTTTATCCATTCTTTTTTTTAAGTTGTTACACAATTCAATCAGCTTTTCACGAGAATGGACACATTCAGAGTGTTTTATGATGAAGTGAGCAACAAGAGATGTTGGTTCTGGGAACGAGCTACAAAATACAAAGCCAAAGGTCATAGATAAACTTTAAATGAAAGCTGTTTTCCCATCATTCCAGGCTGCAGACCTCTCAGTCAAATGACATGTCCACCACATCACTTACCACAACACACATTTGAGATTCATTTATTTTACTCAAAGCTTTTAAATGAAAAAATAGCTTGATGACACTATACATCAAACATTGAATGCTCAATTAAAATGGCCAGTTTAATTGTTGTGGTTCTTTATTTAGAGTCTCCTTTTAATCTCAAGTAGCTAAATGCAACATTAGTCAGGGTGATTGGTTTGAACTTTATTCTTTACTAGACTGTCAGCCCTCAACCTCAATCTTAGTAATCACAAAATTGAGATAACCTGATTGCATAAAGAGGCTTTTTGCAATGAAAATGCTCTCAATAAAATCATAATTCACTTTAATCTAAAACTCACATGAGATTAATGATTGCTTGACTTCTTATTGAAACCTGTCAGGAGCTTCTCACCTGTCTGTGCAGAGCTTGCGAGCCTTTTGCAGCTGAATGTTTATCCACTTGGGTCTTTTTTCCTCCAGAGCCTGAAGAACCTTGTGTACTGTAAGTTTGGGAACACCCTGTTGTAATTAAGATAAATTAATAAAAACAAGGTGCTCATCAAATCAGTCATAAGTACATTATAAGTGAATCAATCGTACTTACAAAGAACAAGACACTGCAGCAATGCTCTACATTGAACTGCAACATTTTGTCAAAAAATCATACTTTTGATTATAAATATAGCCTTTACCTTTTGCTGAATGCTCACTGCAGCCTGTAGGCACTCCCCAAGCAGAGAGAGGCAGTCCTTTGCCCCACCATCCAGAGCCAGACCACTGATCTGTTCAAGAGTGCTTGTATCCTCCAGGCCCTGAATCAAGCAGCCCAGCAGGGCCCAGAGCAACAGGCCCATTGAGCGCAGCTGCCGGGAATGCTGGGAGAGGTGCTTTTCTGCCACTTGAAAGAGGAAACGAACGGAGAGAGGCAAGGATGCCACAACCAAAGGGAGGTTGGTGAAAACGTATGACAATCCTTGAATTGCGAAGGATATGGAAGCTGGAGGAATTAAACGAAATGTTAAGTTTAGAAAAAAACACTAAAATGTTGTTATTATTGTTTATAAATTTGTGACAAAGAGTTTGTGCATACTCTTAGTGGCAGTGTCCTTTCCCTTTCCATCAAGTGTTTTATAGTTCCAGTCCTTTGGTATTTTAGCTAGGATGCTTTTTGGCACATTGTGCTTGAACAGGGCTTCTCTGGACTCATCTGTGGCCTGCCAACTCAGCACCATGGACACCAGGTGAACCAAAATGCTGTTGGTTGACTTTGTCACGATTTCTCTTAAAGAGATGACCACCACTGGTACCGTCTGGGTTGTGTCTTTTCAAAAATAATAAAAAAAACAGGTAAGAAAAACAAAAAACAAAACTTAAAACTTTACTAAGTCTATCATTTATTACCGTCTATCCGCCTATCTCCTATCTCCAGCGGTCATTGTACAAGAGGCAGGGTACATCCTGGACAGGTCACAAAATGCAAACTTGTTTCTTTAGCAAGCAAATTCAATTTGGTGGGATATAGCTCTGCAATGATGCATGAACTGTCACACATCTTTGAAAAATTGAAGCTATCATTAATAAGAGTGCCCTGTGATGGACTTCGACCTGCCCAGGGTGTAACCGCCTCTCACACAGTGACCGCTAGAGATGGGCGCCAGCTCCCCCACAACCCAGAGAGGAAAAAGTGGGTAAAGAAAATGGATGGACAGACTATTATTAAAAGAAAATGAAAAGAAGAAAAGCAGTTATATAAAATTGGATCCAGCTGAATTTAAACAGCTTATTGTGCTGCTTGCTGTAAAAACAAAAACAAAACAAAAATAAAACCCAGCTTGGAATAATTTTAAAAGAAAGTATGGGACACAAAAATCCCTAGATGCACTGGGAATAAAATGTAGAAACTTTAAATACTATTCTGTATATATGCTTGTATCATTAAACACATCATGTTAAGTATGTTTCATTATATCACTTTCTGTTTTTCAAATAAGCACTAGTAAACATAGTCAGTTTCAAACAATGTGAAAAAACTGAAGTAATAACTTGTATCACATAGCACTTACATATTTTCTTGAACTATTAACATCATAGCATAGTAAGGTAAGGTTTAATTCAGATGTTCTCAATCAAATCTAGTTGGCCGGATGGCAGAATTTCTACTAGCTTTGTGTGGTTTTAATCCCCCTGCACTTTCATCTCCTGTTTTTATTGATAAACAGATTATGTACAGAAAGAAGTTGTACAGCAGATATAAACTTCTCAGTTCTGGCTATAAAATGAGAGGCTACCAAAGATTATTGTAGCGACACTGGAATCCCTAAGGATGCGTGGAAAATGGGTAGCTTCAGAGCTAAAGTAAATTGAGAGTGTACAATATAAAATGATATGACATTTTTAAAAAAAAAAGCAATTTGTGGCAAGTGTAGTCTGAACCTATTTTTGTAAAGTAAGTTGATTTTCTGAATTTACATTGACTGCACTGTATTGACAAATGTATTGATTTGAAACAACTCTGTGTGATGAAACATCTGAATAAGTAGAAAAAAAGTCAAACTCTCAATGTAATCTCTGAAAGTTAACTCAGCAAATGGTTTAAATAGCAATAGGGGCACCGGGGGTATCCTGTAACCAAAATTAAAATCTGAAGATTTGGAACAGTTCAATAATTAAACTAATTATCCTGTGAGGATAACTGATGATTGCTTGACATTGAAGATTTCTCTCTGGCAAACTATCTCTCTTTCGTTCATTCCCTCCGTCGACCCCTCCCGTGCTCTGTCCCCATCCAAATACTCTTCTCCAATCACCCTAATTTATGCTACAATAATTACCACTCGCCCAGGATATAAGAATCTCTACTAAAAAGAGCTTTTTACTCCACAGGAGTTCTGATTAAGTTGTGCAATAAAACTCTGCATCTCACAAAAGCAAAAAAAAAAAAAAGGCATTATAGAAGTCAGTGAAACATCACATTATGCTTTAGTTCATGTGTATTCAATGTCAACATTAGCATTTGGAAACAAGAAATTTTTTCAGGACAAAATTCTTATCTCTAAGTGAGATATATTAAAAAGTTGTTATGTAATCCAAAGCATATGTGTTTTATGTCCTTATTTTGGTACTAAAATAAGATGACAAATTTTAATGTTCAAAGGCACATTCTTTGACACATATTTGAATTTGCTGGAACACTGGTTCTTCACCTTACATCCGTCAGACTGGATTTTAGCTCTTATCTCCTGAAGGGTTTGTTCTAAAATGCCCTGCCTGCACTGATTGGTGTTGCATGTTAGCTGTTCCAAGAGAGCATATCCTTTTTTGTTTCAAGTGTGCCAAAGAAAATAGACAGACAATAAGCAAACGTGTTTCAGGGTAATGTCAAGTACACAAACATTTTTATTATAGTTTATCTAATAAAAGAAATCCCAGGACAAAAAATAAAGGAATTCTCACAGAACCCGACAGTCAGGAGTTTACTTATATAAAAGACAATAACTTTATGCAGAGTACAGTACTTTTGTAACCCTTGTTCTCTAGAGTAGCACGAGTGAGGTGTATCACTGTTTGAAATGCCCCTCAGTGCATATCTCAATATGTCATCCTGACTGACTGATGACCATAATGTCTGTGATTCCCACCCTTTAAGTAGCTCACACAGCATCATTAAATTTAAGCACCTCTTCTTGCTTCTTCTGACGGTGGGATGTCGAGTGAGGTATTTCACTTATGCTACTTTACCATCCTGGACAACCCAAGCAATCTTACGCTCCCATTCAAAGTACTTGTTTTCATGTCACACAATAATATGTAGAAACTTGAGTATTGCCAGACAATGTTAAGGTAAACAAAGGAGTGGAACTCTGCTTCTGTGAGGGCCCAGGACTCATATGCCTATGCAACACTAGAAGCAGAGAGGTCCAACTCATAAAACCAAGCAAAAGTAAAAAAGGTAAAGATCAATTAGCAACTGCACAAATGTGCTGTTTGTTTTATGCTTTAAACAGAGCCCATGGTGCAGTCAGGCCATGAGTAGGGTGAGCAAACAGACCCTCAGGTGCCCAAAAGTCCTGAATCATTTTTGAATGGGCAATTGCTCAAACCTTCCAGTGGAAGACCTATTGGAAGACTGTACAAATATTTCAACACTAACAAGTTCACCAGCTGAATCAAGCAAGTAGAATGCCCTGCGTATTACTGCCTCAGTGCATTGCACAGTCTCTAAGACTCAGAGACTTAATGAAAGTACTTTGTGCTTGCAATAGACAATACAAAAAGCAAACATCAGCAATTTCCTTTAAGGGGGATAAACGTTACATGGAAATATGGCACTTTCAAGTTGACAGAAATGAACCAAACCCCAAGATACACAAAAAGCAAATGGAATGCATTTGACCATTATGAATATGTATTTTCCGAGAGATTTGTTCAAATGGGGTGGCACAGCGGCATAGTGGTTAGAGCTGTTGCAGGATCGCATCCCGGCCTGGGGCCTTTCTGGGTGGAGTTTGCATGTTCTCCCTGTGCTCACGTGGGTTTACT
>JAOXNZ010000001.1:14760684-14772398 GCA_028566095.1 Kryptolebias brasiliensis | reverse complement strand
TGAGAGTGTGAATGGTTGTTTGTCTCGTTTGTCTCTATGTGGCCCTGCAATGGACTTGCGACCTGTCCAGGGTGTCCACCGCCTCTCACACAGTGACTGCTGGAGACAGGCACCGGCTGCCCGCGACCCGGAATGGAAAAGCGGGTAAAGAAAATGGATGGATGGATAGATGGATGGATTTGTTCAAATGTAAAAGATTGCGGTCAAGTCCCAGAAAGCTGTAGGCTGGGATTTGGTATAAACAACCCTCTAATGCTTGTCATCACTGTCACGTAGCAGCCTGCCCATGGCTGAGTAAGTGTCATTTCCCAGTGAACTTGAACAATCATTCCTACAAACTTGCAAACACAGTGGTGAAAGAGTGATGATTCTGGCTTGTTTTGCAGCCGCAAGACCTGGGCACTATGAACTCCACAGTCTACCAAAGGTTTCCAGAGACAACTGTAATGTCATATGTCCAGCGTCTAAGTTTTGGCCAAAGGTGGGCCATGCAATAGTCTCAAGCACACCAGCAAATAGCTGAAAAGCTAAAATTTTGGAATAGAAAAAAGTAACCATACATACATACATTAAAACACCCAAGCACCTTCTACACCAAGACTGCAAATATTGACCAACTATGGTTTCTACTTTTACTTTCTACTTGTTCAGGTTTTCTGGTTCAACATCTGGTGCTGCACTGTTGGCAGGACATGCCTGCTAATGCCTATAATTAATCTTTGTCTGTTCCATTAAATATTGCTGGCAGCTAAGAAAAAAAACTTTTTTTCAGAGCAGGGAATACAGTATGTCACATTTTTGTATGATTTTAAAACCTCACTTTTACAAAGCAGGAGACTGTTTTACTCTTTCCTGTTTAGATAATGATATAAGCATTAGTGGGATTGGGATTGCTTTATTTGGACTTGTTTGGAGTGAAACTGTAAACGTTGCATTGTAAAATATATAATTTTGCTATAATGCAGCATCCAGTACTTGATTATCTAATAGTGCTATGGTGTAGTATGCTACACAATTGTGTGTGATTTGTTTTTTTCTTTAACGTGTTGCAGTAATGACCACTGAAACAAAACAACATAGTGCCTGTGAGTGCTACATTACCTGCCAGTGCGTAGAGATGTTTCCAAATATGTGCCCTCTCTAGGTATGGCTGTAGGGCCTGAGTCAAAGCCTTGGGAACATTATTCAAGCAGGAGAAGAAGTTGAACAAAGCAACTATGAAATCATTTCCTGCCTTGCAATTCTCTGTGCACATTTCTAAGCCACTCTCCTGGCAAAAATCTGAAAAAAATAGAGTCAGCCTTGGTGAGACACTTGTGCAAACCATACAAATACATGTGTGGATATTCAAAGCATTGATAAATTTTTAAAATCTTCTGGAGGACTTGACATACACAATCAAATGCACTATGAGATGAAAAAGCTTACTCGTATGCAAGAATATGCTCAAAGAAGTGTAGGAGAGAGTAAAATTTGACTCTTTTTTATTATAATTCTCAAAATAACTCTACATAGTTATGTATAGAAAGATACAAAACCCTATCCTTTAAAAAAACATCTTGATTTCTCTGAACAAAAAACATACTGGAAAATGTCAAGGCTGCCTTGCCTGACACATGTTAACAGAAAGGGTGAACAAAAGACAGTGTGGAATAGAAGGGGAAGAAAAACCCACATCTGTGTTAGTTGGGAAAAAAAAAACTTGAAAAAGAAACAGATTTCAAAGCCCATGGCTGAGGGATCCATGGTACATGGAGACAGGAAGTGAATAAGGAAGAGGTTTTGACAGGGTGTCCTTGTGGGGGTTGCTGTCTGAGCAGAGGGCTGAGGATGGTGTGTGTAGGCCCATATGGATGTCTGTATATGTGTTTTGTGTGCTTCTGAGGGTATTTGTGTGTGTTTTGTTGACAGGGATTGCTGAGGAAAGGCCCGCTGCTCCAGAGGTGGCAGACATCTAGTGGTCTGTCAGTCTACTGTGTGGGAGATGACAGCTATTTGTATAGGAGAGTGTATGCAACGCTCCAGTCAATGAGGAGGTACTGTGTTGTGATGGAGGACAGGATGACTTTCTACTGACTAATGCTGGACTATTTTAAAATGACATATCAGAATGCAAATAGCATTCAGGTAGAAAAACAGATGCCACTAAAGGTTTGTAGAGCCCATCCAACTTACATGGCCTGTGTTTAGCTGCTTTGTGAATGACAAACTTTATTTGTTGTTAGTTCAATACCTCATGTGGTTTAATTTTAAAAGAACAAAATTTTCCACTGAAATCAGCAAAATGGTTATCTTGTGCTCGGCAATAGGTTGTACAAATTGTCAGGGGGGACAAACCAAACCTGCTTTTCCATTGTTTCTTGAAGAATAAGCCAAAACAAAGGTCTGGTATGGAGCTACTAGATATGAAGCCATTTTAGGAAAAATACACACAACAGTCAGAAGGAAATGTGAAGCATCAATACATCAAAAAATGCTTTGTGTTTTGATGGAAAAGACCTGTACAATTTGTTCTTCAGAGAGAATAAACTTAAAACCCTGGAATCATTTTGAATCAGTGATCTGCCAGACTTTATCTGCTCGGATCTTTGCAAAGGCTTAATTCATAAACTCTTGCATTATTTAGCAGAGGAACTTAAAAGTTACAAGGCCATTGAGACATACAAGTACCTGATGCAAGGATGGTTAACCTACATAGCTGATTAGAATGTGCCAAACAAGAGTTCCCTCATCATGAGCAAGGTGAGTGAATATCTGTATGGGTGTGTGTGTGTGGGTGTGTGTGTGTGTGTGTGTGTGTGTGTGTAGTCATACCTGGCCCAGCCAAGGGTCTGCAAGAAGGTCTAATGTTAAATCAATATTGTGATGTGTAGATAAAATGTGCAGTGTTTTATTTATTTGACCCTTGTATTTGCAGAGGAAATATGAGGTGCGAGTGCATGTAGAGGTGACTTCCTTCACTTTAAACTTCAATGCTGTGTCTCAAGTGAAGATTTTTCTCTTAGCCTCCATTCCAGGTTAGGAAAAAGTGGAAAAGCCTTTCGGTTTATCCCCTTGATGATTTGCACAACCTGTTGCCAAGCACAAGATAAGATTTGACTGAATTCCCTGATTTCAAGGGAAAAGGTACTTTTAACAGGAATCACACGAGGAAATAAACTAACAAGTGAAGTCTGCTGTTCAACGATGCAGCTAAACAACTGTCAAGTGATTCTCCACTGTACACTGAACGGGTATGAAATTTGCAGTTCTCACTCACTCAACTAACATGTACTCTCAAAAGTGGTAAACCAAGCTGACCCACAATCAGCCTATTAAGCGTCATTACGTGGATCAGGCAGGCATCTTGTTCGCTACCTGTGTAGTAATTGGTCCTTAAGGGGAGAGTATTATGAATATCACTGCTCTGACTGCGATGGGCCAAAGAAATAGGGTTGACTAACATTAATTTCCACTTGGAGTGCTGGAGAGCATGGCAGGTTAACTAGGTGCCTTTTAATAATGACCCCATTATGAGGCAGCAGATGACTTCAGAAAAACAGATGTCAGTGCTCTGGCACATCTCTGTGGAGTTTCCACAACTTCTGCAGCACACAATGATTCGACTGTGTTTTTATTCCTATGCTGATTTCTAATTTGCTTGTTCTATTTTCCCTGTCTCTCTGTCTCTATGCGTTTCCAACCTTGATGCTTAGCCAGCGTATACACCTGTTTATCTTCCAGACAACCAGTCAACCAGTCACAAGGCCCTTTCTGAAAACCCCTTTAATTGGAAGCAGACACACTGAAGACAATAAAAAAGACTGTGTGGGTATGAGTGTATCTCACGTACTGTGCCTTTTAGTTTTGTGTAGGCACAGTACTGAAAAACAAAAAAAAATGCAGTGCCATTTTTAAAAATGGTAGTTCCATTAGCAGCTGATTTGAAAAGCCAGAATACACTGACCTGAATAGACAGATGTGAGGGAAAAAAGAATAACTGAAGTAGTTTGGAATTCAATGTATTATTTATGTACGAGTACGTTGAGAGTAGAATTCGTATCAATAGGGGCTCGTCTAAAAAACATATGGGGAAGTGCAGGAGCTTATTGGAGTGAAGGCATTCCAGTCAAGCTGTTCCTTTCCGTCAGTCTGTATCCTGGTTAATTATCCTGTCATGGCGATAACACATGAGAGTCAGCGCTTCTAGTGTTGATTTACGGCGGCGTGCGGGAAGAGGCAACGCACGGCCTCTGAGTCAGACCCAAACCAAGCGAGAGAACAAGGCAGTGAGAGTTGTTATTAATGAGGTCGCTATAATGTGAATTAATGTGCGAGTGCACAACAGTCTTTAAAGGTTAGACTGTTGCCATGTGGAGGAGAAAAGAAGGAAGAGAAAATCTTTAAAGGTCAGAGCATGTGCTCTGCCTGGGCCAGTTGAGTGTTTATTACTTTGCTCTATTGATTTAGTAATGATGATGACCAAGGTGAAAATGATGATGATAGCAAAGATGCTGATGATAACTTCATAAAATGAATAGAGCTCATCTTCAGTCTCTATAACTAGCTTAGGATCTTAGAGCACCATAATTACCCCACTAGTAAACACTTCCCACAGATGCCCCCTGTGGGATCTATTCTGTGGGCCTAGATTACAAAAATATGAAAAATTAAAGAATTAAGGGGGTCAATTTCCTCCTAAAAGATGAACAGCTAGGCATAAACAGTGCACAGAACATCAGCCATTTTTATATGTCCACAACTACAAGTCAATGTACACTAAAATAAAAGACTCACAAGAATTTTCCAGGAGTATTCTGGGCAGGTGGCAGTCTCCATACAGCAACATTCGCAGCAGCAACTTGGGGCTGTATCCTGGGTCAAAGGTCAGTAGCCTCAACTGACATGCCAAGGCTGCCTCACTCATCAGGCCATCACTGAGAGAGATGAAAAACAGAAAGACGAGGAAAAAAAGTTGACAGTTCTGCAGTGTCAGGTGAGTTTTCAGATAGAAGTATATTTAGCAAGAGACCACAAAGATGGAAGAAGGCTTCACAAGTCAAAGACAAAGACAGAAGTTTTGGATGACAGTCTGGAAGGTAATAACTGGGGAATAGCTACAATGATACAGTGTTACAGTGTCACTCACTCCACATACTCTGAAAATACCTTCATTCTTCCTTACTTGTAGCTTGCACCAGGAAGGAATTAGCTCTAATCTTAGCCAGCTAAAAAGCAAATTAACATTTGGGAGATGGCCAAATACATGAATCTACAGCAATACCCCCCCTCCTACATCTTTTGTATAACCAAAAGGCTGCAGCCAGCTGTGAGTAATGAGCCATATCCTTGGTGTGTGTAAATGTAGGGGTGTGTATGCGTGTGTGTGCTCTTCAGAGCCTCTCCTTGTGGTTATGTATGTGTGCAAAGTGTGAGAGCATGCTGACATGTGTGCCTGCATGTTACTTTATACATCTCAATAAAATCTAATGGAAAGAGTGGTCAGAGTTGGTCTTAAGAGCAAGGAGGCGGGAGGCAGCACAGGGGGTGTCTACCCAGAAATTAACCATTCCATCTGAGCCAAAAGGCTTGAGCAGAAAGCACCCCGCTGCTTGACTGAGGAAAACTATGCCTCAGTCTGACAGCACAATTTATGATGTCACTGGGACTGCAAATCCATAAGAAATCCTCTTTTAACTGCACTGATAAATCTACAGTGCAGGGTCAGCTTACGAAAAAAAATAGGCTACAGGCATACACATACACACACACACAAGTGCAAAGGCAGGGAAATTCAGAGCATGACAGCACAAAAACAGACACAGGCAAAACCACATCAGATGTTTGTTTAATTTAAATGCTAGAGAAGTTTTTGTTTATATCTTTTGTGATTTAAATGTTGCATTAAATAACATTTACATTTTGATGGACTGAGGAAAGATTTGTGCACAACAGTTAGAGCCTGCCTTTGGACCATTTAAGGCCTCCTGGTGCCATGCATCAAAGCAAGAGGTTGGACCAGATGTTAAAAAAAATATCCATAAAATAAACATATTTCAGCTCTTAAATTCTCAGAAAAAAAGTATGTGTTAGTCTGATTTGTGCAGCTCTGGCTGGGAGAGATTGGAGAAAGGAGGAGGGTGGAGACAGGCATGAAGCAAGAGTGATTGACTGCACAACTCACAACAGGTGCTGGACACAAATGTACACACATATTGCATTTGTGGTTGTGAGAGAAACAAGAGGGGAAGAAGGTAGTGACAAGGGTGCACTGTACTTTGTGTAGCCAATTGACACCTTGTGCATAAAAGCTCCCACAACTCTGTCAACCTTAACTCTGGGACAAAGGCATAGTTTAGATGTTTTATTTCACCTTCCATCTGTGTTTGTTTAACTCTGCAACTTTAGCTTGAAGCCTGAGCAGCAAGTTGCATATCTTCCCCTGCAGTATGCAGGTGTACTTCCAAATACACTGCTACACGGCTCTCCATTGAGTGAAGGAGCTGATGTAGCACACCATGTGTATGTGCCGTTGTGTGCCATCATGAAAACTCTGTGTGCCTACTGTATGATGGGTGACAGATGGCATGATGGGTGTATTTTACATACCGTATGGCCTGTTCTGTGTAGAGGTCAGACTTAATAGCATTTAACCAGCGTACAACAGGGTGCTCAGGCTGCTGTGATGTAGAGTCCTTCGAAGCGTTAATCATAAATGTCCTGGAGGAATTGAAATTGCACATAGCAGCTTCAAAATACACATTTGCAATTTGCACCAAAGATCTAATATTCACTGGTAATCAAAATACTTCTGAAAATGAAGAAATTGAAAACAAAAATCCCTCTGTGCTCATTTTGTACTTTCATTTAAATATCTTTTATCCGTTTTTGCAATTGATAGCCTCTTAAATCTTTGATGATTTAGTTCCCAGAATGCACATGTACATCTGTCTTATCTTATAGCAATTTCCTTAAATAATAAAACAATACCAACCTATACAGCGAAGATAAGGGTGCTGTGACAATTATGAGGACCGTCAGAAGTTGATCACACAGGCTGTGGATTTGGTAGGGCCAGTCAGATCCACCTGCTATAATGGTAATTTCTGAAGATGGGTTGACCAGCATCAAGGCCTCAGGACTGTCACACACACTCCACAGGAGGTGTTCCACATAAAGCAGCACTGATGTGATGTCACATCTTAAGCACAGTGACGGACAAAAAGTGAATGTTAAAATGAAAGCAGAAAAATATGAAAGCCTAGTGTTGGATTTCACTGGAAACATATTATTAATATAATAATTAATCTTATTGCTTTTAACTGAACATCCATAAGTCTTGTTCTCCTCATTATTTGCCATCTCCTCAACCCAGCTTCCCTATACTCTATAAATCTTTATCAGAGACACACAGTGATGGACTGAAACAGAGCTCATAAGGTAGTATAACAATATTCATGCAAGTCCTATGCACATTAAAGAACTGGAAAAGTTCTAACAAGGCATCTGTTTAACCCCATCTTACTTTGCAGCTGTCCTGTCAGAAACAAACAAATGTCCAATCAACATAAACCAGGCTCTGTGGGGACAACCTGTTGTCCATACTGTATTTTAGCTTTTGTCAATATTTCTTGATCTTATAGTCTCTCAAAATTAACCCATCTATTTTCAGAATTTCAAGATCAAGGAAGTTAACACACAGAAAGTTAGGTAAGTGAATCATTTACTGTATATGCCAGCGTTGCATTCAACCAAGATCAGATCCTCTCCCCACCAACAACATCAAATTGAAACCAGCATTTAAGCCAGCAACTTAAACAGTAAGTGGACTATAGGGAAGATAACCCATGTCATTGTCAGAGCTAAATATATAATACCATTTAAGAAAATTACAATTCTTATTTTATTTCATTCTGGAATGAAAAAAACAAAACAAAATAAACACACAAACAAAAGAAATCCAGTTAGTTTTATGTTGCATTTGTGGTAACAAATTTATCTAAATGCTTCACACAGGAACTGCAAAGCTTAAGCAACAAAAATTAACAAAGACTGCAGTATAGCACTGTGATTGAATCCGTAGACACCTCGAAGACTGGAACTGTCTATTGGAACTGACATACCAGCGCGGCCGCCATCTTGGATGGGTCTCTCACGCGCCCCCCAGTGCATTTATTTGTACAGAGGAAGCTGCATGCCCAACTAAAATAATCAGAACTCCCAGAATGTTTACCCGATTTCCACATGGTTTGGTTTGTTATAAACAGCAGAGATGTAGTTATGATACAGGATGCTTTCACACATTAAAAATATGTGCTATCATGCTGAAATACTTTGTTTTATGCTCTTTAACAAAAACAGACGTATAAATAAATACATTTTATATTTTAATAAAGAAACAAGTTTGATTGTTTATTTGAATTCATTTCACTCTCTCTCACACACACACAAACACACACACACAATCCTGAGCCTTCTATACACACCACAACAATAATTTCTTCATATTGTTGTGTGCTGTGCATGCACACACACATGCACAGTTTTTTTTTAAAGGCCTGGAAAAGTAATCTTTAGAAGCTACAGGTCATTTCAGGGTCTTACACTGCCCTGCTTGTAACTGGGGCTGGAGTGGGTCTTAGTATCCTACAGTGTATTGTAATACACAATACATCACTAATTCCTAAACATGCAGAAAGAACTAACAGATAAAAATAGGTTTGGCAAAGTGTGATGTTAACTTTAGTTTTACATATGAATTATAGACATTTCTGTCAGCATGTACAGTAAAAAAAAACTCCTCTTTGGTGATGAGATGGGAAGTTGAAGACAGATGGGGTCACACCATCTCTAAGCCGGTCCTGTTAAAGTCCTCTGGCCTGAAATGTTCACTACAGAGCTTAGACGACTCTGTAGCAACAAAACCCTCCCTTCTTATTGACACTTCCCATTGCCTCCTTAAATCTGTGTTACTGGGAAACCTTCAAAATGTGAAGAAAAAAAACCCAGCAAGAGCTAATGAAAGAGAGAGTACCAGTTCCTCCCGTTAGCATTTTGTTGATTGCCAAATAACGTTAGCTACGATGACATAATATTATAAATAGTTCAATAACCTAAATTATTGTTCAATCTTACTTGTGAAAGGTAATCCCATGTGATCTATGTTCAATACTGCGCCGATTATTGCAACCGTGGGCTGCACAAAATACGGTCATAGCTGCTCGCTCTGTTATTCCCGTTGGCTCTTAGAGTAAGGAGAGATCCATCCAATATGGCCGTGACGCAGGATGCGCTCCAGCACCTAATGAGGCGTCTACCTATTTATGTCTGTGCAATATCGATCGATCAAGACCAGATAAGTCAATCAGACCTATCAGCCATGGAAACTTATGTATTGTTTCGAGGATCAAACCGCCGTTGAATAAGTCCTCGATCAAAACAGTGTGTAGTTCTAGCACCGCCAAAGTAGCCACTTCATTACCCTTACTGCCGTGCACATAGCCGGGTCACCTAAACCTGACCAATTAAATATAAAAATCAAATTCTGTCCTGGTGCCCGTTTTTCGATTTCGTGTTTCGTGTTTCGTGTATTCGATCTGAGCCTAAAGTTGAAATATGAAAAACCAGGCATTTTTTCGTTTATGGTGTAATAATAAAAAACAAAATATCCAGTCAATTTTTCCTTATTTGATTTTTGATTGCCAATTGAAAATGGAAATAATGAATGATACACGGATTTGATTGGTATATTGTTTTGAACACATTTATTTCCATATAGTGTCAGTACAACACATGATAAAATACCTGATTTGCAGGTGTCTCTTGTACGAAGCACAGACCATGGCATATCTTTGCACCAGCAGCTGTAAAGTCTCTGTCAGCACCTGTCCAAGCACATCCTTGGCCAACTCTGCAGGAAGGACTGCCCACAGGTCACTACGGAGCCCACACAGGAAGTAAAACCACATCTGCAGTGAGAAGGAACACCGCTCTCCCTGAGGGGAAAAAGAAAAGTGGTTGATGGGAGAGAAGGGGGTTGCAGATGCATATATGTTATGATGTTGCCACTAAGAGTGAAGTAAAAACAGCAAAGAGATAAATACAAAAGGAGAAGGTAAGGGAAAATAAAAATAAAAAAAAACGGGAGAAAAAGGAAAGCCAGAAAGAGAGAGAGAGAGACAGGTCTGTCATCACCGGGATGTCTTAGTGGTCATGCCACCTGTACTCTGCACCTGGGTTTCTTCTCCCACTGGGATTTTAGGCTGCTTTAAAGTCACAAAGTCATGCACACATACAAGTACAGAGAGTGAGAAGGAGAGAAATAAATCAAGAGGGTTTTGAATAAAGTTTGAGAAAACAAGTTAAAAAAAGAAAGGATTGGTGAAGATGGATCAATATTTCTGCAGTTTTGAAAAAAATTTATAGAAAGATGCATTCAGTTTTCTATCTCTATACTCCCCCAGCCTTGCCATACTGTATTTAGCCTCCAGCAATAAGCTGATGGAAAGTGTGGCAGGGATACTGAGTCATCCAGAGCAAATCTCTCTAACTTCCACCTGTCTTCAGCTCATTAACCCCTGAATCCCCCCTCATTTTTCTCCAACTGTATCCTATCTATCCTTGTGTTTTCTTTCTTTCTCTTCCTCAGTTTGGGTATTGGCCATCAATGGGAAATATGACCAGAATTAATTTCCAAGATTTATCTGCATTCCTCTGACTGTGGTTTCCACTGAGCTATAGAAGACAAAGACATTGAATCCAAGCAAATTACATTTCCAACTTTATCATTAAAGGAGAAAACCATATATCAGTAATGTACAGAAATGCCATAACCACGGCCCAAGCTCATCTCAGACATACAGAAAAACAACAGACACACGTTCTACAGTTAGATGAGTCCATCTTTCAGCTGCTTTTAATAAAAAAAAAGGTATTGGGTTTTACGTGTAAGACAAGAAAGACCACCCATGCTAAGATCACCTTGGGTGATTTGCATCTGCATGAAGGTACAATGGATGCAGAGTCATATGCTCAAATTTTAAAAGGACATATTATATTGTACCACCTATGAGCAACTTGTTTTTCCAGGATATGTTTTAGGGCAAGACTAACGTCATCACTTCATACACACCGAGTATGTGCTTGACAGTCCACATCTTTCTCCTTTTGAAGATGTATGGCACATCAGAAAAAGGGTAATCAGAAGATGATGTCTACTGACGCTCAAAAAGCCATATTTTTGTACTCAGCAAAAACTGTTAAAATATCAAAAACTGTGGCAATTAGTGTAGTTTCTTCAGTTATCAAATGAATTCAATGTGTAAATAAAAGGACGGCCAATGTAGCACAGTACTTAAGATGCCTCTGTCCTAAATTTAGTTTGAGTGTGTTGCTGACATTTAAATCTAAATCTGTTCATATTTTGAGAATATTTTGTAAATGGACAGTAAACATTTTGAAACATTTGTCCCACTATAAAATAAGACTTCAAACAAATTAACAAATGTTTTTGGATTTTGTATATGGGATTTTTTTAAACATGCGCTGGAACTCATTCAAGTCATTTAGTTGTCCAGGTACACCATGAAAATAAATCCTTCTGAGGTTTTTTTGTTTTGTTTTGTTTTTAATATATTTTATACCGGTGGCACAGCGGCATAGTGGTTAGAGCTGTCGCCTCCCAGCAAGAAGGTTGCAGGATTGCATCCCGACCTGGGGCCTTTCTGGGTGGAGTT
>JAOXNZ010000001.1:14741304-14752523 GCA_028566095.1 Kryptolebias brasiliensis | reverse complement strand
CCCCCCCACCCACACACACACCACCACCACCACCACCAGTAGTCTGGCTGCGCATGACACCACTTGTAAATATCGACCCATTCATGTTTTCCCAATACGCAGTTCAAACAAAGCAACAGTGAGAAAATATTTAAAACTTTGCTCCTTGAGAAGTCACACATGCACAACCTTCCCTCTTAGCAGAAAACTTTTTTTCCCTCTCACCCGCTGATGACCCCCTCGGCAAATATGGATTTCCCATTTTGGAGGCTGCCAAAGCCATCACCCAGGGGATGTTCCGCATTAAGCTGGAGAATGGGCGGCTGGGAGATGTGTTGCCATACGCTGAGACACATGCACAAATACTTTTGTGGGCCCGCTTAAATGAGCTCCTCTACTGCAAAGGCATTTGGGAATGGATGAGCTCAGTATTAGCCTTGACTCTGAAAGCACAGAAATGATTGAGCGCTGAGATGGAGAGAAGAGGGGGCTCTTTTCCAATAATGGCGACATTATTGCCTCTGGATCCTAATGTAATTTTGCTATATTGTTAAACAAAATCTGACAATATGAGAACAACAATGTCCCCAAGGATGTCTGATTTAATCATGCATGAGGTTTGATTCAGAGTGTTGTGTCTGGGCACTTGTGTATGTTTATATGAGTACTAATGAGAATGAGTCACTGAGTTTTTTTTTTTGTTGTTTTTTGTGTATGTTTGTGTCTGGGTGTGTGTACATACATGTTTATGTGCATGTAATGTGGGTCATTATGAATAACTCAATTTGTAGAAGACACTTCCACACACATTTGCACATGTCAGTCTTGCAAGATAATTGTCAACACTGCAACCAGATGATGTGGTCACCATAAAAATATTCTAACCTCAGGATTGTTTTTGTCTGCAGTTTACCCAATTTCCGGGTATAAACATGTGCATGTGTGAGCATGTGTAAAATTGCAGGTGCATAGCTGTGTAATTGTTTGAGGAATTTAAATGTATGTGCTTGTATTTGTGTTTGTGTGTAATTAAGCTGCATGGGTCTCCAGCTTTCCTGTAATGGGTTCCAATGGGAGTCTTGGCTGTGGAGACTACCTTCATACCGGGGTGTGTGCACAGTGACCTTGCTGACACCCAAGTGCCAGTCTTGTTCCCAACCCTGCTCACTCACACACGCACCACCAGTCTTGTCTACTACTGAAGTCACCGGCAAATCGGATGCTTAAAGCAGAGAAGCGGGTGGGGGGTGAAAAACTGCCAACAATTCAAAAGTAACCTAATCTACCCAATGAAAAGGGACACGTTCGGGAGATAGCCACTTGATTCAGTAAAAGCTTTCACTACAACCCCCCTGCCCCCAATCCCTACTGTCTCTGGGGTGCTCATCTGAGCACAACTATTACCAACCACTTCATCTGAAGCATCACCTTTTCCAGCCTCTCTCCTCTCCCACCATTCATTCCACTCATTCCATCAACCTGTGACCCTTCGACAGTTTCACTTGCTCACTAAGTCAACTCTAAATAGTGGCTCACGACCTTGATGTTTAGCAGTGCTGAGCATTGTCTTTCATTGGGCTCTGCCCCACAAGCTAGATAGGTATTTATAGTCGTCTCCCTAGCCAAATAGGCCTACAGCCATAGAAGTCTAGTACATACCCATCTAAAACTCATTATACCTTTGTCACAACAGTAAGACCAAATGGAGGCTCCCATAGCCACTTGATGGAGAGGGTGTGCTTAAAAGCACCCAGGTGTGTCATATAGCAAAGTACATAGCATGTCTTGCAGAGCAGAATGGGGAGAGGGCACTAACGGGCAGAAGGGTTCAAATGAAGGTCAATGTACTGAGAATCAATAAGGGAGGAGCTGGTGCTGAGTGTGGGGCAAAAATTAAATGTTTATATAAGAGATCCTCTGCATGACATTAAAGTGTAAGGATGTTCTTATAAACGGGAAAATAAATCGAAAGCCACATTTCTGTGATCGACATTAAAGCAGGAGCCATCTCGTCACAAAGTCCCTAAAGCGTAAACCATATACTGTTCAATAAGATATGTCATGGAACTGTAAAAAAAAAAAAAGTGAAAATATCAAATTTAAAAAGTAAAACTGTGCATGTTTTAGTTTTTAGCTTTCAATAATGACAACAGCAGCATTACACAAAAGGAAGAAAAAAAATTAAACAGAGCAGGTATTTTTGGTGAGCCATTTGTCTTCTTGTCTCTGTGGGTTCNNNNACACACACCCCACACACCCCACACACCCACCCACAAACACACACAGATGCAAACTGGTCTTGACTGGCAGGGAATAGAGAGAAAAGAGAGAAAGAAGGAGATCTAGGAAAAGGAAAAGGGGTGGTGGTTAGGGATGAGAACATGAAGAAGAGAAGGAGGGGCGGGGTAGGGGAATTCCCTCAGCAGTTGTTATTGATTCCGGTGTTTACGGGCGAATAGTTTAGTGCCGTTTACAAAACAGAACAGATGCAGCCAGTGAGCAAAAAGGTAAACAATTGCTGTGTGGCGGGCTGCCAAATCCCCAGTCTGATGTATTAAACTCACGGTGAAGAGCATTTCCCCTTTGGCTGCACTTATTGCCACTTCATTTCCTCTTTGCTCGCATACACACTCCCTCCTTCTTGCCATCTCCTCCCTTCTTCATGTCTTTTTTTTTTTTACCTCTCTTGTTCCTTCATTTAAATGAGAAAAAATACAAAAAAAAAAACAGGAGCGTAGGGTGCTTTTTTGTCGTCTGGCTATTTTCTGTTCTTTTCTGACCCAGGAGGCCTAGTTCTTCCTAACAGAGCCATTAGTAGAGGGAATTGCATGTGTCTGACATGGCCGAAAACCAATTATTAGACACTTTCTAGCATATGATGCCCAAGTCTTTGGGGAATGAGCAATCACGCAATAATTTGGCCAGTGATTTAATTTCTCTCCAGCAGAGCATCTCACACACTCTCATCCTCTGTCCCTCATTTTTTTCCTTCTTTCTGTCATTCTTTTTTTCTCACAGTACTGTAAATGAGAATGTGTGAGTGATGGTTTACATCTTTCTTGCCACATTGTACAACTAGACCAGTCTGTTATCATGTGATTACATGATAAAAAACATACTTACAGAGCTTAAAAACAACTCTCTCAACAGGTGTTGTAAGCATTTGACTACATCAGTGCCACAAAAATAAGGACAGAAGAATTTTGGGAAGCCAGGCAGGTTTAGTACACCTCATGCGATGAATAATCACATTGCACAAAATGCACAAAAAAAACTTCATCAGAAAATGTTTCTTTTCTAGTTTAACCTTAGCCATCATTCATATCCCAGTGTTTTAATTTACATAAATAAACAGATTTCTATGAATAAAATACATACATGTGTCAAAACAGTCTGTGTAATAAAAACTGGAAAAGTGAGGCACCTGCTACTACTACTAACAGCTACTTGCTGCTTAAAGATACTTGGAAAACTCTGTTCTTAGTCAAACAATCTGAAAACAGATAATCTGATTTTAAAAGACTCAGATGTTCAATAATTATGTTCAGCTGTCAAAAAACATGAATTATTGACCAGATAAATGAAGGTCTCTGCAGATGAATGGTATCACTCTCTCCAAATTAGAATGCTAGCAGGATTTAGGTCACATTGGCATATAAACACGAATTAACTTATTAAGACTTGATGCAATATACAATATGGGCGTACAAGTTCCTATGTTGAGAGAGTGCTTCAGGTTTCAATAAGGGTAAAGAGCAGGCCAACAAAGTTTTGTAATAAAAAAAGGAAAACAAAAATTGTATCTCATAACATTGTAAAACCTGATTAAGCCATTATTTTGGAACTCTGTGTAGTCTAGTTCCTTTACTCAAATTGTTTTTATGTCTTAACTGACAGCTTTTTTCACAATTTAGTTCTTCTTGGAGCTAAAACATATTTTATGAAGTTCCTTTTCATGTATGCAGTGTTATTCATCAACACCTGTCAACACACCTGGACTGGCTCTCATTGTAATCTATGAAGTAGAGTTGGCATGGTTGGAAACACAATATGAAAAAAATTAACTAAAAATCTCCAGTCAAGTTTCAGACAGTTTCAGAACTGAACTATTTCTACAAACCGTGAGAGAACTACTCCTAAAGAGAAGAAGAATGTAAAAGCACAACCTGTTGATGCTTCAAGATAACTGTTCCACTGAGCTGGCCAGCCAATGTGTTGACCTGACCTGTGGTCTGTCGACCGCATTGATACAAATGGAACCAACGTACATGGATATCAGGACCAAACTGGAATGGTCCTTTCCAATCTAATGTGTGTAAATAGGGGTGTTTGTGAACTGCTTTATTCGTAGCATGTTGTTTTATTTTTCTTAAGTGTCATGCTTTGCTACTGTTTTTTTATTTATTTTTTTTGTTTTCATTGCATGCACGCATTTCCTTTCTATCTATGCCTCCTTGTGTTTTCATCTACTGAGTGTCGATCAGGGTCATGTGGATGCCTTGCGGTACATCTGACTATGGATCAGTTTGCATGTGGGTGAAAGAAGGCTCGGAGCCACCGTGGACCTCCCGCTAGGCCCTGTGACAGCTTGGGTCCTCTTCATCAGTTGCAGCCCACTGCTCACCCAGACAGCCTTATTATGGGAGGACTCCTGCTGTGCTTACCCAATATACAGCAGGACACATGCACGCACAGTTAAACACACTCACACACAACCAACCGAACGCTTGTCTCTTGTGCTTCTTTCCCTGGGTGCTGTCCAACCAGGGCTCAGCAGGGGCAACTTGGCCTTCACAGAAGGAGAAAGTAGAAATATTTGATATCTCAATTAAGTTTCTTTGCCAGGAAGGATGTATGGTTGTGATGGTGATGTTCTGGGTGGTGACAGGGAGGCAGGGCTAACATTTCTCTGCTATATATATTTTTTATATCCTTTAGTGGGTTCGTTTTTGTTTTTAGCTCTTGTTGTAAACATTACAGTGCCTGTGAACTATGAATTAATACTTCTCTGGCCTTCTCTGCATACTTGAACTAAGTAGCCTGGATGAAAAACAGGGAAGAATGTATTGTCATGATAGGAGCATTTCATTAAATCCCACTTGTTTAGTGCCCTTGTTCACATTATTGTTTTCAAGCCCCCAGCAAATCACACTGACTCTTCATCACAGAGTGCAGCCTCCTCTCAATAAGCCATCCCTTTTTTTTGTCTGTGTTTTCTCAATAGAAGGTGCCAGGAAAATGTTCATATCCTTGAGCTGCTCAAGAGTGACACACAAAAGCCATTGTGACCACTCAGAGGATATGGGGGGGAAATAAATGTAACGCATAATACACATTCTCAAGGGCCGTGAAACATAATCTTTTCTGAGATTTCACTGGAGCCATGATTTAGAGAAAATGATTTCCAACAGACACACACATGAACACGAGCAGAGAGAAATGACGCAGCGTTTCTCGCCGTGGTTAGTAAACAAACACTTGCTCTATGTGGTAACTTTGTTAATCGCCTACAAGGACAGTCAGAGAGTTGCATTAAAAAAAATTCATCTATAAGGTATGTGAGCTTTCCCCACATATTCACAGTGACACACAAACACCTCCAGACCTTAATTATGTGGCAGTATGCGGGTGCACATCCCTGGCTGACAGTGTGTATAAACTCAGGGAGAGATATGATCTAGTGAGGAGCTGCTCTTATTAAATATTAACAAACGCCATTCCCAAGTAGCCTCAATCCCCACAAGCATCTCCAATGCCAGTCAGTGCCTCAGCATAGCTATCTCGCGTCGCTACAGAACCTCTCTCCCTGCTGAATAGGCTGCGGTGCTGTCTCTAAGAAAGAGTTCAAAGAGTCTGAAAAGGGCGAGGAGGGGGGTGCAGTGGCGGCGAATGTGCTTGCAATACAAGTCCTAACTGAATCCTTTTTTTATCTATATGAAGCTGTTGACGTCGTCATATGGGGAAATTAGTGGAGGTGGAATTTAAATCAGAGCTATCAAAATAGTGTTGCAAAGTGTCTGAGCAGAATTTCCCAACCTCGACTTCACCCCCGTGGTCGATTGTTGGGGAATAAATTGTATGTGTGTGCAGAGAAAGTCGGAATGAAAGCTTTTGATGTCCTACAAAAACAGGGATCCACTGTGCATACAAATGCAAATTACTGATGCCATATGGAAATTTAATGATGCATTTTAAAAAGGGACATATTAAATGACTCTTGATCTCACAGTTTTCTGTGTAAGCCTGCAATTAGTGCACCCCCCCCCCACACACACACACACAAAAGATACTCAAAGACAAATACATAAGCACCATAACACATGCTCACACCACACACAGCCACACATGTCCGTACCAAAATGACAAGTAAGGGTAAAACCTTATTAACAATGTCCAGTGCAAATGCTTTTGGTTGCATTAGTTTTTGCAATTTGTATTTCTAAGGCCATCACAACTTTTAGATAAAGTTGTTCAAAACTGGTCACTAATATTTGTATTATCAGATGCAATAAATAGCACATAATTCAAAGAAAAGTGTGAAGTTGTCATTTCATCAAGTGCAACTTTTACTCCATGTATAAAATAAAATGTACATAACATAAAATGATAGAAGCTTGCTTGAAAATACAGTGTTTTATTTAACACAGAAAGAGAGATTTACTCTCTGTTTAAATCAGCATGCTCAAAACTTCATATTCTGGGTAATTTTTCAGCATTTTTTATGCAGAAAAAGTAAAATGCGGATCCGATTGCCTAATTTAGCAAGACATCACCAAAACAGAGTCTGTGAGTTTTATAACAACACAACAACAAAAGACTAAAAGTAATACACTGGCTAGCCAGCAGTCCTCACTCTTGGTGAAGGCATTCAAAAAAGTGAAGGCAGAATAAGAAGACCTCAGCTGTTGAGCATAATGGGAAACATGTCTTCCTTAAAGCCACAGCAACCCATCAGCTCCCACATGCTTACAGAGGTAAAAGAAAGGGTGATGCAGTGAAACAGTCATTATCCCATCGAGTACACTTTCAACATCTGACACTTTACCTTTGTATCAGTCTATGTAAAATACAGAGTTTAAAAGATTTCAATGCAATTCAGATTTTATTTGTATTATTTTATGTTTACATTTCAAATAATGACATTTTTAAGAAACAAGGCTTCAGATGATTAAAGATTGATTTTTTTATATTATTTTAAAGCTCTTTTCAGTTTTTGTTTTAGGACCCTCACATAAAGACATGTAGAATTGGATCCCCCTTCCCCCACCACCACCACCTCCAAACTCAGTGAGGTGTGCTGGTAAAGTCTAAAGCTTGTTTTGTTCCAGACCAACCAGCCTCTCAAACACAACTTCTGGTCTCTGTGTTCACCCCAGTGCACTTAGAAAAGAACAGAAAAATTGGAAAAGAAAAAGGAAGCAAATGTGGATATGGGGGAGATGGAGTGAAGTGGGAGGGATGAGGGTGGGGGGGAGATTTTTCACATCTGTCTAGGTACAAAGTCAGGGCCTGCCTTTGAGTCAATGGGGTTAAAAGAGGAGGCAGATCTTGCTGTGAAAGCTGTTAAATGGTTCAGTGGTTTGACAGTGGCTGATGCTACAGACAGCGCAGCTCCCCTGGGAGCATGCAGAGTCTCCCCGGCATGGCTCTTATCAAAATATACCTACCGCCTGCCTTTACTTTAGAAATAAACAATAACACAGCAGGAGAAGAGGGAGAGATCTAAGGAACCACTGGAGGTTTACAAAAAGAGAATAACTTTTTTTGCCACTGTCATAATTGTCTTGACAATTATGTGCGTCACATACAGTATAGAGACAGCAGAGTGTGAAAACAGATTATGCATTAGTGTTCCAGCTCTGGCTCTTTTGGAGCTACAGGCATTTGGAGTGAGAGTGTGGGTTCTTAAGGTTTTTATTATTATTATTATTATTATTAATTTTATTTTGGAGGAGAGTTAAAAAATGAAAAGTAGAAAAATGTAATCCCAGTTGTAGCTGTGTTGCTGTTGATAGTCAAACACACACACACACACACACACACACACAAACACATAAGTAAAAGCAACACAGGCAAAACTGCTCCATTTTACCATCATTACACAGCACGGGTCCCATGCTCCCTTTGGAGCCGTGTTCTGCCTCCGGTGCTACATTTGACGGTTTGTTGAGCGGCACGTAGGTGTGTAGCCTCAGTCGCGTTACGTGATCAAACAACCCAACTGACGCATGGCCAATTATCCCGGCTGCCTCCTCTCATCTCACGTTTAAGGAGAGGGGAAGTAAAAAACCAGAGAGGGAAATAAATGGAAAAAAAGAGATGGAGGGAGGGAAAAAAAAAAAAGAAGCAAGGCTGGTGGTGTGTTTATCGAAGAATGGCAGATGAGAAAGCACTCCTCTCCTTGTTCCACAGGGAAGCTGGCATGTGTACTATTTTGAAAAAGTAAACAATGGCTCACACACTTTTTTTTATTTTATTGTGATTCTTTACTCTCAGCAAGTTGTAAATAGGCCAATATGAAGCAAACAAAAAGAACACGAGGGAATCCGGTATGAGAAGTGACACTGTGTGTAAGGGTCTGCTCGTGTGAGAGTATAACATCACCACATCCTTCATCACAGAGACGCGCTCTGCATTAGAGGAAAAATATTAAAAGTATCACTTTTGTTTTCTCAGAAACCATGCTATAGTGTAACAAGGTCGACACATTGTTGAACCTTCCTTTTATTCATTTAACAGCTCTTTCTCAATCCTCAATTATATATCAAACGATGCCAAATTTAGTGCAAGATAAAGATAAATCAATCTTTGGTGTAAGGTCATGAGGTTGTATCAAAATGCTTCTATAACATTTATTTGGTTCATTTTTAAATTGTTTGAATTCTTGTATAGTGGACACCTAAACTACAAGTACTGAAAACAAATCAACTAATAAACAAGATGAATTAACTCTCACTTAAACACACAATGGCTAGACCTTGGATCTCACAGCTTAGTTTAGTCATTGATGCAATTTGTGTTGAATAGGGTTGAGTAGTTTAAAAAGATGCCTTGGCCATGGAAATACAAATCCCTGATTGTTTTTTTATTTTTTTTTATGTTTTGTTTAATTTTTTTGACAAAAAGAAAAGCATGGCAGACAGGAAGGTGGGCAGTAAAGAAAGCATACACAATGAGAACAGGAGTCACTTTCAGAGGCCTTGACTTTGGATCAGATTTCTATACACAGCAGTTGAAAAAAAATATTTAAAAATTATTGAAAATATGCTTTTATTGGGTATCAATAAGAACCAAAAAGAAAGGACAGCATAGAAGTGAAAAGAAGGAAGGTGATATGCACTAAAGACATTAAAGAAAACATGCAAGTAATAGAGAATGAGCTATATCGGATTTTTTTAACGGCTTACCTACTGTTGCTCGGGACCTGGCTGAATATTTTTTGAGCTTGCTGCTCAGCACGGTGTTGTCCCTCTGGACTGTTTCACATTCTCTCTCCATCTGCAGTGCCAGTTCTTGGGCCACAGCACTGAAGTAGGCCACGTTTAGAAAACCAAGGAGCGCGTGGGGTTCTGTTAGGCTTGAAAGGACCTGAAGCTCCTGTCTGAGGGCTTGGGTCAGATGTGGGAGTGCATTGCAGAAACTTGTAGCCACTCTGTCAAAGCCAGTCTCACCACCTGGGCTGGAGCACAAGCTTGAGTGAAGAACTCTCACCACATACTTGCATTTTAGGGCCTGTAAATACAAATTTAAAAGAATATATTCAGTGTAAAACCACTAGCGTATAGAGTTTGTTCATTCAGTGTAGCATTTAGTGATTCAAGAGTTTAAGAAACACCAACACAATCCATGACTTGGCTGTTATCTATAATCGAATGTTTACTTGCTGAAGCCTGTAATACTGTGTTTCCCTTTTTTTTTTTATTAAGAATTACAATTGCAACAAACTTGCTGCTGTACATGTTTAAAGTAGTGCTTGATATACAAATAATAGAGAATATTTTAGAAGATACAGTATTTCCATTAAATTGTGTTAATGTTACTATACCTGGTAATCTGTGATAATTTCACACTCAGGATAAAGAAAAGATAACTGCTGAAGACAGTGGACCTGTTCAGGAATAGTCAGAATGGAAATCTGTCGGGATCCAGAATATTCTGGGCTGTGGCATGACAGCCGGTCCATCAGGTAGCGTCGCAGCTGGAGACGCACAACATCCCATGTCTCCTGAATCTTTAGGGAATAATTAAATGTGTAAGTGTATACATGCCATAATTGTAGGTACAAGTACAAGCATGGCGCAGTAAGCTAATTAAATCCTTATTTCAGTACATTTAGCAGCTAAATTAAATATATGTCAATCAACTTAACACGGCAACACTAAACTGAATCAAAAATAGTGAATTACCTCTAAGGAAGAGTCATCTTTGACTGTATGCAACATGTGGACAGAGGAGGAGGACATTTGAGGATGAAGAGAGGAAGTTGAAGAGGAAGAAGAGGGCGTACAAGGGCAGCAGAAGCCACACTGAGCAGACAGGTTCACCAGTAGCTCAAGGGTCACCTCTTCTTTTGACTCTTCATCTGATCTAAGGTACTGTTGCTAAACATGGGGGAAAAAAAGTCAGAATAACTGAAAGAAATTAAAAATTACTTGAACATATGACACAATACAGCACAATTCAGTACTGTGCTGCCTCTTGATAAGAACAGTATTTTAGTCCACATTCTTACCACAGCTCATTGACTGCTTGCTATGAATGTGGTTCCAAGCATAAAGTTAACCATATTTTCACTCAAAAAGTAAACCATTCCTATATAACAAAATAAATATGTAAGGTTCTAAAAGATAAGTATTCAGTCTTATTATTTTCACGGGTAAATAAAACACTGTTATTTTAAAAGTTAGCAAAATTTACCAGAGCTCTGAAGAAGTCCATAAGCTCTTGATGTCCAGTGGTAACAGGTTTCACATTGTTTTGTGCTCTGATGTTAAACCACTGTAGGACCTCTGTGGGACTTGGAGGATGATCTTCTGTTCTAGGGTCTTCCATTTTGGACTGGAGATCCTTCAACTGTTGTTCAATACTGTGAAAAGGAGACACACTGTAAAGACTGAGAAAACAACTGAAGTTTGAACAAAAGAAAGTAATTTTCTGTCTGTTTTGCAAATGTTTAATTTTGATAACAGAAAGATATAAAATATGAAAAAAGAATTATTAAAAAAATAAATAAATAAACT
>JAOXNZ010000001.1:14730004-14741204 GCA_028566095.1 Kryptolebias brasiliensis | reverse complement strand
TTATAGATTAAAATATTTGCCTTGATCGAACTGACAAATGGTGACCATCTTTCTTTTTATCTGAGGAAAAGCCATTCAAATTTTCCTGATCATGGACAAAGTTCACTGTCAATATTTGGTGAGACAGTGTCCTCAGCTTGGAGTCCACCTCAATCAATCAAACATACCCAAGTAAAGACAGTGTACTGCATTATACAAACATCATATCATCACATTCAGGTCTCTCTCCCTCTCACTCAGCGACTGTACTGCGAGAAGACAGATATAGAAGCATCAACAGTAATGAACACAGACACCGATATATCAGTGTGAGAGTGTGCGCTAAGCATCTGGTGTGAAGTGGCATTACAGGCATCGGCAGGCATCTGAGATACACACTTTTTGCTATCTCATGTCTTACTCGCTCCCTTGACACACACACACACATACACAAACACCGTTCTTTTGATGTTAACAGACGGCATCAGCTATTCAGTTTCCTCTTTAATATGACAGATTAGAAATGACATCTTTGGGCCCGACATGTTTAGTCATTTCCATGCAAATCGATGCATATATATTTCGATGCAGGAAGGTGTCTGAGTGTGCGTGGGTGGGTGTGTGGGTGTGTGTGAGTGTGTGTAAGCCAGCATACCTACATAATTAAACTATGGTTTAGGGTGAAGGCTGCTGTTGTATTCACATGTGGCTGTGCATTGACTGATGCAGATGTACGCAAGGCTCCACGAATGGATGTATATAGAAGAACACGGCACTGGATCAAAATTATTAATTACATGACCCATTGCTTAATGAACATGAATCAATAGAGAAATAAAATTAGGAAATCCATAAAAGACGGCTTTTGTTTTCTTTTTCTTTTTTTGACAGGTTGAATTTAATTGCCTTTGTGAAACCATGAGCACTTATCATGACATCTTTTAGACTTAATTACGAATCGATGAGTTAAACAAATAATCAATAGAAAATTGCAACATAAACTAGCTGTATACCAAGTCCCAAATGTGTAAGAATTTCTGTGTTAGTATATATATATAATGCAAAGCCAAAATGCCCGTCTGTCAGCTCATCCCCTACCGCAGGTCTATAAACTGCCTCCTGCTTGCTCCTGAGCCATGAACACATCCAGATGTCTTGCAATGGCATCACATTAAACAACCGTTCAAGCTGACACACTTTCATTTCAGAGGGGAAAAACGCAAGGGGATAAAATGTTATAGACTGTTACAAGTTGCTATCCTCTAGACTGAACACTGTCTAATGTTATTGCTCTGTCTCACGTTAACTACCTTCCCGTCACTCTTTTCTTCTTCTTTAGGCAGACCAGATGATACATCGCACTTTACTCTCTTGTCACCGCTGTGCCGACTGACAGAAAGCCCGATTATAGAGAGGGTGTCTCTTTGTGTATTTTGAGTGATCTGATGTAAGGTAATTTTTGTAACATAAATGCAGAGCAATCAAACAACCCACAGAAAAAGGCTTTTATTGTGTGTTTCAACCCTACCCTGTGTGTGTCTCTGTTTCTGTATCACTCTGCAGGCTCCTGCTTTTTCTTGTAAGCTCAGTGTACAGGGAAGATATAAGTCTTGCCTCAGCAATGCCAAGATGGTGTTACAATTACCTATAATTCCTTACATTGTTGCATATCAAAGTAATAACCACATGTTACAATAGCAACAAGAAAAAAAATATTTGTTTTCTTTGTTTAAATTTTAATTTGCCTTTCTCCTAAAGATAACTGCAATCAGAGTGTAGGTAAACTAAAGTATAGGTACAACATACTTTTTTAAAGGTGGACAACAAGGTACACATATTTAAGAATAAAAGCAACAGCTGAAAGGTTTAGGTAAGCTTCTTGGATAGATTTGCATTATTATGTCCTCCAATGAAACATTGCTTCAGATTAAATGGGTGCACAGAGTCCTATGTGTGTGTTTATAGTAAGTCATAAACATGGATGTTCATTTGGGGCTCCACCTCAGGACTTTACAAAGACAGCAGGTTTGAAATGGGCTTCCATCTGTAGCTCACTTTTTACCCCCTCTCTGAAGTTCATTTAAAACATAAACAGACTAAACTTGTAACTTTACTGTTAGGACAAAGTTTTACCAAAGTATTCTAAAAGAGACTGTTGAATCCAGGTCAAATTCAGTTACCTTAATTTATTATTTAATGATTTACCAAAAAAAAAAAGAGTAATTTCAGGGCACTCGAGGGAGAGAGTTAACAAGTCTAATTAATCCCACTCATTGTAATCCAGTTCATTCCAGTTCAAATTACGCAGAATTCTGTTTACATTCTAACAATAAAAAGTATTTGCCAAGGAAACAAACGTAGAATGGTACAAAAGCTTTAACTTGACTCAACCCACACTTTTTAGCATACATAAGGTGGTGGGCAAGAATGAAGAGAAATTCCATTTTAACTCCTTTGCAAGTGAGGCTATAGGGTTTCATAGTTTTTCTATAGTTCACCACTGTCTCACACTTGCCTTCACTCAAGAAAACAATACACTTTAAAGGCAACAGTAACAACCTCTTCAGACACATTTTTAAGTCCTCAATTCTTCTTTCCTCCTGTTTCTCCTCCCTTTTCTCTTGCCACAAAACTCTTACTTTCCTAATTTTCTTTTCTTTGCTCTCACCTTTCAATTACCCCTCCTTAGAGTCTTGTGCTGTAAGTTATAAAGTCATTTTGGTTGGTCTGTGTCAAGAAGTCCATCCAGCTCTCTACAATGCAGTGACCTTTTGCCCGCTGGTGTGAATGCTACCTGCAGCCTAATCAACTTGGCAGGATTAGCTCCCAACTTGATGACTTCCCAGCGCAAGGAGCTCAGAAGCCCAGGAAAAAAAAAAGAAAGAGTATGAGGGAAGAAGGTAAAAGTCGGCAGAAAACAGAGCAGTCGCAGAAAATAAAACCATTCAGCTTTCTGTGTAAAGATGACAATGGACAAACCCGTAATGGCAAAAATGCCAGAGCAGAACTCAACAAAAGACCAACAGAATGAGAAAAGAGAAGGAGGAAACTAGGAGGAAAGAATCCTTTAGGCCTCTTGACCAACATGTCAATCATATCACCCTATGAGACCCACTTTCAATTTCACTGCTGAAATGAAATTTAATTGTTTTTCAGACCAGTTTAGCAAGACAGTCGACGCCGCAACTGCGCTCAGTCTAACCTTCCCCACTGCTGCGAAAGAAGGAGCGCGACTGGAGGTATTTTATTAGATATGATGGCACATTTCACAGCTCCCTGACTTACAGAAACCCAATCCTGCGATTAGTCAGCACTTTGACGTTATCTTAAGTTCCTTGTCAGAATTAATTTAGTGTGGGTGGCCTGCTGCAGGGCTGTCTGTCTGCTGCACTCCATTCCCCTACGCTCGAGATGGGAGGGTGGAGACAATGAAGGCTGGAAGATCCTTTTCAAATAAGCCAAAGTTCCAATCAGTGCCAAAGCAGCCACCTGAGAACTAAATATCTCCTCCATCAAATGCTCCTATTCTGTGAGGAGGAAAAGGACGGAGCAAGCTTGAATGAACAAGTTGAAAACAAATCCTGTCTTGGCCAGCCTGTCGCCCACTTAGTGCCCTAAGCCACCCAGTCCAGCCAATGATACCAGAGAACTGATACAGCTGATACACTAACTTAACACACGTGTCACGCACAGCTAAACACAAAATCAACTCCTTACAGCAAGGACTCTTGACGAGTGTTACTGTTCATCAGGAAGGAACCTTAAATGGTATTTTACCATGAGGTGCTTTCAAATCTATTTTGTTTTTGTTTCTTAATTTCAATAGTAGGAATCATTTACACACAGAATCAGAAGAAGCATTGATGTAGCATGCTAATCAAGATTGGCAGGCAACTAGAGTCGTTTGTCTTGCCAATGTGAAACTGGAATCCTGTCTTTAGTCCCAGTATCTGTGCTGACACTTCATTAGAGGTCTTTTCCTGGTGGCCCACTGCATCCGGCTCTACTCCTGCACTGTTCTACCTGATGAAAATTAATGGATTACAGCATTTCAATTTGTGGGCACCAGCTCTGTTGTCAGCCTATCTTAATCTCCTTCAATTAGGGAGCAGTTCTCAGGCAAATCTCTGACATCTGAGAACCCAGAACAGGCCAGCCGCTCTGACCCAAAAACAGGTTGAAGTTCTTCATGGGTGTTAGTGACTCCAGCTCCTCAATCTTTTGGTTTGTCTTTCCTCTCCTCCACTTCCGTAATTTGTCCCAGACACCAATAAGTCAGTTGGGCAGCAGGTGAATAAGCTGCAGACATTAGAATGGGTGTGTATGTTCCAACAGCCCACCCTGGTTGAGGGAAAAAAGAAGCCTCTGTAGATTTTATTTACTGGGACGTGTCCCCACAGAAAGTAGTCTGGGTGAAACTTAGCTGCAGTCTGACAGACATACTGACCAGTGGTTCCCCACGGCGAGAGGAGGATTGCCTTATTTTTAGCCCCATTCTCCATTATCTGTATGCTTTGTTCTCATAATGGTTATCCCTCTCCCATCTGCAGGAACACAAAATAACCCTTTAATGCTTAGAAAGCAGAAAAATGGCCCGGCCTTCGGTAATAAGCCTTGAATTACCTACCCAAGGGTTTACGTTTCAAGATGTGGAATCTTCAATTATTATGTTCCCATTTAGAAGGAGGAAGGAAAGAAAAAGAGAAAAGGGGAGGGAGATAGTAGGAGAGAGTGAAGAAGGGATGAGGCCCAGACACTAATGGTGCCAGAGTGAGGCTTTGTTCACTTGCTACATTTAGCCTGTCCTTCATCATCTGCCCTCAGCCTCACAATGCTACAAACGATAAAAGACCTGAAATATGGATTTTTTTTTTCCTCTAGTGTTCTCATATCTCACTTTTTATCAGTCTATTTGTGCTCTTAAACTATCTGTATCTGCCAGCAAACATATATATAATTCATTCTTAAAGCAGTTAGATAATTTAACCAAAAAGAAAAAGTTTGAGAAACTAATAAACTGAACTACCAAGAAAGATTTTTTTATCTTTCTTTTTAAATACGCAAATTAACATTAGAAACATTTCAAGATGGATATATCGCTCTGTATGAATCTTCTAGCAAATCATATTAGTCTTAAAGCCACGTGAAAGTGCCCAACTTCAAATAAAATCATTCATCAAACCAAGAGACAACATATCCAGGCCAAAAGGCACAAACCACATTTAACCCAGATAAACCAGACTAACTGATTCAGACCACAAGCTATAGTACAGTGGTTAGATTAAAAACCAAGAACAACGTGCAACTGGTTGTATTGCTTCCTATGTGCTGTTTATAATATTTTGGCAGTGTACATTTGTTTAATATTCTGTGTCTTAATAAATGACTAAATAAGTGGAATAAAGTCAGTTGTGTACAAATTTTGTATTTAATTATGGAAACTGAATGTCTTTCTTTAAAACATTGACACAACTAAACTTTGTGAGGTGTTAAGAAGAACAATTGTCAAAAAGAGAAAAGGAAAATCTAAAAAAAAGCATACATGAACATAAAAAAAGGTTTTCTGCATGTTTTTTGCATCAGTTTGTTTAGATGTAAATTCATTTACGCAAGAAAACAAAGTTTTGCCACCAGACAAACTTTACCAGAAAGTCATGTCTCAAAAGCACATTGATCACCAATACTTTAGGTGAGTAAAACAGTGTAAAAAAAATGAAGAATTGGAATTTCAAAGAAAATATATTACAACTGTACAATTTATAATTTATTACACTATTCAATAAAGATGATAAATGTTGAGTGAGCATATCAGGTGTATCATTTTCCTTCTTTCAGACTGACCTGCTGGCATTTTGATTGAGTTTCTCTTCTGTGTCTCTGAGAAACTGTTCAAAGTCCAGATCACTTGAAACCCCTGGAACCAGAAGCTCCACAAAGGCATGGTCCTCAGGAAAATCCTCAGGCCATTCCATGTTGCTCTGCAAAAAAGAGGGAGAGTTGGCCTCTGAGCATTAAAACGTATCTTCCATGTGCATCAGATTGTCAACATAAATTGTGTCAAAAATGCATCACAGGTGACAGGACTGCACTAACAAGGTACAGAAATCAATCATCTGCATGATCAGGAGTGTTTTATTACAGCTGTCTGTCAAGGAACACACACACTCAGTGCAGCCATGTGGTCTAAGATCATGTAATATTTCCTCAAACAGGACTTGTATTAGAAGGCACAAATCAATTTACTTGGAACACCTGAAACAAAGGCCACTCATCATCTACAAAAGCTGTTTCTTCCAGTACCCCTCCCTTTTTTTCCCCTCTGAAAATCATTTGTAGTAGAAGAGCGCCCTTCATCAGAATGCATTGGCTCAGTCTCAAACCATTTCTACATACTGACACTAGTTAACGCAGGGAGAAAAAAATAACACAAAATAAATAAACAATGGAGGTGAGATGCTCCTCAGTTAAGACTTTAAATAAACAACTCTTCTTCTTAGGTCTCTCCCAGAACTGAGGTCCTCCCCTCCCACCCCATGGTGCTTAACGCACATGCTAACAGCCAATCCCATGTCGGTGCCATGCTGCTAGGTCTCATATCAACATTGTCATCAGCTTGAGTCAAGTGGAAGGTAATGGAGAGTGTCTGTGTCAATTTGGCTTTCTCACACTCCGCCTCTCGCCCCTTCCTCGTCATCTGCTCTGATTTTAATAATCCCTGTCAAACTCCAAACAGCTCCCTGCACGCAGCGCTGCTTCTTTCGCTGCGGCATACAGTCTACGCCAGTCTCCCTGACAGGGTAGACAGGAAGCTCAACATTCATTTAGCCTGCACAAAGGGAGGCCTGTCCAGCTGGACAAATATTATTTTCCTCCGCTGACAGCCTCACCAGTTAGGGTTGTCTTTTATTATTTCTCCCTCTCTTCTTTTCCCCCTTTCTACTTACCCTCGTCATCATGCTCCCTCAGCGCCACTGTCTGAGAGGGGGACTAAATGCAGTCTTTGCTTGAATGGAAGGAAGATTTTCAGTCTCTAGATTAGGAACTCAAACTATAATTATATAAACTGAGCGGCTCATGTTTGGCTTTGTCTTTTTGTGTGTGCATGTGGTCTCCAGAACATCATTCTGATCTTTAGGGCTTAAAGATCAGAGGACACACAGACAGATGGACGGTGGGTTTGAACCGCCACACTGGATGTCTGCTGGGTGTCTACCTCCTGGTCTGCCAACATATCTTAAGCGTGAGCATGTACATGTAAGTGCATGTGGGTTAGGATTCGCCAGGAATCACACAGGGCCTCATTAGTGCAATACTTTACATCATCCAGTCTCCATTGTCTTGTCATTAGCTCTTTAGAAAGCAGATGTTAGATGAGCCCCTGACTGTTTCAAAGATTTGCAACAGGGACAACTGGGCCAGGCACTGAGACGCTGCCTGCCTGAGACATCAACTGCACCACTATTAGAGCACGAGAAGAAACGCAGCCTCAGAGAAACACACACACACACATACACATACCGATCGCAGTCCTATCTCTCTCACTGCTGCCTGTCTTCTCCAGCTAGGCTAACACAGAGGCCCATTTACAGTAATGAGTTTGTCCTGAAATATTTAGCAGCACATCCCCCAGGCTGCAGCTTTAAAACCACTTAGAACATGTCAAGTTAAAGTCAACATTATTTTAAAGGCAGTACCTTAACAGCCTTGTTAAGAAAACGTCATAAATTAAACAGGTGCATTTCCTGAGATCACAACAATGCTGAAAACTATCTCATGTGTACCCCAGGGGAGGGCATGGCTTCACTATTACCATACAACATAGTTGCCTAGCTACATTATATTGCTTCTGACAGATTTATATATTTAGAACAATTCAGATGTAAGATATAAGAATTAATCAGACCTGTTTCACATGATGCAATGATTCTGGCAAAACTTTAACAGCACAAATTCAGTTCAGCTGTATTGAACAAGTTTTTCTTTCCTACAAGGGAACTTGTTGACTATATACTGAGCCAAACTGTTCAGGAATTGTGGTTAATCAATTTCTGATCAGTGTAACAAATGCAGATGTGACTCACCTGCACTAAGGGAACGAATAACACACCCTAATCACATTATTACTTGTTATTGCAGTTTTGTGAAGTAATCATGAGCATTAAACACCCAGCGTGACGAGTCATTTTATAACCCAGGACAACAGTAATTCATACCAAAGCAAATCACATGTAAGTTATGGTATGCAAACTGTACAGCTCTGAGTAAATATAAACTATCAAACATATCATTATAACTGAGAACTACATTGAAATATTCATTCAATTTAATTCATGTTATTAAACAATGTAAAAATGACACATATACTTCCATCAAAGTTTTAAAAAAATCTAAGAACACAATCCAAATATGCCATAAGTAATAATTACTTATCTGCTACCACTATCTGCAATAATACCTAATCTAATATCTCCATGTGCAATCACTTTTATTGCTGACTGTGTGATATGCATCTTAACTGCTTAAACCTACCTCTATTTAGATTTTATACTTATTATTTTATTGTATTTTATTTTTACATAGTGTTGTTCATATTTCCTGTTACTGTTGTTGTTGTTTTAATTTTGTGTGCACTGACAAGAGTGGATACTTAATTTTGTTTCAAGTGTGTAATGACAATAGAACCTTTCTGATTTTGATTCTGAGAAGACACCTACCACTCAGCAGGGCTGCATTTAAAATAATTGCATGCATCAAGTATAAACTAAATCTCTTATAAGCAACTACTTCTTTGTCTCCAGTGGGAAATTGTTCTTCAAACTAAAACTCAAATATACCTGATAAATATCTAAAGCCAATGATGTGTTTTCTGTGACATAATAGTTTAAAATAAAGGTGGGCAGAAAATTATCATCTCTGAAAGGCTGAACTCTTTTTTTTCAGTTTGACAAATGCTTAATTGGAATCACTTGGTTTATCTTTGAAAATCATTGTTTAAAAAACCACTGAACTACAGCATTTCTAGTCTGATCTTAAATAAACTGCGTTTGAGGTGTGATGAGTGGTACTGAATGAGTGCTGGTGAATGTGACTCAACTTATGTAGTCAAGTACTGACAGGCTTTCCAAATCAGGTTTCTGTTCACCTAATCAACAATCTAATTTAGAAAATGACAGCTAGGTGTTAAACATGCTTTCGGAGAACCGAAATTCTAACTTTACTTTGTCTAATCAACAGCCTAAAAAACAAAGTGTATCAAAATGACAAGCTTTTTTATAGATGAGATGGACTGTTAATTATTTGCCCAAGTAATTTATGGAAACAGTGCCCATATGTGGTCATCCTACAAAAATCTAGCATACAATCATCATAAAAATGATGCCAGGAGAACTATCTTTATTTTACCCAGAGGATGGGAGTGACAGTCAGATGTTTGTCACTGCTGGAGCGGCAACATTCAAAACACTTTTAAAACATCTAATGTTCAAGTGCAACGCTGGGATAGATTTGTAAACAGTACTGCCAAATGTGAGCTGTTCTGGCTACTCATCCAAGCTGATGGTGCACTGGTTGAAGTTTTTGTATGGGAAATGATTGCGTTGTAGCACTTTTCCAATGTTGTGTTGTTGTTTTTTTTAACTATACTTAAAACTAAACTTGTGAATTTTTAATTTTCCTTTTTTTCTGTATTTTCTATATTTAGTTTTTGTACCTACCTGTCTCACAATAAAGTCAAGAAAAACAAGAATCATATTGCTCGCCTAATGTAACTTCATAAACACATACACGGGTGTAGGAGGCGGGAGACTCGTTGAAGTTGCTCAAGAACGTGAATTTGTTTTCTCTAGTTTCAAACAAGTTATCTGTTCCTCTCACAAATTCTAGCAACTCCACGGTACCCGTGGGACATGTAAAAACAGGAACTATTTGTTTCGCATCGCAAAATGTGAGCGTGTTTACCTTTTATAGGATCCCTGGTAATCTATTCCGAGTTAATCCATGACAGCCAGAAAAAAATGAAGCTACCATCGTCTGCAGCCACTCTGCGTTCATCGGCGACAGCGATTTGTAGATAAAACAAGACGAGAAAAAGGCAGTGCATCTAATATGTCACCACTGTAATTATTTTCATTACTACTGACTTGAAGAGTGTATGCCGCTGTTATTTAACAGGACAGTACACGGAGCAACAAACAGCTGTACCGTTTTAAAAGCAGTCTCTCGGTAGAAATCTCGATTATTTTACAAGTTATACAAAGAAACATTCCCGTTATTTAGCCGGGGTGAGTGTACTGTTATTATTTTTAGCTTTACGGGCTGAAAGCGTCCATGACAACAACCCGGAAGGTATTCTACGCAATTTCCGGTTGGTGGAACGTACCAAGTGATTAACAAAACGGTGAGGACATGCATCTGCTGTGACAAAATGAGACATTAGTTTCACCTCTACGCAATCAAACACTTTATAAATCTTCGTGTTTATTTATATTTATGTTTATGTTCGTGTTTCAAAACACAGAATCGCCTAACTGCTTATAAGTCACAGAAGATACAGTAATCTATGAACGACTCCCCTCCTCTCCATTACAATTACGAACATCGTAAAGCTGTTTTCACAGTTTGCTCGTGAATTCGCTGACGTGCCAAACGGAAATGTACCTTTTATTTACATTAATAAGCAGCGCCGTTGAGTACACTTGTTAGCAAAGTTGAGCATGTTGTCTGAAGGAGAAGGCACCTGGTGATTCAAACGCTGTTCCTGTTCTTGGAGTTGTGTGCAGTGAGAGAGGGGTTTTGGCGCGCTCGGATGTAACTGGGAGGATTCTTCTTCGGTCGGTGGTATGAAAAAGGTAGCTGATCATTCAGCTGGGTTTTATGTCACAGTTTTTAGAATGGGAACATTAAAGGCTTTTGCAAAAAAAAAAAAAATGGCTAGTATATTTTAAAGCTGCAGTAAAGTAGCAGCAGCAGTCTAGCACAGTTAAGTAATTGTGTTTCCAAATGCTGGACATCTTGATTTTACTGCCAAGAAAGATAATAGGAGGGAATAATTAGGGGGACAGAAAGAGAGTTCAAATTACCATAATCTGTAATAGTCACAACAATAGAACACTACCTTTTTGGGCTTTATTTATTTATTTATTTTTTTTAACAAGAAGACAATTACAGTGTACCACAGCACCCATTTGATAACCAAGATACTTGTAGTGTGACAACACCAAAT
>JAOXNZ010000001.1:14702473-14715767 GCA_028566095.1 Kryptolebias brasiliensis | reverse complement strand
TTTTTTTTTTTTTTTTTTTTTTTTTTATCCCCGCCTGAAGATTACCTCCCTTTTCTCATCACTGCTTAAATCGCGTCCTTATTGGAGGGTCGCACTTTTTTTTAGGTCAGATTTTTTTTGTGTGTGTTTAGGGACATTTCGGTGGTCTTTTATTGGTGTGTATATCAAACGGAGGGGGACAATGGGAAGGACATCAGTCACACCCTAATTTTGGATTTGTCTCTTCTCTTCTACCTCTTCTCGCTTTTCGGTGGGTTTGTCCATTGTGTGTGTGTGTGTCCTGGCTGAAGGAGAAACACTCCTCCACAGAGCTTGCAAGAGGAACCAAGTGGAAACGGTGCTTCAGATCCTGGCACTTCCTGGCACAGACGTCAATGTTAAAGGTAAGAGTTTTTCACGACCCGTTTTTCTGTAACCTCTGACTTGTCGGTCCCTCGCTGCGCTCTTGTTTGCTCCTGGGTTTCAAAGAGCGATTAACACTGGGGTGGAATGGAGCTGGAAATAGAAGCGTGGGCACGTCATCGCTGAGGTTAACCTTTCGTTAAAATGTGAAGGGTGTGTCCAGAAAGCAAGCGGGGTGGGTTTGAGGTCTCTGATTTGTAGGTTTCCAGTCATTTCGCTGACGGAATGTAACACCTTTTGATATTTTATGGGGATTTTTCTTTTGTTTCTTTAGGTCAAATATAATAACTTGCCCTTCTTTAATGGAAATATGCTGTTTTAAAGGTTTCTCTCATTTAGTAATCGACATTTAAAGTTGCTTCATCTCAGCTGGGGGCTGATGTCCAAAATCTGATCAAGAGAAACAATAGTTAAAACTGTAAAATTACAATTGTCATTTTGTCAAACAAGGCCTGTCATAATTGAGCCAAAATGTTGTTTTTTTTTCTCAGAACTTTCTCAGTCTATTTTTTCTTCGTATAATTAAAACTAAAAGGTATAAATCATTAAAAGTTAGAACATCTATTTTAACAGTTTGTGGAAGTGCATAGTTTTCCTTTTTTAAGATTATGGTGTGTTGCGTAACTTGACAATAATAGTGACCAATTCATGTCATCTAAATGTTTTAAACTACAGAGTTTTAGGACCCTCACTTCAGTCATGTTCATTTTGTTTTGTTTTTTGAAAAATAGTGTAGCATTGTAATTTATTAAAAAGTTCTATAATTTATTTATATAGCTCTAATGATTTTGCAATGTGTTTAATGTTAATTTCCTGTGTGTGGTGTAGTTATTGCTCTCAAAAACAATCATTACTTCAAAGAACTAACTAATAACTTCTCTACAGGTGAGGTATGAGGAAGGTAACCTGTCCAAGTCTTCAGCTTTCATTTAGAAACTTGTTTTATCAGCAATCTCAGTCTTAAGATGTACTGGAGTATTTTTTTAACTTTTTAAAAAGCATTTATTTTGGTTGTCTGCATTTTGTTATGTGTGTTTGTTTACCACGTAGACCATGCAGGTTGGACGCCTCTCCATGAAGCATGCAATCATGGCAGCACTGAGTGTGTGAAAGCTTTGCTCCGTCACCGCCCCACCCCCGTCCTAAATGGCCAGGTTGGTGGAGTGAGTCCTCTGCATGATGCTCTGCTAAACGGACACATGGACATAGCTAAAATACTACTGGAACATGCAGGTGAGTAACGCCACCTTAGACACATGCTTTAATAATTTTTTTTATATGCTTTTACTGTTTCATAATTTGCTTAGAGAAACATTGCAGTGGTGTAATAATAAATGAGTAGGTGAGTAAGAAGAATAAGGTGTTTGCTGAGTGCTAGTCTAAGATTGATGTGCTGTGTGTGATGTAAACTGTAAGGCTAAATAACAAAGGCTCTCTTCTCTTCAAAAACACCTTTTCCACTGAACAGAAAGGATTGAGTGGAGTCAAGTGTTTCACTCAACCCTAAAGTCACCCTCAAAGAATGTGTTGGTTGGTTTCTAGAGTGGCTAACTCCACTATCCACCCTTTACAGTTTGTTACAGCATTGCATTAAGTAATATATCAAAACTATACAATCAGGTAATGCATTAGAGTGTTTGTACCAGAGTGGCAGATTATTTCTTGATCTGTCTTTGCTAACAAAAACAAGTTATTACAACGTAATAATGATAGTGAGACATATGCAGCTTTATTCTAACCCTTTTGTACATCTTGATGCTTATTTATTAGGATATAATATTTATTTAAATATAACTTCTCCATTGACATATTTTATTTAACACAGACTAAGGATTTGCATATGAAAAAAAAGTTGAATGATTTCTTCTTTGGGAAAAACTCAAAATGAAGTATTAATAAAAAAAAAAAATAAGAGCCACTTCACTAACTCCTAATAATTAGTTTAATGGAAATTACTGGCATTTGATTTTTATATTTCAAACTGAAAGCCAAAAATTATGAATTTCGAATATCCAGGTTGTATCAATTGGAAAATAAAAACGTTTTTAACAGCAGAAGAAAAAAGTTCATTCAAAACGGATCAAAAGCATATTTGTGGTGGTTTCAGATTCAGTTTTAATCACATTGACAAAGTGAATGTTGTTTGACTGACAATGCAGCATACAGCAAATTCATCACATCCAAAGCAACAACAGTGCTGAGCACAATCAGTGGATCAGAGTTGCTATTAGAAGGTATGAGGTTAACATTTGATGGACAGATGTTGATGGAGAAAGCCCAATGGAACTTTTAGAAATCCAAACAAAAGTCAAGATTTTATTCTGCATTTCTCCTCTAGTGTTTGCAATTGGATCATGTACAGTTTTGTCATTTGTTGTTATTTTTTGTAGGTCCTTTCACATCTGTATTCAGTTACCTGCAGGGCCTTAGGAGTCTTGGACTGTCCAAGACACTGAGAGATAATACTTGTCCCCAGAGGCTGCAACAGTTGCCAACTTTCATAGTGTAAGAGCAGAAGATTATAAATACCATCTCGCTCTGTCTAAACTTCCTGTTCTTCTTCTTCATGAAGTTCAACACCACAGTGTCCATCCAAACAGATTACAACATCTCCTTTGAAGATGTCTACTTCTGCTAATGTCTTTTTGACAAGATTAGAGGAGTCAGGGTGGGTTGCTGGTAAAACTGACATGAGGGTTTTTTGCAGAAATGTGTCACAACAGAAGTGGTTTGCATGCCTTCATGCAGTCTGAGCCCAGGAGGTTTGAAGTGAATGTGATGGGTGTCGGAGCTCAGGAGAGGGTAGCGTTGCTGGCTGTACGGCAGCAGGTGTCGAAGAAAATGTGTGTATTTTTGGGTAGTGCGAGGAGGGTTTTTTTTTTTTTTCCCCTTCCCTTCCCTTTTTTTTTTTTTTTCCAGCAACGAGCAGGTCTCTAACGTATCATACCTCTTTCTCAGCACACTTCTCAGTTTGACTAATTATAGTTAATTTGATTCGACTTTCCCATTAACACATGTACATATTCTGTCCTCAAAAAATAAATTAGACTGGGATTGTTTAGTCCCGGAGAGGAAACAAGAGAGTGCTCTTTTTTTTTTTTTTCAGTAACAGGAGAGAGCAAATTAAAAGAGGTCAAATGAAGCAGCTTTCTGTATGTGTAAAATTAGAGGAGGATCAACAGACGTCTGGCTTACTGTCTAGGCCAGGTCTTCTTGTTGGACCAAACAAAGCAACAGGAATATAAATTCTCTCAGTTTAAAGCGCCCTTCGGGCTTGTTACATTATCCTTCTTTTTCCTATTCATTCTCTACTGACTCTTTGCTATTTCCTCCCACCTTGATGGCGGGTTGTCTGAAGGCTACAGCAGGGAGTTGGTGAGGAGGTGGTCCTCCTGACTCCGGGCTACACTGTCTTTCATGGTCTCTTTTCCAAGATCTTCATTTGGTTGCCATGGACACCATCGATAAGCCCAGACATTTTCCCCCCTCCTTTTTTAGATCTTCAAGTCCAGACTGTTAAATGTGGAAAGTTTTAGCTTCAGGCGAGAGATCATGCTTAGTTACCATCTTTACATTGTTGCTCACTCCAGTTTTTTTTTTTTTTCTACTTTTGTGCTTGTGGCTGCATTTCCAGCACTCATACATCAGACTTCTTTTTTTAATTTTTGGCCAGGTAGACTTGCTGAACTCTCCCATGGTAGGAAACCAGGCTAGTGGGCCAGATGCATTTTCATTCCTCTGTCTCCTTATTTATTATATTCCTTTGTGTTTTGTTCTTGCGAGTGCCAGCTGCATTTCCTGAAACAATATTTTTCATTGAGGGCATTCACTCCGTTGTCCTAGTTGTTTCCAGCAGACAAGCCGAACCTAGCTGCCAAGGTTTGGGTAGGCCAGAGAGGGCAGCGCTGACACTGGCATGCCAACAAAGCCTTTAGTTGGGAGTGATCTCACCCCTTTGTAAGCCTGTCTGTCTGCTTGATGGCCTGTGCTCTGTATGTGTGTATGCATGCCTTTTTACGGGTAAATTGCATGAGCAGGGTGTGTGGAATGGATAGATCCTACCCCTGTTACCTCAGTCCCTTTAGGCTTTATGAAGCTGGCAAGGAAAGGATGCCATGGCTGAGGGCAAGGCTGACTCTGCTCTCCCATCTCCCTCCTCCTGTTGCCCAAGGCCGCCCCACATGACCCCCGTCTATGCGCTTGGCTTGTTTTGATACTTAAAACTGAAGTGTCCTTGGCTATATGTTTTGGTGTGTGCATGCAAAAACATTTTCCTGTTTCACAAATAATGTAATGAGCGTAGGCTGGTTTGCATACCTATCTGCAACAGTCTGCTGGCACTCCCCCGTATCCCCCTTTTTTTTTTTTTTGCCTCAGCTGGTAAAAATGTTTCAGTTTTGCAGGGTGGCCATGGCAGCCGGTTCCCCTCTGATTGGAGTGGAAAATGACCCAGAGCCTTTAGCTGTGAAGCTCAGACCTGGCACACAGAGGAGGTGTGTCCGTTAGCAAAGAGGGTGGAGAAATAAAGAAAAGGGCTGTTAAGCTGTCACCACCCAGAATCGTGACCGTAATCACTGATGCTGTCCTCCACTCACCATGCTAGTCCACCTCAATTTGGAAACACGCACTGATTCATTTTGATTCTTGAAAACGAAAGATTGTTGGAGCTGAAAGAATAGTTTGGGTTTAAGTGCTTTTTTCAATAAATCGTCAATTTTTTTTTTTTTTTTGTACTTGAGTCATTATCAGAAAAGGCAGAAGTTGCTGCACAAATGGTACTGCAGTTTGTTTTGTTTTTTTGTTTGTTTTTGTTTTTTGTTTTACTTTTGTGCATGTCTTTATTGCCTTTATGCACACGCATGTGCTTAATCCACTGAATCATGTTTTCCCCAGGAATCATAACGTGAACAAGTGTTTGTGGAGACAGATGGCATTTGCTGAGTGCCACAGGAAACACAACGTCCCCTTCATACCGCTGCAGTCCGTCATGGTTTGCAGTCAGTCTGTTTGTCTGTCTCTGTTGTGGAAACGCACACAGATAGTGGATTTAGGCACACTCGGGCCTCTTTGCTGTCAACATACTAAAGAAATATAGAAAGTTCGTCCTGCTCGGCTCTCATTTCCCCGTGGGTCCTGAACTGGCAGCTGTGAGGAGCTGAGCAACTCTCACTGTTAGAGGTGAAGCCATATTTGGAGCCCACGGCTTCACTCGGGTGCGTTGATGTTTCAGCTGCAGGTTTCTCCAGGCTGTAGTTCAAGGACTTCCCTCACTGGGAATTTTTAACTAGAGTCTTCTTTCTCTTCTCCTTCCCCCTTCCACCCACGCATGCACATACACACATGACCACACACACACACTTTTTAGTTTGTGTTTTTCAGGTGGTTGCCAGGATTAGCTCTATCCAACAGTTTCCCTTATTGCTCCTCACTGTTCTCCATGAGATAAATGCAACATATGTGTTTTAAATTGAGGGCTACTAAGGATAAATAATAAGAAGGAGGATGATTTTGAGATTTGTTACCAAAGGTTTCTTGGCAACTACTTATGTCTAGAACCACTTATAATGCTCAAACACTTGCTTTCCCCCCTTTTAAACACGCATTTTTCAGTGAGCACAAAGGCCATGGTGATAGTTAGCTTCTATAAAAAGAAAAGGGCACAGGGCAAGGAAGACTAAATATATCTTTTAATATTTGCTGTCTTTTTTTCCCCAAGGTTTAGCTGGAATGTAATGTAGTGTATTTAATTGTAAGGAAAACATGAAGAAGCAAATTCGTAGGTGCTGAAACCATGCTCTCTCCATCTGCAAACAAAGGCGAATTTCAAGGTGTAATTCCTTTCTTTTGTTGTCTTTGAGTTGATTGGAAAAATTATATATCAAAGGCCAGCATGATTTTGTTTTGTTGGCCATGAAGATTTGTACTCTGTGCTCCAGCCATGACCTTAAATCATCATGCACTCCACGGGTGCAGTAGCAGTACAGTTTTACTTTTTTAAAGACTCAATTAAAATGTTCAGCAGCAACTTAGAAAGGAATTTATTGGTGTGTTGAAAAATGATGTTAATAAAAGAGAAGAGTTTTCACCTGTAAGGTTCATTAACAAGAAGGCAACAATGAGACGTGTCTGAACTTGAGTGGAGTGGGTCATATTGAATAAAATGAAGACATTCAACAGCAGTTAAGTGTGTTTGCTTAAACCTTCCCTGAATGACGAGCTATACCCTGCAGGGTGTGTGTGGAGTGCTTCCATTGTCACACCACTAATGGACACCTTTTTGCACCTCTGCGTTATTTGAGCAGCAGAGGCGCGATGTATACAGGCAGAGCTCTCATTTAGTTTTTCCAACGAGATTCTAAAGTGAATTTTTATTTTCTCAAATCTAACTTTGCCCACGCAGTTAAGCCAGTACTTGCTGTTTGGATAGTCCTTTGGAATTTGAAAAATCCAAGAACTTTACAAAGATTTATTTATTTTTGTTCTGCGAAAGAACAGAAAGATGGTGACAAGAGCAGATTAAGAATGACCTTTTACTTGTTTTTTTTTCCTCACTGTGAACTTGCTCCAATGTCATTCTGACAAAAAACAAACAAGAAAAACAAAATGAAGAGTTTGTCATAAACTGTACTGTACAAAATGTTTTCTCAGCTTGTAGTGCATCTTGGCTGTTGGTTACTTATTTTTTCTTTTTGTAAACAACAGTGCTGTTTATTTTTTTATTTTTTTTTACTGCCAACTTTTGTCTTTGAACTTGTAAGTTTTCATCTAACCTCAGGTGGCTGTCAAAGTTTTTACTTTACTACTGCTCAACATCTAGTAGTGGTTTGACACACAGTATTGTGCTTCAAAGAAAATCTTTGCTCTTCCTTTTTTTATTTAAAAGTCACTTTACCTTTTCCAGAAGCAACACTTGTGCATTGCATTTACTGCTCTTTAGCAGGAGGCTAAAATACCCTCAGACGACTGCAGCGAACACGGTACATTAGACCTGCACACATCACTATTACAGCTTTGTCACCGCGAGAATACTAGAGTGCATCTTGTTGTGATGCAACAAGATGCATCAAGACATGATTTTTTTTTTTTTTTTTTATAAAATCACATTTTTGCTAGGATAAGTCACAGAAAAAAAAGTTTTGTGGTGAATTATTCCACCTATAAGTCATTTGTATTCACTAAAGCATCATGGTATTTCTCTAATTCTTTTTCTGTGATTTTATAGTCTTCCAATGTCCCATTTTTGTGAATAAAATGTTTTGACTTACAGCCATCTTTGGTCAAATTAAGGTCTACAGTTCAAGTAGTCCAAAAAAACCAAAAAAAAAAAACCCCAAGCATTCTTTGAAGGACTGCATATCGCCCACCACCTTTCAGGCCAGAATTTTAAACTAAGACTGAGAAATAACTTAGTTGTAGTCATTTTAGTCAAACCTTGAACATAACATGTACAATCTAATGTGATGTTGCAATATCTATCTCTGAGTTATAGTCATTTTTGTGAAGGCTATGGTCGATCTGCTGTGGCAGCCATCTTGAATTGGGTTGAGTTCAAAAGTTAATCAGTTGTAGATGTACAGCCATTGATTACTTTCTGAAAGTTTCATTAAAATCTGTTTGTGATTCATGAGATATTTTGTTAACGGAACAGACACCTACACACACGCAGACGTGGGACAAAACATTATTGCTCTGCCTTTGAAGCGATAAAGCATATGGTTGCCATCACAATAAGCTGTTAATATGCTCGTATGTAACGACTGAGGGATTGACATTTTATACTGGAAATTTGAGAGTTGTTAGTGGTTCATTTAACTGTGAATATTTCATTTAAAATGTTAATAGTCTACCACCTTTAAGCATTCGGTTCATTTCATTTTACTCCTCTATAGAGGTGTCAGGACATAAAATTACACAAAACTAGGGGTTAGGGTTTTTTTTATTTCACTTTATCTGCCCTGCATCCTCCAAAATGCTTGTTTTGGACCGCTCCAAGATCAGCTATTTTATTATGCTGCTTGAAAATCATGAATCTGACAAAATATTTTCAATTAAAGACAGGTGGAAAAAAAGACATATTTAAATAAAGACGTATGATTTGGGATGAAGAGATAAATGACGCAAAACTGATATAATAATCATCCATTCTATAAAGTACACTCGAACTGCTCCATCTGATGTAACCCCTACATGCTTATCCATCTGTGATTACTATACTGTGAATATTACATTAAGATAGGGGGAGAGCCTGATACAAAAGCAGTGAAGGATTTTTTTCAGAAATCTGGCATGATTGGCTGGTCTTTCTTCTTCCTGTGTCTGACTGATGCGTCTCTGCTGGCTGCTTCACTCGGTTGTTTTTGCTGTGGTTTCTAGTCGCTAGCGAGCAAGCTCCCTGTGGATATGTGATGCCGTGCCCCTGGCTGCAGTTCACACACTCACCCTGCCTCTTTTTTTATGCGCGGGGGGGGGGGAGCAAGAATGTTTACCGTGCTGTGGAACTGCCTGCTTCCCAGCTTGTCTGCCTCAGCCCCAGACTCAGACCAGAGACAGAGAGAAAAAGACATTGGGGGAAGGAGAGAGCACAGCATCTTTCTTCTTTCCCTCCCTCTGTCTCTTTTCGCCAATTTCTCCCTTCCTCCACTCTTACTTTTATATTTCTTGTCTTCGCCTGCCCTCTAAAGGCCAAAGGGCTTTGCGCTCTCTATGTAAATGTGTGTGTGGCAGCCAGACTGCATCTGGCTGGTGCATCAGACAGCGGCTTTTGCTCAGCATGTGAACTCCCTCTCTCTGCTGTAGCTTCAGAGCCTAGGTCTCAGTGAGGCATTTTCACATTTACACACACACACAAAGAGTGCTGTAATTACCCTATGCTCTCGTGTAATCCCTCAGGTGTTGTATTTATCTCCATTGCAGCATATCTGACACTCAGAGCCAATACCTGGATTCACTTCAGTCACAGTCGCTGCACCAAAAAAAAATTTCCCAAGGCTATAGTCTCCTAACACCATGTGCATGTACAGTATATGTGTATTACAATGTAATATTTCTATGTAATAATTACATCATAGAAATTGTAGTTTTTATGTTCAAATATGCAGTCTAGCTCTTGATTTGACCATTGATGTGTATAATAATAGCTGCGTTGGAAGATTAGAGCTTGCTGCATATCGTTTGATGCATACAAGAACCAACGGATTCTCTTGTTCTGTGAGTCAAACATACAACAAACAAAGAGGAAAAAATATTATCGCAAAAGACAAAATTTTTATTTTTATTTTGTCAATTAAAGATATTGATGCAGGTTAGGTATGTAAATGTGACAATCTGTAGACAGGAACACACCGACGGTTCACTTTCAGGCAGGCACATCTAGAATCAAACTTGAATGCTTTCAGGCTCTCAGGCAAGCCGAGCTCAGGGCCGTGCTGCAGGGCCCCCCCCCCTCCTCCACGCATCAGAGCCATGCATCTGATTGGAGGCTGTCTGTCAGCTGGGTTTGACATGATGACGGTGGGGGAAACTCTGCTCACAGGGCTGTTTTTGAGAGACATGGTAGACGGGACTAATAACACTGCTGAAAGATTGCCATTATTTTTGTACCTTTATATTATCTGTATGTGCAGTATATTTGGATTTGTGACAAGTATGTGTCTCATGGAGATCTTTGTTCATTATACTGTTTAATGGAAGTTAAAGAAGAGTTCTGCTGTATTTATAATACTTTTCAAACAGAAGATTTACTGCATAATAAGTGGAACTCTGAACCTTCTGATTTCTTTACGACACCTAAACAGTTTGAAAACACTCCATCTACAGGCTTCTTTAAGAGCTCAATCCAACACTTTTCTTCCCCAAAGGCAGGAACACAACAGGAGTATTTTCAACATGTCCAAAGGGCACAGTAATGAAATCAGTTTTTCTGCAGGCACAGTGTTGCTTGTGACCACGTCTCTGCATGGGAAACTATAGAAATCCAAATTCTGGTGGACTTGCTGAAACCTTTCACAATGCATCATGCCTGAGTTGATCAGCTTTGCACATTAAAGTCACTCCTCCAGATTGAGCGTAATAGCGATAACCACTCCTACTGATATTGAGGACAGCTTGTTACAGAGACCTGGTGATTATGACCCACTGTGAACAGCCTCGCTTCATGCCAGCACCCACCCCCCACCCCCGCCTTTTTCTTGTGACCACTTTGATCAAATCTGCATTCTTGCGTCTTTGACTGCTGCCCCTGACGGCTGACCCCAGCATTTAAAAAGAAAAATCCTTGCTTATGTGAAGGTTTATGCAGATTAATGCCACAATTTATGCAGATTAAGTTTTTTTGCCACTCGTATTTAAAGCGCTGACCTACCCACTAACATCTACATTAGCTTTTACTGATTATCCCATAACTGCTACACATGTTCTGAACACAGCAGCTGACAAGACATGGAGCAATTATGGAATTCGTAACATTCCAGTTATACGTATATATTTTCATTTTAAATAGTTTAATCTACAAAATGACTGTCCTTTGTCAAACTACGCCCAGTGTGCGTGGTTCATGATGCTACACACACGCAATGGTCCCTCCTTTAAGACATCATACATCCTGCAGCCCCACAGTGTCTGTCAAACAGAAAACAACTGCCAGCAGTGGCGTCAAGCAGCCTTTCAGCTGTCTGTATGTCACACAGAGCCTCCACAGAGCCGTAAACTCGCTCATAAGTGGCAGCAGCATTGCCAAGGTTGAACAGTCAAGTGCCATCAAGTGTAGTTTGCCATAGAAATGGGTCTATCTGAAAGCAAACAAAGGGCTCACTCTTGACTCGACCCGTTCCGTGTAGGCTAAATGTGCAGAGGCCTGTCTGACACTGGAAAATGGCTTTCAGCCTGAATAGAGAGAAGAGAAACAAGATGGTAAATGTCACCATTATAAGTTTGCTAGCTTTGTAAGAAGAATGGGAAAAAAAAGTGTTGCATTCAGCTCTGACTGTCACATTCAGTTTGAATGCAGTGAAGCGGTACTGAAAGGGTAAAGTCAAGGCTGAAGGAGATGTTTTGATACTTATAAACCTACATGTGTTGTTGCACAGTCACACATTATTTAAATCGATGAATAACTTTCGCTATCACACATCACTTTTATTATGAAGCCCAAACAAAGCAAAATGTTGGTGTCACAGTCAAGATCTGCTCCGAGCCAGAACGCACCAGTAGCTCCAGAGCCTCAGTCGATGGCGATGAGCTCGCTTACAGCAGTGCATCAAAAAAGCAGAGCCCTCGTCAGGTCACTAACCCTCTGCACCTTTAACACAAACACAAAGTGACCTGCCAGTCACTGAGCTAAGGCGAGGTGTCAGCTGAAGTTAGCGCTGAAGTGAGCTAATAGGCACGTCTGGCACTGAGGGCCACTGGGAAAACAGCTGTTCATTTAAACCTTCCACTTTTCACACTGTGTTTGGATGAGAGTTTCTCTTGGCGTGTGTATGTGTGGGTATACCGTGTATTTCTGTTACCTCGTCCTGCCGTTGACCCGTGTCACATCTCTTCTCCCTTATTTGATAATGATGCAGCAGTCTGAGGTAGCTCGGCTGCAATTCTGTTTCGTCTGGGCAGTGATGTTATCACCAAGCCCTAAACTCGCTGTTGACATTGCACTTATTAACCTCCGAGTCTGGGGTCAGTCTGCCTCTTTAAAATGTTTAAAATATGATAATTATCCATGACTCTGCAGCTTGACAAAAAGTCTAAGTGGATATTACTTTATAGATTTACAACTTAAAGTTTGGGACCTTCTATTCTTTGCTAACTATTTATATGTGTTTGTGACCTATGCTTCTTATAAAGTGAAACATACTTAAATTTTTCTTATTTTTTTCAGCTCTTTGAGACAGTGGTTTCTTTAAAACAACACAATAACAAAATGCTTCTGAGTATTTATTTTCAAACATTTAGGAAAATATTAGTTGTGGATTGATTTTACTGTATTTTTGCTTATGTGTGTGTTTTGCACCAAACCTGCGCAGCTCATAAAGCAGTTTTGATTTGCGTAAAAGATGTCCATGATTAGGAAAAATAAATGCAAATGGATCTGATCCTGATCACCTCTGTCCCCACCAGGCTCGGTTCTTCTGCGGCAGACTGATGGAGATGGACAGGCTCTGCTGGATCTGGTCTCTACGGGTCAGAGGGAGGAGCTCCTCCACAATGCGCAGGTCGGAGACTCGAACCGGAGAAACAGAGTGACAGAGGTCCTGAACCTTCCTCTCCTGGAGGCTGGATCCTGTCTGCTGGGCCACCTCGTTGTCTCCTACCAGCTGGAGCGGGGTCTGCCTGGCCTCATTCAGCCGAGCGACAAGCCCCACAGCCTGGTCTACAAGCTGGTCAGAGCCTTGGAGACACACTCCCTCCAAAAGGTGACCATGGACTGGACGGATCAGCGGGCAGTGAGGCTGGTGGAAGATGTAGAGACACTGTTGGAGCTCAGCCAAGGGAAGCACCAGGAACAGGTGTGTGGGGGTGTGAAAGAGTGCACAGGAGAAAACACTATGTTCCTGATGAAGATACTGGAGAGTCTGAGGTCATGTGGTGAAGCACTAGTAGCTGATCTGTGAGATAAGATTAACACCCCACAAGATGAATTTCACAGCATGTCATTTATTGTTGGCAAAAGAGAAACTGTTAAATATATGTTTGTGTGATTTACCTAAAGTAACATCACTGGTACTAAACGCCTCATCAGCCTGAATTGTACTCATCATTTATTATTGCATTCAGGTTCCTCCAAAAGCTTGTGATTTTGAGTGATTTCTACAAATATAGGGTTTAACACGCGTTTGTTGATTAAAAAAAAATAAAATAACTCAGCCAGTTTTACAGATTGAGCTGAAATTTGGTGTGG
>JAOXNZ010000001.1:14671708-14702455 GCA_028566095.1 Kryptolebias brasiliensis | reverse complement strand
GTTTGGGTTTTTTTTTTGTTTGTTTGTTTTTCACATTTCACTGAAAACTTTAACTACCTCACATTTTTCATAACTGTTTCTATCTTTGTTCTTTTTTTTTTTTTTTTACAAAATAAATGCAAATACATCATATGTTTGTTCTGTTTAGTTTTTACATTTCCTTTTATCATGTCGGGCAAAAGTCCAGTATTATTTGAGGTGTGGGGATCAGATAGATTATGTATTTGTCGTGAAAGCCACAGACTTATCCTTAGCTTTTTATAGATAATGTTTTCTTCCAGAGTTTACAGTTTACATAAATAAATTTTTGTCCCTCAACCTGTGAAATGTCCCCATGTTTCAGTGATTGTAATGTGAAGCGTGACTATTGCGCTCCCATAATTAACAGGTAAAGAATTTTTTCAAGACATTTAGAAGGCTTTTCCTTTAAAACACATCTTTATTCATGGCACCAAACTTTTGATGCTCCAGTTTGTGACAGACCTCCACTTGGCCTGCTCCATTCCTGTTAACTACCATTACTTGTTCAGCGCACTAGATAGCTCCTTAGAAGAGATGTAGTGCTGTTAAGGTAGTTACAAGCTTTAAAATTCTGATCGAGTGTTTTGTAAGTAGACTATGAAGACATAAAAGGAACCTAAAAGACTCAAATATCAAATCTTGCAATATTGTGTTCTTTTCCTTTTTTCCACAAAAAATGTGCAACTTGTGCTCAAATGTTGAAATTTGAAATGTAAACATGCGATGACCTCAATAATCCACACATTGTGAACATAATAAAAAATATTTAATCTGTTTTTTTAGGTTATTTTTATCCCAAAATAAGCAACATAGATAAGATGCTATTCATTAATCAAATGAGCCATATGCAACATGTTTTGCCCTTTCTTACAGAAATTGTGGAAACGTCGTTGGCTGGGCACAAATAAAATAATATTACAGGCAAAGAACATTGCAGGCAAAGACACATCTTAGAAAATAAAGGCAGGCATACACCTACTTTACAATATTGTCACCACACCATCAACAGGCATACTGTATAAAATACAACCATAAATTAATCAGCAGTAATCTTTGTACAGTATTCTTTTTTTTAAAAAATAAAGTCTTGTTACAACTTGTTGCAAATAAAAGTGCTTTGTTTTGTTTACAGCTGTCAGTCTGATACATTCTTCTAATATTTTTTTTCCTCTACATTATACAAAAATCACACTTTGGTTTGCTTAAAACAGAGCTGAAACAAAATAAATTCAAATAAAAGACACATTTAGATGCTGCACCACACAACCATCACAACCACAAATGGCTGCAAAATGTCTACATGATGCAGTAAAAACATACATGTCAGATACTCAAGCAGTTCCTTCAAGCATTAGGAAAACATTTGCTTATGAGTCACAGAGTGTTAGTTGTGAACACTAATCATCAGTTTGTGGTGCTGCTCTTAAAGAAAACAAAAATATTGGCTGTACTCTGACAGATCCTGTTGATATTTAAGCTCTGAAATGGATGGATGAGGATGAAGGAAGCACGAGAGGGTCGAGGTGATGGCACGGAGACAGACAGAGGAGGTAAGAGAACGACAAAATGGCAGAAAGGAGCTTTAAGCTGCAGTGAACAGGGGTTTACGAAGTTAAACACAGACAAGGGGAGGAGAGGGAACCAAAAGAGGTAGAGGCAGGGATCAATAGGATGAGATGAGACCTCCTCAAACACAGCCTGCGCTGTGATCTTTCAAGAGATGCTCGGGAAGCAGCCCAGGAGACTGTTCCCTCAGACAGGGTCGCAACCCTGCTCACTGACGAATGAGGGAACCGCAGAGAGAGCAAACGGAGAAAAGCATGACGGGAAGTGGCTTCTGAAACAGCAACACACACACACACACACACTCCTCCATCCCTGACATCTCAGGCCTAAGTCCCTTCGGAGCCTTGTCTTGTCACACGATGACTTGCTGCTCATCTAGCATCTTTGCAAACTGAACAGCAAAAAACAGCTGGTGCTTCTGCTGCACCAAACACACACACACACTGACTGATTCTAGGCATCAGTCTAGAGCTGGAGGGGGGATGCAATTGTAACACACATCATGACAGAAAAGCAACAAATCTTTGATTGCGTAAACGTGTGTATGCAAACACTCTTACGCTGTAAACACACAGCTCGCACATGCAAGCCTCTGTCTCTGGAAAAGGCTGATCAAAGTTGAGCTGTGGGCACAGGAGGTGGGGCAGATGGAGAGGGCGGCCAGCCTGGGGCACAGCATCACAGAGAGAGAGAGAGAGAGAGAGTGTGTGTGTGTGTGCACGCCTGAGAGAGAGAAAGTGTGTTCCTGCTCAAATGCGACATTCTGTTTTCGTCTGCGAGCAAGTAGTTACACGATGTGCAAGATTTCTACAACGAGATGTGTACTCTCGTGAGAGGATGAGACTCTTTGTGTCTGCATTCATGCGCGTGCAGGAGAATGCTCGTGTGAATGCTCTCATGTGTGGCCGCCGAGGCAGACACACAGAGATGAGAGAGGAGACCGGCCTTTCAAACAAGATTAGGGCTGTGGCTGCCTACAGGCCTGCCTGATGACACTCTGCATAGACTGGGTGACATCTATATAAACGGTGCGACTTTGGGCTGACTCTTCCTCAGAAAGAAGGTGTCTGGTTGACTGGCAATATTAATGTGATTTTAAGGGGTTTGGGGAAGTATTCTTCAACTGTGACCTCCTCTTAATTGTGTAGTACCCCAAGGCTCCATTTTAGGCCTTCATTCTTTTCTCATTATGTGTCAGTTACCCAAACAAAAACAAAATAGGAATAATTTGTTTGGATAGTCTAGTTTAAACAGTCTTGACAGTACCCATTAAATTCTCATTGTTAACTAGGAAGTTGTCAAGATTAACTTTTTTCAAAAGCCTACATCCTAATACATGACCTTGAAACATTAATTAAGGACATTATTAATTATTAATTAAGGACATTAGCTGCTTTTGGACATTCCCAGGTCCAAAAACAGAGGTGACAGAGCCTTTTTGGTGGTGGCACCTAATCTTCAAAACATCTTGTTTTGAAAATCAAAACTGTTGACGCCATTGATCACTTTAAATATGTACTTAAAGCCCATTTCTTCTCACTGGTTTTCACTTAAGCAAAGTATACTGACTTCTATTGTACAAAATAGAGTACATTTATTTGTTTTTACAATCTGTTTTATTTGAATATGTTTGAGTGTTTAATTTAAGTTATGTTAAAGGACTTTAAATGTGCTGTAGAAATAATGACTTATCTGAGCATCTAGTAGGGATCAGGTACAACATTGAATAGTGGTGCTGCAGGTGGTTGGTCAGATTTTTTTGTCTTTATTGTTGGAAATTTGAGAGAAGTTTATTTGGCTCCTGCATTAAAGCACAGACAGATACCACAACAAGCCCATATCCTGTTGGTCCAGATTTCCGTTTGTGTAGAGGAACATATCTGGAGGCTACTGCCGTAATTGCTAATCAACTTGGCTAGCCGAGTTAAGTGGAGACAATCCAAATGACTGCCAGTGAACACAACATCATTAACAAAAAGGGGATGAAAACAAAGTTGCTTCAGTACAAAAACAATTAGAAAATACAAAACATTTTACCAAAATTGTTTCATAAATATAGTACAAGCTAAATGGATTATAACTTGTGGTACAGAATTTAAGGCGTGTATTTTTGGAAATGTGGATGAGCACAATTATCTCTTGCAGCAGTGAAAAATGTCTAATTTTACTTGTGTGACACCTACTATGACAATAAAAAAGTAGTCATATTAGCTGTCAGAGTGAAGGAGAGAAGTGAGATGAGCAGTGCACAAGCCTGACGTGAAAGTCATCCTGTACACACTGTACACACTTATTGTTTGAATAACTTTTGAGTTTTCTTGTACATTGTCTCATACAAAAAAATTACACTTTGGGGAATTGTAACAATCAAAATTAAATTAGGTTTAAAACTAAAATGGGAAAAATGGGAAATAAAAAAAAATGGAAGGTCGAGTCGAGTCGAGCTACTCTGCTCCTCAGTGTCCGACGTTGGACCAGCAGGAGAAAAGAGAAGAAGAAAGGAGTCCGTGGGTGGACGCCGTGATCTACCCGGGGTTGTTTTTCTTCCTTTTATTTGGACTGGGATTGGGATCCAGTTTCAGCTCTCGATACTGCACCTGTTAAAACACACACAGACACACACAAACACACACACACCACCCGGTCAGGTGGAAAGAGCAAAGGATGCTTGAAAAGCACAGAGACCCTCCAGAGGCTCCGGTCCAGCTGTGTGGAACAGTGGCCTCGGGGAAGGGATTACACACTGATTACAACACAAACGTGCACACAGACACACAAAAGCACGACAAGTTACACTGTTCAAAGCTTCACATACACTCATGTTCACTCACAGATGCAAAAAAACATTTTTTAATACACACTTACTTCCACAGATGTGTAACAGTGGCCTAAGGGAAGGGATCATACAAACAAACAAATACCAGGGCAAAGACTCATGGGAAAGATTGGAGAGACAACAGTCATCTTAGCATCACAAAATGGCAGAAAAACAAGAGTCAGACAGGCAGCAGGAAAAAATATGCAACGTAACCCTTTCAGTTTCCAGAAAGTTCTTTTTTTGGCCCGTTGTTGGTACAAAACACTAATATCTGACAACAACATACACTTCTACAACCTTGTCTTTTCTCTCAGGTTGTCTGAGCTGCTGTTAGAAACCAGAAAGCGGTCAGTCTCTGTAGAACTCTTCCTGATGAGCTCCTTTTTCCATACAGGCTTTCCAGTCATCTACCTACAGCTCTGCTCAAAAATTTACATAAACCTTAGTGTGATGACAGTATGAGGTTTCCAGCTTTTCACTAAGGGTGAAAAGTTGTACACTATGTGTATTCAAAAGGCAGAAAAAGTAATCATGGGTTTTCTGAAATCAGAACAAGGTCGAAACTACACAAGCTCAAAAGCATACATATACTCACGAAGATTATTAATTTAGTTGTGGTGAAAGTTCTAAAATGGCTTAATTTGCCAAGGCTTCCCAAGTTCCTCTTAGTGATTATGACTGATTGCAGCTGATAGCTTCTTTGTGCCAACATACTAAGAGTTTATTTGACAGAATATTGAGTGAATAGAAAATTGAAAAGTCAAAAACACTCATTGCATTTAAGCAACTTAGCCTGGCACATAAACAGACAGAAGGAAAATATGTAAAGGCTGAAATCCTTTAAGTTTTATAACAGTTTTTTTACTCTTTTTTTTTTCAGAAATATAAAAAAAGATGGACAATTTCAAGCATCACATGATATGACTGTTTGTGTATACAATTTAACAACCTTAAACAATAATATGGTCAACACCAACACAATCTTTCTGCTATGTTCTTCTTATATAACTATGGCTTTTGTTCAAAGCTGATTTTCAGTTATTGAGGAGCCTTGTGTTGCTTCATATTACCTGAATTCAGTGACTTGTTGCATGGCTACAAAAGCCGTGGTAGTAATTTCTCCTAAACTAAAAGAAACTGTGGCATTTTGGGAAATAACTGATTTGTTTTCCTGCTGAGAAACAGATAGAAACATGATGTGGTTGTTAAATCTGTAAACTGAATATGAAGCTGTAGACGGCAGGAGGTAAGACCAGGGTTATAAATCAGTCGAAACAGAAAGAAACTGTTTGGCTCTATTTAAATGAAAAATAATTCAACATTTTAAACTGAAGTCTTACAGGGGTTATTCTCTGTAATATTTCTTAGCCTGAGCAAGTGACATTCTAGTTGTGTTCTCTCTGCAAGAATGTTGAGCAACCAGCAAAAAGGAAGTCTTAATATCAGCAACAAAGCAAATGGCTTCCCTAAAATGTCTAAACCACATCTTTCATACTATAATGAACTAAAACATGTCTTATTAGTTGACTTCTATTTTTTAATCATTACTGTTTTGATAATAACTTTAAAAAGAACATTTTGGAAGCACACTGCAATCTTTTAAATAATGTTCAGTATTCTCACTGAGAAAGATACACCCATTCCCCAAGAGGAAGTGATCCCCACTTGATGTGAATCTTTGCAGATGCACACAGATGGTGAGCAGTTCTAAGAAGAAGAAGAAACAAACTGTTCTTAACTGAAAGTGATGGACACTTAAATACAACAGCACCACAGCAGCTGAACAACCAAAGACTTTCACTAGCAGCCATTCCCTTTCAATTGTACACACATGTACACACACAAATACAGCTGCTGGCTTAGATAGATTCAAGACACTGACAAGCACTAGCCACTGAATCAGAATACTAATAGAAAAAAAAAGACTAGACTTAAGACACTCAGCACCAAAGAGCCAGTACTGTCTAAGAAATAGCTTGTACGTTGATGTACTATAGGCTACTCTGCTTGTCTGACTGACTGACACTCGCTCTGATTCCTCAGGCAGACAGCAAACTGACATCAATATGGTTTCTCTGTTATGTCTCATGGTGAGTCTGTCTACTGTGGACGGGAACGGCAGCGTCTCAGTACTGGCTGGGAACAAGCCTTTATCATGCATCTTGTACTGACTTGTACTGTCGCTTCAATGAAGCCTTCCGGTCCTCTGCCTGGAAGGCACAAATCCTAGATGCAAAAATGCGGGTCTGTGTGTGCGTTTCTGCTTTAAAGCAAAATATCTTGCACCCACAAATGAACAAAAGACATTTCTCTGGGGCATTTCAGTTCGCTGTCTTGCAGTGGTGGACAACAATGTCCTGTTTATGTGCTTAACAGGAGTTGTTGGGCTTGTATTTATATATTTATTAACCTTTATTTAACCAGGCAAGTCCCATTGAGATCACAGATCTCTTTTTCAAGGGAGGCCTGGTCCTGAAGGCAGCCTTACATGCATGTTTTTAGACTGTGGGAGGAAACTGGAGCACCCGGAGTAAACCCACGCAAACTCCACACAGAAAGACCCCAGGTCCAACCCGGGGCCTCAACCCAGGACATGATTGCTGTGAGGCAACAGTGCTAACCACTGAGCCGCCGTGCTGCCAATTTGTTGCTCCCTGTGCCTTACTAGGAAGCACTCATTTTAATCTGAATACTCCTTACTACTGGTTCACAGTATTCTACAGAAAAATACATCTTATTTGATGCAGTGACAAAAGAGCAAAACTAGAAAATGGTCTAAAGCATTCAAGGTAGAAGAAAACGGAAGACAAGGGAGCAGATTCCTTTACAGCACTGCCAACTAAACCACACAACAGAAAAAAAAAAATTGGTGGATAATAAGAGTTTAATGTAGCTCTAGCTGCGATCAACGACAGTCCTGGATCCATGGAAGAACAATTGAATGAATGACTGATCAATTAATTCACCGATCCACAAAGAAATAGCAACAGATCTGCATGAAGTGTAATGGTGTATTTGCTAATTTCAAGTATCTTCAAGCAAAGTAGAACAGAAAAGCCACTTTCACTAAATTCTTTCTTCATGTAAAGCTTCTTTTTCCATTCTGTTCTGTTAGCTTTAAACAAGTCAGCATGGATCCAAAAGTAGGGCAGGTATTGTGCCGGATCACTTGATGTTATTGGTCCCACTTATACGGCCAAACGCCTACAGCAGCGAAAAAAAACTACGCAGCAGTTTAATTCTGCACGGTGACATTCCTGTCCAAACAAAACTCTTTGTGAGTGTATACAAACAAAGAAAAGTTTGCTTGTCAGTACAAAGTAAGAATCTTTTTTTCTCATGTAGAGTAGCAAAGGGATCAACAAAAAGAAATGGTGCAGGGGGAAAAAAAAACAACCATTTCAATCAAACAAGAGTTCTTTCTCTGAAGAGCTGCCAGACAGGAGAAATGTGGCTCATATGCGTCACAGGTTCAATCCCACCTTACAGGTGACAGGCCTGCCTGATGCTACACCCTTGGCTCCCCGTTCACCTTACCTAATAACACACACACACACACTATAATGCGTGCAGACACACACAGGCGCCCAGACAACAAGAGCTAGTTAAAGTCAAAAACAGACAAAAAAGCAGGGGAGGCAAGGAGAAAGTGGGGCGTTAGCAAAAGAAAATATATCGGAAGAGGGTAAAAGTATAAAGTAAGGTAATGCAGCAAGCACATAACCAATTTAGGAACACAAGTGGGGAGCTTAAAGGGGAAAATAGACAGGAGAAGAGGTGTGTTAAGACCCAACGCTGCTCAAAGGATCCTCCACCCTCGCTCCTCTCTGCTCCCAAATGTTGACAGTACAAGTGCAAAACAGGCTTTGAAGTGTGCTCTGCTGAAGGGGTGCCGTGTACCGCGCGTCGTGCTTCGTTTAACAGTGTTACCCATAAAGCATCCTGGGACCTGCTCCTCTCTCCCCATCTTACTGTCTTTTATTCTCTTTCTCTCTCTCACACCGAACCTTTTGACAGGGTTTTGATGATGCCGGTGTGGGCAGACAGACAAGGTGGGTGATGGTGAGGGGGAAAAAAAAGGCAGATAGGTGAGTAAATAAACAAATTTTAAGAAGTAAAAGAAGTGTCATTTTAATGACACTATGTTATTCTCCAGTTTATTCGCAAAGAGGGCAAAAATCTCAGTGGTTTTCATCTTAGGTGACACCTAATGGAGCATGAGGGTTATTAAATGTTTGCAGGGAAACACTAATATCTACACTTCAAACATCTGCAGAGTGGCGGAGTCAGCGCTCAATCTATTGTTGTGTTGAAAGAAATGCCATACTATGGTGACATAAGGGGAAGGGGAAAAAAAAGAACTGCAGCAATGAGAGAAAGTTTTGCCTATTAGCTGCAGTGACAAGACACAAACTGAATAGTGACTAATTGTCTCTTTTCAGTAAAATGTTTAAAATTGTCTCAAAAGTGACAAAGCGAAGAGGGGAGACACTTCTGCTGGATGTGACTGATGGTATCTGGCAATGTTTCAACCCTTAACTATGCTGCCTTCACTTCCTGCACGTCCACTGAGGTTTCACTGCAAACATAAATGTTGCCTAAAAATATTAACTCGACTCCCTGCTGCTCATTAGGCCCTAAATTGGAATTCATGCTTATTTTTGTATTGGGGATTTCATCCAGCTCCTTTACAGCTATCATAAAGGGCCACTTGGCATGCTAATTGCGTTGGCCCTACTTATGCTCTCCCCAGCTCACATTCCTAATGGTGTCATAAAACATGCTAGTGCGGCAGCACATCCCAAACGCCAGGTAGGGAATCAATTTGGCCTTGTTTAGGAAGAAACTGAAGATTCTCTGATAAGGATCATAAAGATGGCTTACACTGTGAAAGATCAAAAACAGACACATGAAACCGTTAAACAGGGAGGGAGAGTCGTGTTAATCTTTCACACAAACAAATCCTACACACCATGCCAGGCTTTAAAATAGCTGCTCACAGAGGAAGTTAATGATTTAAGTAAACTGTTTAGGCAGTAAAATAGAATTCCAGGTTCCAATACACCACTGTGGTTTGAGTTTTTAAAAGATGTTTAGCAGTGTTGCTATAGGCATGCTGCTTTGACTAGCTTTCTTTGCAAAATCAAAGTACCTTCTATTAACTGTACATCTGAGGAAAAACAATTGTTCCTAAAGTTCCTTTTCTGTAACTGCACACTATAAACAAAAATAAAACTACACTGTATGAGAATTAAACCTAGGTTTTGGGGTACTTTAAAACTATTTCAGTTATGATGGACTGTGGTTCAGTATAGCTGCCCTTTGTAAATAAAGTCATTAGAACCTCATCAGTTCTGGTTGCACCGAAGCACCTCTAAATGATGCGGAACAGTGCACCGAAGCACACCCACCCCACCTTAACATGCACGACTGCTGGGAGAAAACTTGTGGGTGTGATTATTTATGTGTGTGAGGTCACACTGAGGCCTTGAAATAGCACTTCATTAGTCATCCTTGGTGTCAGGCATAGTGGACCTGTGCACCAATGCCAGCGGGTGCTACAGACACGTGCCCGTGAGGGGATGCTCCATTTGGATCCCAGCAATTCTCTGCATCATCCGAAAGCCTCGAGGGTTTTAATACACACTGACGTCTTTGACCCAGTAAGGCGGGGGCAGGCAATGAAGTGAACCTACCACCGGAGGCATAGGCGGGGTAGGCCACTGAGCAGAACGTTCTGGTCTGTTTTTAGCCACTGACCGCAGAGTAGTGAGTATCCTCGGAAAACTAACCTTTGCATTCAGCAAGAAAGTTATCATCTGTATTTTAACTTTTCTGTTACTTATGTATACAAGCCGTACCCAACTGAGACATATCAAACAATTAATCAACTCCATTTGCACTTTGTCTCAAATCCTCGTTTTTTTAGTTTCCATCGTCATCATTTCACCATTTCATCATGCTGCTGATTTTACCTCCTCTCAACACATCTCAGTTCTCTGTAAATCTCAGCAAAACCTCGTAAGAATTACCATTCCAACAACTGCAGGAATAAATGTACAGTAGCACTTACAGTTTAACTAACATGGTACGTAAAACTCCAGAGTCACAGGCACTAAACCAGAGCATCTGCCCCCACCTTTCCTAGCCAGCAGGCCCTCATTAGGAGCCTTGTAAAGGCTTCGTACCTGCCGGGCTTGGGGCCCTTCACCCGCTACACACCCACAGGCTCCAGGTGTGTAAGGTGGCTGCACTTCACCAAAGGGGACAGCTTGGGCTCATTTAAGTTGATGGCTTGCCCTGTGCCTGCTGCTGCAGCAGGCCCCTGTAAACTACAAAACTGCACTGGGGCCGAAAGGGGGAGAGCAGGGAGGGTGTTACAGGGAGCAAGGATTATGACTCTGTAAAGATGAAAGACGTCATGGGCAACAGGCGATCAAAGAGGAAGTGTGTCAGCACTGATGTGGCAGGGGATTGGTCGTATCAGAGGCCCCAGGTCATTTAGCTCTAGCCACCATCTGTGTATGTGTGTGTCTGGGTGTGTGTGCATGTGTGTGTTGAACTTGGCTCAGCATGGCTTATGAGCCACAGAGGACACCGGTGGGGCTGGATAACACCACAGCTTTCACAAGCTGCCACTTAATTGCTGTTTAAACTCCACTTTGTCTCACGTAGCACAGCATGTTGTAGTTAGAAGACACACACGCACACACACCTACTGTACATTTTACCTTTGAAAGTATCTGAAGTCTCAAGTCAAAAAGTTAATCTGATCTCACGGTTTATGTGAAAGCAGAACTGCAAGGGGTCAGTAAACTGTTGATTTATGCTCTGCTCCAATTACTAGGATTGCTGAGAAGCAACAGCTAACTGTAATTGTGTGTGAGAGTATATGTATGGAGTCAATCAACCTAGTTATATGCTGGGCACTAAACTCACTTAACCCTGTTATCTTACAACACAGCTCCAGCTATGTAAGAGGAAATTGAATTAGTCTAGGAAGCTATTAATAGGAAAAACACAGAAACTGCTTTAAAATAATTAGATTAGATGTCTGCATGGCTAAAACAAAGGACAGTACGTTCACCCTACAAGTACAAAAAGTACAACAATGCAGAACAGAGGCTGAGAGAAGAAAAATGGACACAGGAGACAGTAAATGGAGGTCCAACCCCAGCCAAAGCCTTGACCTGACTTATATGATGTCAAAAAAGAAAGTTCACCCACCACTTGTACATCTGAAGGTACCCTGGACAGAAAGTCCAGCAGCTCATTGTTATCAATGGTGTAAGGGTCTCGCAGCTTCTTGGTGAATTTATTTATCCCTGTTAGAAGAAAAAACAATAGAGGTAGGTAGGGAAAAGATGGTAATAAATGACACATAATTGAACATCTTGATAAATGCACTACTATCTTTATGATCTCTGTAATTCAACTTCGTTCTGTTTCTCCAACATACTAAAATGAACAAAACATGGAATTAAAACAGACACTGCAATGGGATTTAAAATGTTCATTTTGATACTCGTGCATTTTTTATTCACAAAAAGACAAAAATGGCTTACCCCAGATTAGCACAATGAACCGAAGAGGTATGCAAAAAATGATGACGGTGGCCACTCCGAGAGCCACAATCGCAAGCCAGCTTAAAAAAGGCACAGTCCAGCTAAAAGTGCTGCAAAAGGAGGAGATGGGACATGAATAAAATTAGCAGACAGGGTAAAAGATTATTCTAGCTATATCTGATGAAAAGAAACATTTTACAACGTTTTACAGTTAAACTTTACTGGTTGAAAAGAATGTATGACTCAAAACACTAGTTAGTCTGTACATAATTATAAGTCACAATCACAAGATAATATTGTGTTGGAAAATAAAAAAACAACAAAAAAATATATATATATTCCTTTCCTTTTTCTAAAAATGTTTTAAAAAGGCTGCCTGTGGATTCGGAAGTGAGCAGTGTATAAACAAATATGTGTATGTGTAGATATGGTGATAAGCATACAAGATTTACTTAAAAGGTCACGCAGAGCTCAGTAAGATCTGATGAACATTAAGACAGACAGCCTTTGTGTTTGTGTCTCAGGGTTAGTTGTCACAATGGCAGGATTTCCTGAGTGTAGCATTGAGTTACACTCAGGCTGCAGGGATGCAGAACCAGCCTGGCACATGTGAAGCAAAGCAAAGGGAAGCAGGCTGGGTGCCGAGGAGCGGGCTTACAACTCACTTCTTTATCCTCTCGCCATAGGAGGCCACTTCATCCAGTGCATTCTGCACGCTGATGCACACGTCCTGAATGGCATAAAGCTTGTTCATGAAGCCCTTTTTCTCTGAGTCCTGCAAAAGGACAGATAGAGATGTATGCAACCGAAGAAGAAAGCAAGGACGAGGGAGGAGGAGATGCAGACGGACAATAAAAGAGACAAGAAGGGAGAGAAAGAGAAGAGAGAAGACAGAGGCTGGGCACAGGCATCTTTGTGAGAACAATACACTTTAAATAGCTTTGATTTGGAGAAGGGAGCCAAATCACCGGATATCCTGCACGAAGTGACGGAGCGCTTTCATTCCAGGCAGTAATAGAGATATAAAGTTGGCAGAACAAATCAAAATGTTTTCCCCGTTACAAATGCTCACAGAAAAATTTGAATATGTGAATAAAGAGGCAGAATTAAACTGAGAGCCGAATGGATACATCAATCTTTGGGCTCTCCCTCTCTCTTTCTGCTCCTGCCAAGGCAGCTATAGGAACCGGGCAGAGTCCTCTTTTGTTCTGCCGGCTGGCACTCTGTGATGATGTCACAAGCCATGACATCATTATTATCCTTATTAGCTCAGTCATCCACCATGAACAGCTCTTTCTTTTCAACTTTTGATGGTTGTGAACTTTAAATCTTGCTGGTGTAAGGGGCAAGAAACCACAAAACTAGCCAGTTCATCTAAAGTCTATAAACCCCACCTCTCTTGCTGAAACAAAGCAAAGAATTTAAGAAGTCATGCAACAGTCAACGAGCTGCCTGCTGAGTGACGGGCAGGCAGGGACAGGACAGATCTGAACACAATGAGGTGATCAAAAGCCACAGGCTGACTGAGGACATCAACACGCAGACTGTCTGTTGGTAGATGTGGTTAGTGGGCATGCTTGGGAAACAGAAGGAAGCAGAAAAACTGTCCAGAAGAATGTTGTAGATTCACTTGACTGAAATATGATGGATTTTCAGCTTAAAACTTGGCATGTTTGGAAAGATCTGACCATCCAGTGCAGATGCTGTAGCAAAAAAGTACCACAAACATCAAACATGAAAACACCAAAACCTGCGGAAATTATCTACATTGCAAAGTTTTTTTTGTAAATCAACATGTTATCAATGAAGATGGATGGATGCTGTTAGATTAGAGTGGTAAAGTTCTGAGTAATTCCTGTCATTACAACTCGCAGAGGACAATGAACCAATCAAAGACATGAAACCTTCAGGATCTCAGAGGCCTTTACCGCATTTCGCTCTCGGAGTCCAGCCACCTCACCACAACCCTCCCAATGAGACCCCAAACTGCCCCCCAAACCCACCCTCTTCTTTTTGCTCTCCATCCAAGATCAGATAATGTGGAAAATGAACCATGGAGCAGTCACGGAGACCACATGGCCTCCCCAGCAAAACCACACAAGACAAATAGATATAATTAGACAACCTCTCTGGGTTATTTTTCTTCGAAAATATTTTACAAGACTCCCTTTCTTTCCTCCTCCTGCTCTCCTGCTTCTCCCGGTCCGTTCCTTGGTCTCCCATCTGTTTTTCATTGCTGGCTCAAACAAATCTCAGAGCGCTGTGTCTATTGTGCTGGGCTTGGTTAGGCCGGGCCGAGCTGGGCTGGGTCAGGACATTTTATTTTTGAGCCCGGACTCAGGGGAGAGTGTTTGGGGGCTATGGGAGTGGTGTGAGAGAGTGGCTGGGGGTGGAGAAGATAGGTCAGAGGTCCTTGGTGCATAAACTATTGCCACATGCCCTTCGGACTGCGGTCTGACTCCTATTTCCTGTCTTCAAACACGGCTTGGGGAGGCGGGAGGTAGCAATAACACTGAGGGCCACGGAGAACCTTGTTTTCCCAGCTTCCCTGCACACTGCGCACATATGGAGTCAGGCAACCTGTTCCTATAATGGAACCTAATATGCACACAAACACACACACACACCCTACAGCTATTAGATAAGGTTGATCTGCACACCTGGTCTTGCTGTGTGACTCTACAATAATACCACATCCCAACATACAGTGGAAGATGGGAGACTGACTTGTAAAAGCAGCCTCCTTCTCTACTGAGGAAGTTTGTTTTAAAGCACAGAAAAATAATTTACAGAGTCAGGAACAAAGAAGGACACCGTGTTCATTAATCATAGAAAAACATGTTCTAATTACTTGGTGAAACATTTGAATGAGTAAGCTTTCTAGGACACACATTTCCATGTTCTGTGGCTTGAATTCAGCACTATGGCCCAATAAGTTTTGTTCCTGTGATTTTTGTGCATGTGTGTCTACCACAAACATACTGTACATGCAGTTTTCCAGTCTCAACGAGGTTTTATTCACACTCAGGAGAAGGATCAAAGCCTTTACAGGGACCTCCATTGTGGCAACAAAGTACAACAGTTTGAAGACCTGAAGGCAAGACTAATACAATAAAATCAGTGTAATCTCTCGTTTTGACGTAGCTACAAATGGAAGTCTTGGTAAAGCCTAAATGCCAGCACCTCTGACAACAGTGCTCTGATGGATGATGCTGTATGATAGAGAGTGTAATAAGCCTGCCTAATGTGTTTAGCGTCATAAATTATGACAGACTACAACTGTAGCTTCATCTGCACATGTGGCTGACATTTGGAATTAACTGTCAGTGGTTTCTGTATACATCAAAATTTAAATGTAGACAAATATCAAAATGTGAAGATTTTAGCAACTGAAAGACACGCCTGGAAATATACAGATATAGGACCACGGGTTCTCTCTTCCTTTACTTCATGTTTCAGTCCGTTAAACTCCAAAGGTTCCATGTAATATTCCTGCAAGGTAATCGTAAAGATTTACAGCTTTCTCTGTGATCATTATTGTGTTCTGGACAATCTCTATTTTATAGATTATATTTTTCTCCTTTATAGCAAAAAAAGGGGCCACCCAGACTGTGATGTGAGCTCAAGCTAAAGCCAGCAGAGTATCACCCTAAAAAAATGCATTAAAACAGTTTGTCCTGTGACTGAAAATGCTTTTGTTTGAAGAAGAAACTCTTTGACATCAATTAACTCTCATCAAGCTGGTAGAAGGAATATTCACTGGGCCTGATGTCCTCTGTTGAGTGAGAGTTACATGTTTTAATTGCATGTGTGCCATTTAAAGACAATAAGTGCATCTTTTGTGGTTATGTCCAAAGTTTGCATCATTGTTTGGATGTGTGGCGTGTGATAAGAAATCCCTGCCAAGCACTCATCGCTTTACAGCGGGAATGCTCGTTAAGGGGATGAGAGTTGTTTGCATGCGTTACGGAAAAATAACCCTCAGTGATACCGAAGAGAGCCCAGGGACACACACTTTCACACACGTACAAAGAAAACAGCCAAGTCAGGCTAACCACACTGCACCGGCTGGCAAATTGTGGTAAACAAATGTGGTAAACTCCTTGAAACACTTGATTAAATATTTAACAAAAGAATGATGTGTAGCGCCTCTGAGTACTCAATGCTCCACTTATTTCTGTGAGATGCCATCATGGCAAAGCACATTTATATACAAGGGCTTAAACTTTGCAAAGACAGTTTGCTCTTCACTGACCCAAGGCCTACAGCTAAACAAGAGAGAGGTCACTGAGGACTTCGCCTGTTAGCATGGACTCAAATATCTGTCCTACATCCACTGGGTGGAAAAGGAGTGAGCCAATTGAGACCATTTTAACCTCCGATCCCACTGTTCTTCCCGCTGGGTTATGCCATAAAAATGATAAACCTAACAGTTATAAGGTAGCAGCATACATCCCATCACACCAGGAAATGAGTCTGAACCTCAAGTGACTGCTGCTCATTGCTGCTGTGCTAAAATTGCACCTGTTTTTCTTTGTTTTGCATCTCTCAGTCTGGCAGCACAGTAAAAATTGAAATGTCATATAAAACGTGACAGCATGCTAATATGTGGCTCCCAGAGGGCATCTGAAAGCACTGTTGTTGATTTTGTAACTGCAGAGAGAGTCGGCATTCCTCCCATTTCCAACCTCGCTATAGGGGAGACATGAAATAAATTTCCAAAAATTTGTGCAAGAACTAGGAGTTACACAAATTCAGACTGCATATTATTTTCTATTATTTTATTATTTTATATATAAAACTTTCCCTTTTCTTTCTTTAAATGAAATCAACCATGTGGCATAAAACTTTTTCATTTAACAGCTGAACATGAAGGATAAGTCAACAGACCTAAAAAAAATATCGTTGTAAGTAATGATGTGACAGTGATGCATCTATACAAACATCTAATTTTGAATTTGGCCCAACACTAAAACCTGTCTTCATGAAAGACATCAGAACCTAATGACACAGCCAACAAAAGTTAGCTCCCCATCTGATTGAAAATTTCTAGTTGATATTAAAATACAAGCTCCATACCAAGGCTCAATCATGCAAAACTGATCTGTAAACTGCTGTACCAGAAAATAATATTTTTCATTGTTGTGTTTTGAAAATTTTCAGGAAAAGTGACTTATTTGAAAAGCAGCTCTTCTCTGTATTTTTTTGACATAGTGAAAATTCCAATTTTTTTATTTGATTGATTTTTTGGCAGCAAGTCAAATGCAGTATGAAGAATGTTTTAATCTTTATGTTTCCCGTTTAGATCGTTTAAATGGTTCCAACGCTGATGTTTCACTGGAGAATAGTGCAAGTATTACTAACTCCACTGGGGAGCAATGAGCAACAGATTTTATAAACTGGGTGTTAAAATTGGCCCTTCAAGGGAAAAAAATAAAAACACTTAGGGACCTGGCCTAAAAGAGCATCTCTCTTTCGTCAGGAAATGACAACAAGACCCCACGTAAAAGCCTCGAATAGAACTGTTCAACTTGGCGCCTCTCCAGTGCCACATGATAGAGGCAGATGTTCAGAGTTTTTTTCAATAGATAATTTATCCCATACATCTATTTCCCTCCCTCTCTTTTTGTCAAATCACATAAATATCTGTTTAACTGGGGTATTGAGATGCACAGCACGTGCTCTTGGTTTTAAAAAAGCAGCTCTATGGCAATAGAGTACCCCACTTCTACAAACCAAAACAAAGGACTGTGAGATTTGAGTGTATACTGAATGTACATGACACCAAAGAAATCTGTATATGAGCTAAAGGTTGCTTGGATACAGCGAAAGTCAAACTACAGTTAAGACTGTTAGCTGAAGGTGGGCCAGACACACACAACGCTGCCCACTAGTAATTAGTCTCTTCACTCAGTCAAGTCCCACAGCGAGGATAAATATATACATATGTAAAAAAAGAAGGATGGAGGGAGAGAGAGAAGGAGGGATTAAAAGGAAGAGCTGTAACTTCCTTTCTGTTTGACCTCTGCTTTGAATCATAAAGAGAAAAGTTACTTGTGTTATGAAAGGGTGTTTGTGTGTGTGTCTGGTTCCCACTGATCATCTTTACTCATCTCCCTCTGGGGCCTCTCATCACCTCCTCCACACCGGCTACTCTATCAGGCTCAAGGTCACACATACACACACTCTCACGCATTAACGACTGCCACGACACAACTTCTGCTCCTGATCACCCCTTCCACCCCTCCTGCTGCATGCTACCCACCCTGCCTCACCTCTGTTCCCCTGCTCCTGCACTCTCCTTCCCCTGTCCTTCCCGGGATCCAGCATGGCGAGGTGTGATGAATGGGGCCTTATTACTCTTGTCTGCCGCTGGCCTGATTTTAGCTGCCCATCCACCTCTCTCTGTCAGTCTGTCTGTCTGGGCTTAAAATACACACCGCCGCACAAACTTAACTTTATTTTGCCTGTCACCATGAAAGGTGGGTGATCATGGAATTGCCTGGGTGTTTGTTTGCTCGTTTGACTGTCTGTTAGTAAACTCTTTCATGATCCAGAAGATAGGTTTTAATAAAACTTTCAGAAAGTAATTACTGGATGAACATCTTCAACTTAATAACTTTTGGGGTCAACCCAATTCAAGATGGCTACCACAGCTTATTTGTCTTAAAATGGCTATGACTCATATTCAGTTTTACAGCTACTGAGCTGAATTTTGGTGTGGTAGTAGCTGAGAGTCATCTCCAACACACACTTCAGTGTTTGTAGCATTCCTTAGAGCAATGTTAGTTTAAAAGGTGCAAAAATTAGATATTTGCAATGTATCATACAATATTGTTTAAGAACAGATTTAAATCCACTCTTTGTTGGGGTTAAATTACAAATATGTCACCACTTCTGTCTCCAAAACTGACTAACTTTGGCATAGCCTTAATTACATATGCATACTAAGACACACACAAGCAGTAGAGACAGATGTAAAATCCACAGTCTTAAACTTTGTTTTGGAAGGAATAAAGATAAAAAAAAAAACAATAGAACGAGAGTGCATTGCCATGAAAAAAAGGGGATCACTTCTTCAAAAAGTAAATAAAATATGCATCCTCTCTGTGCTCATTACAGATTTATGACTCTTGTTAAAAGAAAAGGTGGCGGCTGCCTCCTTACATGTCTGACTTTCAAATTCAGACGACACCGCTGTCAAGTGTTGTGCTCCACATTCTGTCCAATGAGAGACCGAGAGGGCTGCATGTGTGTGCCATCTCCAACGTGCCGTTCAGTGAGAGTCTCGAAGAGATTTACTTCGGGTGGATGAGAGCACGCAAAAACTCCTCACCTACAGTACAAGGAGCGTTATCCTTTGATGCATTGTTCATCAATGGAAAAGTTCAGCTGCTTCAGCCACTTGTCTGTGTGTGATTAAGAACAATAAGACTTGGGGGAGTAGACATTGTTGCATTATGCAAAAAAAATGAGCATTGGGATTTGCTCTGACAATATGAGGTAGATTTGCTGAAGCAACTCTAACAAAAAAAAGCACCCACAACCACGTTCAAGTCCCCCCACCAACCACTATACACACAAATACACACTCAGGAAAGTTAGAGTCATTTGAAAACTTATTTGTTAGGAGCTTTTCATTAGTTGCTTTGGATTTATAAGATTTAAAATGATTATTATATGTGAGAAAGATGTAGTTAGTCCTTTTAACATGAAAATAATAGGTTAAAATGGAGACTAAATCAGTATACTTTTAATGCTCTTGCTTTTTATATCAAAAGAAAAAAATAAGTGACTTCTGATGTCACATTTCATTCCAGCAGAAACAGAAGTCCCCAAACACAGTAAACACACCGTCAAAACCTCAGCCTACAGCTGTCACCTTGCACTTTACCAGATCTGCAGCGCTACAGGGATGTCACACAAAAAGACAGGAGCAGCTTTCCATGCTGGAGCTCACTTAGCTTCCCCATCACCTTAAAGAGCAGGCACAGGCATGGCCCCTGCAGCGGGTTTGGACGGGGGGAGGGGGGACGTGCAGTGCGTGGGTTTTTAACTGAGACACGGACAGGGGACAGTTACTGCACACAAATCCTGACGGGACGGTGAACAGAGGCCGCTGGACAGACGATGAGCTAAAATAGCAAACTGGGAGACAGCGACACACACCAGAAGAAGTCCGTGCCAGAGCCACACACACGTCCAACTTACCACCATCACTCGTATCCACTCAAAGTGCCAGGAAGCCAACATATCCTCAAGGATATGGTTATTATCACAGCTGTCCTCCCAGGGGTCTGGTTTAGGGTCCTTGTGGATAGATTACAGTAAGATTTTCTCTTTTTACAAAAGAAATTTAAACGAGTGTTACACAATGTTAATGCTGGGACGGACATATTAAGCCAAGTACTACAAACAGTTTTAGCCTTGTAACATAAGAAAAAAAACAAAAAACACTTTTTTTGTACTCACCTTTGTTTAGACTTTGAATGAATTGCTTCAGAAGTTTAAATAAAAATGAAATATATTTCAAAATATGTCAGGCTTGTATTTCCTTGAGTGCATTAAGCTTTTGCAACCAACTAATCAAAATAAGACCAAATGCAAAACAGTTATGACCATTTATTTTAAATAACAATGGCCCCTGGCAAATGAAAACTGATGCAAAAATAGCAAAGAGGCAGAGAATGACAGAAGGCAAAAGACAAAGCAAGAGATATGTATCTGGGGGGAATAGAGATGGTGAGAGATGATCCATCCGATGCATGTGAGCAATAAAGATGGAAAAACAAATAAACAATGTAGTGTGTTTTGCATAGAGAGACAATACCCCTCCACACTTCTTTCACCCTCTTTTTTTTGTTCTCATCCCTTCCCCTATTAGCCAAACATGATTAAAATGCAGTTCCTAGCAGCATCTCTGCCGAACAGCAGAAAAAGAGACAGCAAGATGGGAAGAAAACTGAAGCGGATGAGTCAAAAGCATCCTTTACACCGTGACGCTTTTTATCCTTCACAGACTGGCATGAAGAAAAGAACGCAGACGTTCAACTTTGTTTTCTGTTTTTTCCTCCCTCTTCCTCACGCTCCTATTCTCCTCTGCAGCTAAAACCTCCCGACACCTGAAATCAACCTCACTGCATCACAAGCTCAATAGCCTCCCTAGAACAACATTTCAGTCAGGTTTATTTTTTATTTCATTTTTAGAGCATTTATATAATTCCCAGTGCTCTCTTTAGTCCAATTACATTATGCCATTTCTCTATCTGAGCCATCGGCACGGTGCTGTGACTGGGACTGAAAGAGGAGAACTGGAGATGCACAGCTTCATAGAATGTCTGATAATAAGGCTGAAAATTTGCACAGTTTTTAACCATAACCACAGTCGGACACCAAAAGAACTTTACATGCATAATTGTACACAGAAAAGTCAAAAACAAAGCCATGAATGCACAGAAAAAGCTAAACATAAAGATACTCTGGTCAAATCAACAGCTAAAAATCTATAAAGAATAGCCATGCTTGCCAGAAAATCCCAGATAAACACACATCATTACAGTATTGTTGGCATAGGCACATGTGTGTGCAGAAGTTGTCTACAAGCAGCAAACAGTGTAAGCTTTTGTCCTAGCAGTATAGAGGAGCAAAAATCCTCGTATCACCTAAATTCTCATTCTGTACACAGGCAACCAATCAATAAGACAAATAAGATCTAGTAGAGCTGAAGTTTTTGTTTTCAGTAGCGTTTAATGTTAATGATTTCAATATAACTTCTGCTGTCAGTCAAATATCCACATCAGCAACTCTCAGTAAGAAAATCTGACGATTTCCTTGGAAATGGTTGCATATTTGTGCTTGAGTAATGGCAGCCAAAGGGTGGAAACTGATCAACTAATACCAGAGGAATATAGTCACATTACTTCAGAGAATGGGATAGTTTTACAAGATCTTACCAGGGTTAGAAAATTATGTAAGCAGTATGCATCATAAAAGCTGTTCTGGCAGTTTTTTTAAGAACATTGTAAAGAATGCGCTCCTATGAACATGAAGGTGTTGTGATACCCTATAACACTTCAATGTGAAATAATCTCCAGCTTTAGTTACTTATTTACAAAACTGGTGCCTGTGCAATGCAAAAATCTTACAATACATCCTAAAAATTTGTGCTAAATTCTAAACTGCAAAACAAAGCTGCCTCAATAGCCCCTATTCCTCTTTACACTTATGCACAAAAAAAGAAAAAAAAACAGTAAACAAGTTACTATTTTAACTCAAAATAATTCCAATCTGAATGTCTTAAGGAACTGTGCCCATACAAAACTGTAAAATACCATAAGATACTCACATTTTTTAAGTTATTGTGTTTAAACTGTGCAAAAATGGCTCCTCCTCTTTTACAATGAGGAGAAATTTAGTAAGAAACGGGAGAGGAAACCATTTTTGTAGGTACATGTGTGTGAGGGAGATATTGATAGATATCCACACTGCGAGAAAAAGAGAGGGGGTGCAGTAAGCAGTAAGCCCCTGAGCAGGACATGATTGCAGTGTGTATCTTATCTGTGTCAGGTCCTCCTGAGGCTAGTGGAGCCTAGCTGAGCGGAGCACAAGCGCTTCAGTGACCAGTCAACCGTGTGAGGGTAATCTCCCCACTCCTTCAGTCTGCCTCTCTCTCTCATTCATTCTCTCTCTCCCCATTTTTCCAGTAAGACCTCTAGTGGGAGGTGGCTGAGCCGCACACACACACACACACACACACACATATGTAAGACGGTCACACAAATGGACAAACACATTTACGCACATAAACACACACACACAGCCCAAAGGTGATTTTGTCCTGCCAGCTCTGGACAGCAAGCCCACAGGTGAGAGGAGACATCATTGGGTAGATTACACACTGAAAGCCCTGCAGCCAACAGCCTGTAAATACAGGAATGTGGAGCGTAATTTTGCTATCTCACTCTACTCCAATCTCAAGCTGGATTTAAAGATGCAGAAATGGTCCCTAATGGTACAACAGTTTTTTAAATATGAAAAAAATAAATAAATAAATAACAACATTGCTCTATGCTAAACTGAAAGTGAGTGTAAATGATATCATTGCATATAAATAATCCTTTCCTTTTCTTTTGCAAATTTAAATTTGTCTGGGTTCAGCTCACCTTTTCTTACAGTGTAAACCTATTCTTACATTGAAGCAAAGCATAATTTATTAGTAGAAAAAATTATTTAAATTTTTTGTTTTTTAAATAATCTTTTTTTACCAACAGATGGTTGAGAATTTTCCATTAGGTCCAACTGAGTTATACCATAGGTATTCGAGTGGCTGAAGTCTGATGGTTTGCTGATAAAAATAAATTAAATAAGACACTCAGCTGTATAATTTGATGTTAAAAACTCTCACAGGAAAACAAGACAGCAAAATATTATGACACTTTGTGACGCGCAAAGTCCGTTTTGACAACTCTCCACCTTTTTGGTATAGTGGAAGGTAAACAGTGTGTGCAGACAACACAGATCAAGCAGCATTCCACGCTGTAGGTCAGCACACACACATACTTGCAGCAGGAAACAGGGGAGGAGAAGTGAGGAGAAAAATTAGTTCACGTCTACCTTTTCCTTTTTTTTTTCTCCACTCTTCATGCGCCTGCCTTAAAGCCTGCTTGGCTTTAACAACTCTGCCGTCCCAATCAATTAGTCTGGATGCTGGACTTTCATTGAGATTAAGTGACTAATATCAGTGCTTGCTCACGAGAAAGACACTTTTCACGTCTGCCCAACAATCTGTTAAGTCAAAACACATGTGGTAAGCCGAGGCAAAAAGCCTGCAAGGGGTCCTCTCAGCAATGAAAAACAGGTGCTCCACTTTTTGGCCATGTAATACCCTATTTAGCCTCTCGAGCAAAGGTTATCCAGCTAATAGCTGCCTTGTGGTGCACTGGGAAGAGCTGTGCACATGGCTGAAGTAAACATCTGGGACAGATTGTACATACTTGCAACATATGCTTCAAGTTCAATTAAAATGAGGCCTTGGCACATTTATTAATCCTTTTTCCCCTCTCCTCTCTCTTTGCTCTTTCTACTCTTCCAACTCTCCCCTATAGGCCTGTGCCATAAAAGAGGCCTCCTTTGACCCGTCCTTCATACTTACTCATACTATCTGAAGCCGTAGTTCTCATCCAGTGTAAAAGACCTCACATCTAATGTAAAAGACAACTTTGCTTAGCCTTGAAACCCTATTTGTTCTGCACTTAACCAGGTTGGAGGAAGAGCAAAACGACAGAGAGAGAGAGAGAGAGAGAGAGAGAGAGCATGTGTTAAAAAGGAAGAATGAAAAAGCAGGAAAGGAGTTGATTAAGGGAAGAAAAAAAGGAGTGTGTGAGGGGAGAGAGAGATGTAGGCGAGGAAAAAAAGAAAAATACCCCCCTTTCAACCTCCCTACAGCTTAAATAAAATGCTAACAGTCGAGGGGAGCAATAGATCAAAATGTATGAAGTCAGAGTTGGTAAATTGTAGCCTTTGTGGTAGCTGTGCTATCCAGCATCCCAGGCCTGTGTGAACAGAGAGCAAGGCCTTCTTATTTGGAATAATCAGTTTGGCACTAAATCTGACTGCGGCCACACAAGCCGCCTCTACACCTCATTTCAATATAAAAGTTCAAAATGTATTTCATATAATCTGCCGCTTTTCAAATGCCTGTATCTCTTTTTTTTCCCTAAGAGGAAGTAAGAAATGCAATGGAAGAGAAAAGATGTAAAGAAAAAGAGAAGTTCAAGGTTGTCTGGTGCATATCTTCAGTCTCTGGCCCCCCTCCTGCACATTACAGCCTTGGAACTTCACAATCATGGAACTTTGCTTCTACATCTCTGTGGGAGACGATGTAATGCTCAAATATCTTTGTGTGCTCATCACCAAACGGGCAGCCAGGCTGACTGATGCTTGACTGGGATGACTATTTGACATTCTGCACTACAAATGTGTGTTTTTTTAACCCTTTCACTGAATGCGTCCACTTTCGCTTTGTGGTATATTCAGCCTGCAGTGTTCCAGATTGCTAAAAGGCACTTTACAAACATCATTACATACAGTCGCACAGTTCTCTTAGGAGTTTTCCTCCCACAAGACTAAGATGATCACATCCCAGCTTGCTCACCTGTAAAATGCCGAAGCAGGGGTTTAAGTCTTTATAGAATAAAAGGTTTCATTTGAACATGACTTGGACTTCGATGCCTCCATTTAACTCTTTTTATAACTTGTCATACAGTAGCATCAAACAGAAAACTGCTCTAATTTCAAAAGTGACACACGCACACACAAAAAGCACAACATAGTGACTGGATAAAGAGTTAGATCATTTCAATTACCACCCCCAAGTGGACCATTGACAGGGTACTGTACCCTTTCCAGTAGCATTTGTTTCAGTAGCTGTTCCTGCAGCGTTACGAGCAGAGGCAGTAAAGCAGCCACCTGTTGTTACCTGATAGTGTCTGGACAAGCCCAGATGCTGTTTTACTGGGACATAAAGACACACTGAATGGACCTAAATCGCTAACTAAGCACTTTATATGACTGCATGTTCCCAGGAAGAAGGGTGTGAAGCACAGTGTGAGAAACACAAATTCAACATAGCGGTGCAAACATGAAAATATAAGGATAGTGCCGCAACTACATAAAAAAAATAAATAAAAACAAAAAACCTCAAACAAGCTACAAGGTGGAAAGGTGAGGAATGTGCTGTGGATATTCCTTCAGAGAAAACTTTTTAAAAAAGGTTAAAAGGTTGTACAATCTGTGAACATGTGTTTGTGCCTCAGGCGATGAGAAAAACTGAACAGAGGAGGGGGTGGGAGGGGAAGACGGAGTCATTTCGTTAGTCTGTTTGTGTTTCTGGTCTGTGAAGCCGTGTCGACCCCTCCTGAGGCTGTTGTGTGTTCGTGTGTCCCAGACATGAAACATAATTACCTTGTCATCTTTGTCAAACTCCTCATCCTCATCTTCCAGCAGGTCCTCCACTGCTTGCTGATAGATGCAGAAAAAGGAGGAAAAGAAGGAATAAAAACATTTAAACATGGGATAAATGTTAGATAAACATTATCAGAAGAGCCAAAGAGGCACATTAAAGCTGATTGGTTATGCTTATGTTTGGCTAAAGTTTGTTAATGAGTGTGGAGAGCATGAAGATATCCCAACTATCGGATTTCTGATTACTTTATATGTCACAGGCTTCAGATTTGGTTCTGAAGTGGAATTTAATTTTAGAAACGTTCTGTTGTTCAAACATGTTGACACTTTTAGATGTGTAAGCAAATGCTCCAGCTTTGAATTTCAGCAGGCTAAGGATTAAAATCTATTCATCTACTCAAATCACAGAGCAAAGAAGTATTTAAATCTCTATGTTTCACAGAGAGGGAAAATCTTCTGATTCTACTCTGTCTCTTCTGACCTCCCTAACCTTTGCACCCATTTGCCTCCTATACATTCACCTATCTTTTCTTTTCTTTTATTATTTATTTTGCGTCGTCCAACAGAATGGCGCTCTGTGAAAGAAAAAGAAGAGAGCTTTAAGCTCAGAGTGAAAGTCTCAAAGAACTGCAACTATTTGCTTCAGTGAAGCACAACCGATGAAACTGGAGCTGGTGTTACTCCGAAGCCCCAAGACACCCCGAGACAAACAGTACAGCATGAAGAAAAATTGCTTGCCTTGAAACACAATCATGCACACACATTCAAAACAACGAGCAACACAACACTGGTGCATGGAAGTTCGAGTTTTTCCTTTTCAGAAATGGAAATTTTACATGCACAACAAGAGACATTTGAATAAAGATAATGCAGACCTCAGTATCCAAATGTATAACCAAATTTGAAAGTGATGCAAGCATCCTAAAATACAAACTCTGAATCAAAAAGACAGCTTGCTCCATTGGGTTTAACAGTCTGAGTAGAGTTCATTGATACTTTACTCGAATGTTTTCGTGAGTCTGAGTGAAATTCAGAGGTCGCTGCTTCATTATATTTCCCCTTCTTCTGTCAATCAAACATCCTAGCTACAAGGTCATAATCGCACTCCCAATTTACATAAACAAACACCCATATTATAAGTCCTCCAGCGGTTAACCTCAGAATTTATCAGCCCTCAGTCTAGTATTGTGTTACGTAGTCTCAACCTCCCCATAAACCTTTATCAGGCCCTGACTTCCTCACAAACCTTACCACCTCCAGAAGAGCACAAACTAGTTTGGAGACATCCAAAAATCATTACTTAACAACACAATGGCCTTTGTCCTTTTTGTTTTTTTCATTGGAATAAAGGGGGGGACGACTATGTGGCGGCTGACATAAGCCTCTTATGTAAATGCAGCTTCCCACACAAACAAAGAGGAGTTCAGAACAGCAGAGTTGAGAGGGTAGAATCAATAGCGTGTGTGTTTGTGAGTGTGTTCTATCAATAGCTCAGAATCACTTGGGTAAAGTGTCGTGCATGTATGCACACAGCTCCACGTTTTAACTCGTTGAATAGCAAGTGGTTATTCCCGGTTCGCTGCAACTCCATCACAGTCTAGACAAAAAAAAAGCTCAACTCTTCACCATCGACAGTCTCTTTATTGATAGAAAATAGACCCGCGCAACATTATATAAACACCAGAAAGGGGATTTTTGCACTCAACTAAGATTTTTTTTTATGTGATACTGTAAAACAAAAGCCTCCAGGCATTTCTAAACAACTTTTGACTGTTTAAAAAGGCATCATGGTTCCTTTGAAATCCATTCATACATGCCAGCATACAAACATAATAGAATCCTTCACACAGAGGCTTTACTAGGGGCACGCCTGGCACATGCTCCAAACTTTAAACAAAGGAGCGAGCGTGAGCTAGCTGGAAAAGCATGACCTACAGAGACAGAGAGAATGATAGAGTCGTTTGTCTCCCTCTGCTCTCTGCTCTGCTCCGCTCGCTCCCTTCTATTGCCTCTGGTTACAGAGAGAAGTCATGTTTCCTGCAATGAGACACAGTGTAAAATTAATAAATAAAATGACATGGAACGTGTCATCTGCCCTGAAGATTGCCACGGCTAAATGTGTGCCACTGAAGCTACTGTTTCAGTAAGGAAGGATATAAATTACCTTGGCACAGATGACAAATTTCAAACATCTTTCTTTCGTTCTCTGTACCCCTCCGAATCCTTTCCTCCTTCTAAGACCTGTTTGGTGTATGATATCATTTGTCTGCTTATCCTAACATTATCGTGTTGTTTAAATAACTATCATTACAGCATGGCGTCATCAAAGTCTTGCTGTTGACAGGATTCGTGTTGGGCTCACGTTGCCTGCAGAGCCGCTCCAGTCAATTTACTGTATACAGGGCTGGGGATTAACATATTCAGACCCATTCAAATGATAGAGATGATGCAATTTAGTTTTTTTTTTTTTTTTTTTTTTTACAGATTACACTGTGCACCATAAATACATACAGTAGACAGTGATAACATCAACTACACACAAATAAAGTCAGTGAACACAGTGACATTGAGAATCCCAGTGGCAATGAAACTGTGTGTGCATCTGTTTAGCCTAAGCTTAAACAGAAAATAAAAGCTGATTTAGTAGAATTACTTGTGTCTGCTGCTGTTTTCATGGTCCTTCACATGCTGTGCTGCATAGGACTTTTTTTTTGTCATTTTTTATTGCATCTACTATCAAGCTGAACTATTGTGTAAAAAGAAGGAGTTCTCACTCATAAATTTAAGTGGGTAAAATAATTGTGTGTTATGTGCTCATTGAAAGAAACTTACTGCTACTTCCATGTTGAGGGTGTTTTGTGTGTTTAAGTTTTAAAGGCATAACCATTAAACGAATGAAGCAGATACATAAAATCACAACGATATTTAGTTAATTTAAGCCTTTTGGTGACTGATATCTAACTGAAACGCTAAAGACTACAATATATTTGGAAACTTCCAGATGAAATTTTGTGTTTCTGGTTCGACTCGTGTGGCATTTTCTAATGACTAGAGAAAACTCAGCTGCAAAGTGCTTGAAAAAAGGTCCTCATGAGTGTAAAAAAATATCTAGTAGGAAAGAGGATGTGATATCTCTGCGTTGCTGTAAACCTTCCGTTCATAGATAAATTAGCTTTAAGGTGTGAGAATGAATTGTTGCTAAAACGAACAATGCAAAAAGATAAAGTTTCTAAAAAGGTTCCTGCTTGAACACCTTCAACAGAGCAACAGCACCCCTAGTGTGTTTTCAAGGACAAAGAGCATGTTCTGAAAGCTGCTGGGGGTTATTACTATGATTTTCTGCATCCAAATACTTGGTTCTGCAGTGTTATGATGAATGTAATAGTAAATGTGATCAAGGCTTAAACCATAGCAGAATCTGTCCCTGTAATATACAGAATGTGGTATTTTCAGCTCTAAATAGGACTTATTCTCCTGACACAAAGTTTACTCAAATCCAACTTAAAAATGTGTAAAACATAGTTTGGACACAAATAAAATACTAACTGACTAATTTGCTAGAGACATTTATCTGTAAGTACATTATATGGTCACACAAAGGAGTGAATCAACAAATAAATAAAAAAAAACTGAACAACAACTTTGCTTTGAGTAGATCAATTTTTATGAGTCAAAACTGAATAGAACCTGCCTGGATCAATGAGCTGACTGCAGACATTCACTCCAGAGAGGGGAGGTAAAATCCTACAACCTGAACTAGTAACAACATCATTTTCACTTTTCTTCTGAATCGCCTCTCTCACTCACACCTCCTCTAAGTTCCACTATTTCCCCTCCTCACCTTCCCAATGACAGCCGCGGGGGGAATTAACGCTAAGGCAGACATCCAGGTGAACATAAAGATATACTTTTTCCCTTCTTTTCCTTTTTCTTTCTCCAATTCCTCTATCCCTCCTTCCATCCGTCCTCCTGCTGTTTTTCCTCTCTTTGATACGTGAGGGGGTTTTAACCTCTCCAGCTGCTGAGGTTTGGAGTTGTGGCTGGCTGGGGGGATCTCAAGGCCCTACTTGGTATGCACTGTCCATGTGTGTGGGTGTGTGCATTGCCTAGTACACCACAGTTTCTGCTGGCCAGGGAAAGAGCTGTGTGTCTGATAAGGCTGAGCCAAGCTGACCCACATGGGCCCTTCACAAGCTGTCAGAGCTATGGCCCTCAGAGGGGGGGCCCTTCCTTCTGCACTGCCTGAGCCAGGGCTCACCCAGTAGGGGGCTGGATAGGGTTGAGTCTGTGGTGCTACTGGAGCTGGATGCTATTGGTAGGGGGTGAGAAGGGCGGCTATATATTCATGAAAGGAATACCCCATTTGCTAGGATTGGTAAAGATTGAGTTTCTGACAAAAGTAATGCATCACTGCTATATTTCTTACAGCTTATTTGATGAAAAATGTTTACACTGTCTAAGCAGTTTTTCCAAGAGGATTCTAAAATTGTCACTAGCATAGACGGGTGTGCACTGATAAAATGCTTGACCTTCTCAGACAGATTTTACTAATTTGTTTCAATTAACTGAGCAGAAAAAGAGCAAAAGTAAAAAATATACTCAAACAAACACATCTATAGCTTCATGTCTAAACTGAAAGACTCAAACAGCTACAGCGAATGTGCCATAAAGACAAAACAACAACAAGCATTTAAAGACAGGATCCCCAAACTGCTGATATTGTTCGCAAAGAGCACAGATTCTTACAAAGGTTCAGCATGATGAAGAGAGTTAGACAAATGGGGGGGAAAGAGAGAGGGGTGGTGGTGGTGGTGC
>JAOXNZ010000001.1:14630721-14646566 GCA_028566095.1 Kryptolebias brasiliensis | reverse complement strand
ATCTGCACGCAGGTGCAGCGATGGGGATAAAGAGGAAATGAAAGGAGGGATGAACAGATGAGAGAAAACACAAAAAAATTGGAAGAATGGAGCTGGCTTTCATAAGACAAAACCCGCTGCCCTGTCTGTGAGTGACAGCTTGTCACTATGACGTCTTCTTTCTGTCTCTGTCACACTGCGCAGACATATAAACACACAAATGAATCAGAGCTGGCACAGGCTTATGACTCACTGTCATCTTTGCGGCATGTCACATTTCATCGCTGCTGCATTCCAGAAACACACACACACAGGATCTGCCCTGCAGCCCTTAAATTCAGGGGACATTTGATCAAATGACTGTGAATGCTCAAACGCAACGCTTTTGTAAGCACTTCTCCCTCGTATTACCCCCCTCATTCAGGATCACTGTCGACTGAAAGTCTCAGAGAAATCTGCTCAGTGCTCATCCCTCACTTCAGCGCAGCTCCGTTCACTTCCTGTCCAGGTTTCGTCCTTTACATCAGTGGACCAGAGTGGGTAGGAGAGGTACTGTGGGTGTGTTATGTGTGCACAGGAAGGTGGGTGGAGAAGTGGCATCACTTCAGTGGAGGTCACCATGTCCTCCTTTGCTAATCCACCCATCTTTGTGGCCACCTCAGTCCCATTAAGAGCCATTAGTGTGTGTGCTCCTTTGCCATCATAATGCATAAATCTCTTTCTTTCTTTTTTTTTTTCCTCTCTTCCTCTGTCCTTCTTTAGTTCTGGGGAGCACTAATTAGAGAAGAAAGAAAGGTTTGTAGGCAGTTGTCTAAAAAGTGAGTGTATTACACCGTGTCATATACTGTAAGGTGAATTCAAATGCAATAGGTGTGCATACCAGCCACACACCCACCCCCACACACACACAGTGTGTTTGTACACAGAAAGTCATCACAGAGCTGAAGAGCTAGAATGAGATGGATATTAATGAGCTTGGTGCAGCATCAGATCCCAGCACTCAGTTGTCCGTCATCAGTTTTCATCAATGGCCTCAGATTGAAATGGGAAAAATAACAGCTGCCAAATTCAGCGCAGTGACCTTATTGTGACCACATGAGGTTGGTAGAGTTGTGATGTCTGGATGCGAAAGAGTGATGAGGACATTTCTCACACTAAAAGTAACAATTCTAAAATCAAAAGTAAAAATGAAGCTAGCATTCCATGAAGGAATACATATCACCCGCCACCTTGCCAGAGATTAAACTAAGACCTCCCACCATCTGTTAGCAATTTTCGAGTGGGAATGACTCTCAGCTACTATCACACCAAACTTTAGCTCAATATTTGTCAGACTGACTGAGGTATACCCATTTTTATGTTTGCTAAAATCGATCAGCTTTGATGGCCATCTTTAAATGAATTGGCTCCAAAAGTTAATAAGTTGTAGATGCACATCCAATGATTACTTTCTGAGAGCTTCATTAAAGTTGCTCATGAGATACTTTGCTAACAGGCAGAAAGAGCTGATTCCAAACGTTTATGCCAAAGTTCTAAACAAAGATCTCACACGATTTGTTAGTGCTTAGAGTATAAGTTGGGTATGACTCAACTTCATCAAGTTTTAGCTTAATGTCCATCAAATTTACTGAGTTGGAGCCACTTTTCTGTTTGCTAAGATCGATTATCTGTGGCGACCATCTTGAATCAGGTTGACTCCAAAATTTTATCAGTTGTAGATGTACATCCATTGATTACATTCTGAGAGTTTCATTAAAATCTGTCCACTATTTTGAGGAATATTTTGCTAAAGACTGACAAACACATGCACACACAGACACAGGCATTATCGTCACACATTATAGACCGTCGACATGAAAGGTAGGCAATAACAACTCTAAACAACAGAAATTCAAGTCATTAGGTATGCGTGCACTTTCCAGTCCACACTACCTCACACAGTGTGTGTTTTCATCATGAGACTTTAGGTTGTCTTCACTCTCTTCATTGTAATTTGTAAAAGTATCTGCTCTTTAAAACTGTGATGATAACAGAGTATTGATTTTCCCCCACAGACACATTCTATTGCATGAGAGAGCCACTGCTTTTGGGATGTGTCTGTAGGTGAGTGTTTGCTTATAGAGGATGCTTTGTGCTGCACAGCTGATTTCCAGCCGATATCATCAGCCTGTAAAATTGTGTCCACACGTGCACACACACACTGGATTACACACACACACACACACAGATTAGCAGGCTTTCAGCAGCACTGTTATATATTAGTGGTGGTACTTGGTCTCTTTGATAAGGTACACCTTTATTAAATTCTCCAACTGAAAGACTGCCAGTCTGGGGAAAAGGAATATGTTAATAGGTAGAGACCATTCAAGTCTTCAAACTGACCTCGCCGTGCCCCTCCATCTGCAAACCCCCTACTTTCTTCCCCCTCTCCCTCTATCTTTCCATCCCTTCATCTAAAAGGAAGGCCACAGCAGAGACAGACAAAGAGGCCGAGGTTGCACAGAGAGTGGGACAGAAATGGGGGAGTGGAGTGGGGCGCGGAAAAAGAGGAAGGTGAGGGAAGTAAAATGTGTCGCCTTCAGCCGAGCAGAAAAACGAGGAGTCCGCGTGAGTTGTGAGAGAGGTGAAATAGCTTTTTCTTTTCATTTTACACGCCTTCCCTTCCCGCTGCAACCCTCACCCTTTACCTCTCGCCCCCTATTACACACATTCACTCAGACGCACGCTCATGCACTCGTTCCCTCCGCCCTCGTTTTTTCTGACTGCTGGGAGGAAAACAGCGAGGTTCTGTCTCAGTCTTTGAGCTCCCCCTTCTGATTCGAAGAGAATTCTGCAGCGCGGCGAGAAGCGGTCGACCTCCTGTGGCTAGCCAGCAAGGCTCCTCCATGGTTATGTAGGTCGCTGCTCTGATGTTTGGCCACAGGAGCTTACACTCTCACAGAAAGGTGTAAACATCATGTCCAATAATCTCACAAACACAGCTACGTGAACACACACACGTAGACACATACAAGCAGGTATGACTGTGCTACTCACAGGAGCACATGTCTCAGTTGTGCATCATCTAAAGATTCAAGACGGGGGCTTTCTAGAACCAAAATCTATTGATACGTGTGAGCTGGGTGGCCTTTTTAGCAAGGATAAATAAAGGGTGAACAAGGCTAAGACAAAGATGTGAAAACATTGTGTTAGTTGAGGGCGTCTGAAGCAGATGGGGCCTATAAGGGCTCTCCCTGCCTGTCAACCTATTCTCTAATCTTCATCAAACTGAACAAACTTAATGACAACTGGCTAATAAGCCAATCTGCATGCAAACAACTGAGCCTGAGTCAATAATGCACTAAGTATCTGCATCAAAAACAAACCAGCATTATTGTTCCTGTGAAAATAATTCACACAATACAGTGCCAAAAAAAAAGTGATCCCTGTAACGAAGTAACTCACATATCTCTGCGTGATCTGGTGTCTCTCTTGAGGATCATCCAGCATGTTGACGGACAGGTCTGAGATGGAAACGGCGGCGGAGGCAGTGAGGGTGACCAGAAGCACCAGAACTCCTTCCCCTTCCTCTAGTGGCAAATCCAACTTGTGTGTTTGTTCTTTACTAAGAAGCGACAGGTCGACGGTACACCTGAAACAAAAGCATTAACAAACACATGAAAAAAAAGAACAATGTGCAAAACTGTTCTGAAACACAGTCTCTACAAACTGTACAAAAATAGCTGTTTTTAGCTAATGTTTACATTTTAAAATGTATGTTTGGCACTCACAGAAATCCTACAAAGGTGTTACACACACAGGAATCTCAATTTTTCTTTAGAAATGATGTGTGTTTGTTTCTGTTTAATGGTCTCATTAAGAACTTGTTATAAATCACATGCTGTGCGGGAGCAGAGAAACAGCAATGCTCTAAAAATAGTAAACAAACAGCAAGTAGCGAGCGATGTTTGCAGGATGTAAGCAACTGAAGACAACTTAGGCAAAGCTGACACTTAATACCTTTTAATAGACACTTTAAGAGCATCTGCTCTTGACTGAATTGATGACTGAATTGATTTTCTGGCATGCCCTTAATGCGTCTACAGTTAAAACTACAGGCCGATAAAAAATTACTTGACTTGGTTTCAGGCTTGCCTTTCAGAGCAAAGCTTTGCTAAAGTGGGCTTAAATTTGTACAGATTTGCAGTTCACTGCAATAATTTCAATCAGAACAGGAGGTTCAAATGGAGCAGAAATGTAAAAAGCCCAAACATGACCACTTAGGACTAAAATGACAAATACTCCTTGTGGTGATGAAAAATAATGTTGGATTGTTTTGTTAGGTGGGTGTGTCTTATTAGTGCAATTTAATGAAACAATTTAACATAAATTTTTCATCACCTGGCCTCAAGACATGGAAGCTATTGCGAAATATTTTTTTTAATTTTTCATAAAAATATTAATAAAAAACACTAAATTGAAAACAGGTCTGATTCTGTTAGAGACACCAGTGCATGGGCTAAACACAGTTCCCCATGCCACCCACAAATGCTGGTTAAACCTCTATCATGCAAAGAGGAAGCCATATGTGACCACCATCCAGAAACACTAATGTCTTTTCTGGGCCAAAGCTCATGTAAAATTGATTGAGGCAAAGTGGAAAACTCTTCCATGGTCTGACAAATCAAAATTCAAAATTCTTTTTGGATTAACCGGCCTATTATCAATGCACAGTTTAAAATCCTGCCTGTCTGATGGTATGGGGGTGCTTTAGTGCCTAGGGAACATCTGGAAAGGCACCATCATGCAGGTTTTAGAACATTATATGCTCACATCCAGCAAAGAAGACCCGGGACTTTTGAACAGCTAGAGTCCCACATCAGACAAGAATGGGACAACATTTCCCTCCAAAACCTACATGTATTGCTGCCATCAAATTTAAAATTATCCTATTTTTGCATCAAATGGTACAATTTCTTCATTTAAACATTTAAGATTTTTACACAGCATCTTAACTTATTATGGAAATAGGGATGTAAGTTAATTAGGACAAAAAAGAAAAAAGGTGAATACCGCACCTTCCCATGAAGTCATCCTTCTTGCCAGCATCTTTGTCCCAGACTGTGATGTCCACACAGCCTCCTTGCTCCTCATACAAGTGGAAATCAAACTGTTCTCTCCACTGGGGGTTTAGTGTTTTGGAAATTGTCTGAATAAAGCACAGAAGGTAGTACAAGATTTACCCCTTCAGCCCACTTTTTTAATATAATCAAGCCATAAACTATACGGTCATACATTTAACATATGAATAATTTACACTATTTGATTGAAAAGATTTTGTAGCACAATAAAGTTTTTTTTGTTTTTTTTTTACAAATACACAATGAAAGGTGACACCTTTTTTGCTGCATGTAGAGGCAAAAATGAATTCACGAGAAACGTAAATTAGAATTGGAAGTGTTAGAGTGATAAGAAAGTCATTTATTACTGACTGATTGTAAAAGCAAGAACAGCGGGGGAGGATATCTGTCTATCTGCAAAGATACAGGTGCTCATACAAACATAAGGAAGATTTCACTCCTTTTCTATTGAGCGATGTTTGAATAAGCATAATTTTGAATAAAAGCTTTTAAAGAAAAGTGGATAAGTAGTAAAACTGTAGGCTTGGTGTGAAAATTATTCAAATTTGACCATGAGTGAGCATGGTGACAACAGTCAAACGTTGGAAATGTTCCCAGGTTACCTTGCTCTTGTACTTTTGGTGGCCCATCCTGAATTTGGCATAAGGGTCGCTGAGGCCATTGGCATCCATTGGCTGCAGGCCACGCCCTTCGATTAGACTGATGCTGACGATACCTCGCCACAGCTGGGCTTTTCTGTGTACGTCTGAGAGACGCAAGCTCTGATACTGCAGCAACACACACACACACACACAGAAACATACACACGAAAAGAATCATTTTCAAACATGAGAGGATTTCCATGCATATAAAAACAATACACAACATATACACAGTATGCTTTTATCAAACCCAAAACATACATTTCTGGCTTGCATTTAGGGAAATGCTTCAACACAACACAGAGGCAGGCAAAACACAAACGATATCAACTCAGCACAAACTTGTCCGACATGTCAGGACACTATCACCTGCCGCTGAAAAAGGTAAGAGATCGTGCAATTGCATGGGTTTGTGTGCAAGTGTGTTTGTCTGTCTGTTAGCAAAATAGCTCATGAACCAGTTAACAGATTTGAATGAAACTCTCAGAAAGTAATCACTGGAAGTACATCTAAAGCTGATTAACTTTTCGAGTCAACCCATTTCAAGATGACCACCACAACTAATTGAGCTTAGCTAACACAAAAATGGCTACACCTCAGTCAATTTGACAGCTACTGGGCTAAAAATTAGTGCGGTAGTAGCTGAGAGTTATCTCCATCTCATCTCTTGTGCCTGATTTTGAGCGAAAAAAAGTGGTGGCAGATGATATTTATTTCATCAAATGTTTAATTCAATCAGCATTTGCCTAAATTATTGATCTACTGTATGTTTAGTAAATACTGAGAAACACCTCCAAACTTTTACAAGACATCTTAGTGTATTGGTCTGTTCAGGTTTGTACAAAGTTGAACTATTATTAAAAAAGTCAAGATTTATATGCTTTGTTCTCCAAATTTGGTAATAACTTTAGCTGCTTTTGCAGCATACATTTTTATTCCATTTGGCTGTATTGTTCCTTGACAGCTCTGCAAAATCAGATTCTACAATTAATGAGTCCAGTATCTCCCTCAACGATTTTTTTTAGCTCCTAAAGACCTATTTAACCTCATTCATGTCAGCATCCTTCACCAACACTAAAACCAGGGCATTTATTTGTTGAACAATTACAAATCCTCCCTCCATCTCACATTTCTCTGCCTCTCCCTCTCCTCCTTCCTTGTTAGGCAGAGAGTATTAGCATAGCTTTTGTTTTGCGGGTGCATTTCATTAAACTCTGAACAAACCCTGCCTCGCCTTTGATCTGGAGACAGAGCCTCTTAATTTCCATTCTCCAGACATTAAACAATGCGAATAGCTCCCTGCAACGGCGCCAACTTCCCGTACAGTAACTCACATCTTTCATTTCTCCCGTTCACTTAATATGCTAATGATGAGAAGTCACAGTTGTGTCCTACCAGATTACAATCTGGTTTCCCTTGTTTTTTTATTGCTACATATATTTTGTTAAAGGGAAAGTCTGGAAATTTGGATTGGGATTTTATGCCTCCATCCGTCAGGGCACAGCAGAACAGTTGACGTGATCGATGATGTTCAGACAAAACCAAAGTACTGTACAGCGTGTGCACCGCTCCAACAGGCATGTTTCTAATATATACTGATGGATATCAAACTATTTAATGTTGGTCAAAGAAACATTTAGTTCTCTGTGTGCAGTTCAGGATAGAAAGTTAAAAACATTTTGAGTTTCAAGATTCAGCTCAAGTCTTCCTTGGAAAAATTTCCAAACTTTGAACATAAAACTGTCTCTGACAATAATATTGACATATTACACTGAAAAAGGAACAGGTAGAGCCTTCATGCAGTAAAATAAGAAGAAGCAGACCCTCAATCAGCATGCTTTCATTTCAACCAGACAGAAAACAAAATTCACCAAAAAATGACACCAAAAGGTAACACTTTGTTTTCTTCAATATGGCAATATGGAAAACATTAATTGATGGAAAGAATGGTATACAATCAATTAAACACAAGTCAAAACTCAACAAACTTCTGTTTTTCACTACAGAAGTAGTGAAAAACTCACTTTTTTACTCACTGTAAAAAAAGAAAAAGCAACTGTAAATGCAAATTCTCTGCTTTGTTTTATTCACACAATGTTTAAGTACAGATCAAAGGTGGAAGAAGCACAAATATATGTTTTTTTGGAGGTTGGGTGGAGCCATAACCCTGCAGGATTTAGGCAACTGAAAGGGATGACGGTTTGCTGCTATGTACTCATTGATAACGTTTCAGCTTTTAACCCAGAAACTAACCATTACTTGTAACCTCGACTACTGACAGTTGAAGCTCCACAAGTACACAATGTCAATACAAACAAATTCTACAACCAACATTGTAACTTTATCCATTTTTGACAACTTTTATAAAGGTAAAATTATAGCAAAAAATGTAATTAGCAGTCATTTTTAATTATATTGGGATTTCTGGAGATCATCTGAACTCACAGTGGGGTCCTGTCCCCAACAATAATTACTGCTTTAAGGTTAGTTTGTCTTTGTTTTATGGAATGACGTGAAAGCACATGCATAGACAAAAGTCAGTGATTTTTCTACAAAAACACAAAAGGTGCTTCAAACATGATGCAAAAACTCTGCTAAAACAAACACAATATATCTTGTGATAACGGCAGCAGTTCCAATGAACTGCTTCCACCTTTGTCGTGTACCTAATTTATGACTTATCTTGAAGGTAACCTTTAGGTTTTGTTGCACTCCAAAAGAAAGAATTTACATGCTTGTGCCAACAGCAGCTTGTGGAACATAAGATGGTGACAATGAGAACTGAAGAAAACAGAAGGTAGGAAGTAAAGGAACATGGAAGGGATAGGGCCCAGGGGAGACTCCATCCATGTACCAGGACACCAGTGAGGAAGGACAGGTGAGGTGCAGTGCGATCGGCATGTGGAGTTACAGCAGAGTCAGAGGTTTGATGAGTTACATGCTGTTTTAGTTTACCTTACTGGATCGTTTCCAGTTTCTTCCCAAAAGCATGGTCTGCAAATGAGACAAAGCGGTTACAGAGCGCCTCCCACTGTCTCCTCTTAAAGCTGAAGGGCCAGAGGTTAAAGGTCATGTCGTGTATGAAGTTCAGATAATAAGCCCCGGTGCTGGTGAGGCGAGAGGGAGTTAGATGAGGTAAGTGAGGCATCATGCACGTTAACTAAGCGGGGAGTGTAGAAACACTCTGCCTTATCATAAGGTGTAATGAATTTGATATAGGATCACACATGCAAAGACACATATACATGTAAACATACAGAACACAGCAAATCAAGTGCTTTTCTGACAGTATAACCATCTTTTTATTGACCTAAAATATTTAATTATTCTTCATTCAAAACTGTAAAATATAGAAACAGTCTATTTCTGCTCCTTACAGCTTTGGTTTAATAGCTTATTTCTTTTTTTGAGTGTCCGACTATGGAGAGTCACTGTGGAAAACTATTAAACACTGAACTTTACTGTCTACATAAGCAACAACATTCAGTCACCAACAACCCTGAATATCCCTCACTCTGATGGGGAAACAGATTGTGCAGCAGTTTATAAAAACCTGCAAGCACAAGTTAAAATGCATAATGTAAAAAAAATAAAACAAGATGTGTATAATTCTAACAACCTTCAAACTTAATATTTGTTAGGACCCCCTTTATTCTTCAACACAACACTTTAAAATGGACAAGTACAGGGACTGAACTGAACACAAATTAAAAAACCAAACAAAAACATAATAACGCCCAATGTCAAAAAGAAAAAGGAAAAAAAAAGGAAAGCTTGGTAAACTATTGCTAAGTACCACCTTTTCTAATCACAAGAAATCTGATTTTATTAAAGCAAAAACACTTAAAAATGGTCATCAACTAAAGATGTTGCACTTTACTGTAAAAAGACTATTTACAAATATACAAAATTCCCAAACATCATTGGAAATATTTCAACACAGATCAACAAAAATCCCCAAATATTTCAGTTTATTGATTCATAAAAATCTACCTGTTTCTCCTACCTACCACTAGATGGCGGCAGAGAGAACGCACTAGTTTAACCTTGTGCTTGTTCTCTTCACAGTTGGAGAAATCCAAAACGATGCTTAACCCAAATAAAGTTTATTTGTTCTGTCAAATGTGGACTCTCTGAACTGAGAAAGCAACAGAATTAAGACGTCAGATCAAAAGGAATAAAATATGTCCCTCATGGCTCTGCCTTGTTCTGAGTATAACATGCAGGAGTCCAATTAGCCAAACAAATAATTGAACAGAAATAAATGCAACTTTCAAACATTGAGGGTGCTCACAGAGGCACAAAGCAACATAATTAGGAATGAAGATCAGTTGCTTTTTGAACACGTAACTTTTCCGCACAGCATAATTAAACTTGTGTATATGCATTTGTATTTGCTGACTTGTACAGTTTCCAACAGCTGAGGCTGAACAGAGCCAGCACGTTCCAGTTCAACACTGCTTATATGTTCTTCTGATGTGTGCAGAAAGCTAAAATCACCGCAGCTGAGTTTGATTAATATTAAACAACTTATTTAAACCTTATTTAAATATTCTATTTTGTTCTGTTTATTTTTAAGCAGGTGAAGCTTTTCAGTGTGATATTGAACTCCAGAGAATAAGGAGGACCTCCACTGTACACGAGGAAACAAGAAAGAGGAACAGACAATTCTGAGTAATTTCATGTCAATTTCTTACAGTGTCTTTTACGTCTCCCTCCTTCGGTGACAGGGTAACAGCAAGTTCCAGGCTGCCCAGGTTCTGTTCAGGGTACTGTGGATCCTTCAGGTCCAGGGTCACATCCAGAGTTCTACAAGGATGCACAGTCAGTCACGTTCATTTAAATAAACCTTTCATCTAAATAATGTACGACACAAAGTTCTGTATATTCCCGTGCACACACCTTGCAGTGCTGTGCCACCATTTTAAAGCACCCCAATTTTTTAATAAAATCTTTACTTTCAAGGAGTCAGACTTTATTTGGCTGCTTTTTTGCTTGCTTTCAGTCCAGTCCTTATACCTGACCATGACAGCGTATTGTGAAGTGCGTGATTAAAAATGAGGAAAGTGGACAAGTGTCAGGCCTAAAGAAAAATCTCCAGCACAAGAATATTTCTGAAAGTCACGTCTTTAAAAAACAGGAAAGAAAATCCTGACACAGGACCTGAGAGATGTGTCATCCTTTAACTGCAGGCCTAATTAAGAGGCAGGCCTGGGGCCAGATATGGACCATTTAAAAATAATAATAATTTGGCACCCACAAAGCTTCCAAAACCTCAGCTGTTTCTATGAATATGATGTTAAAAACATGCACTACATATCAGAGCTACTTGAATACCTTGAGCCTAATATTAAGCTTGTCATGGTCTACATCTTCAAATAGTCAATATTTGGTAAATCATGACAATGGAGAGGGGCGGGGTGAGTAAACCCACACACCTGTAAGCAGATATGTGGCTGGTCCATCCATTTCACCAGTGCAAAAGGCATTAGGGCTGCAGTTTGGATGGAGGACAACAGACAAAGTCATATGACCTTGCCACAAGACTGAAAATGTCTACTTTGCAGCCAAAACGACTCAAATTAGGAAAACTAGTGTTTACTGTGCAACCAAAACATTGGTGCAATTAATGAATACATGTGAAAAGACACTGCAGCTCCAAGCATGCCTCATGCCATGTTCACATCTTTTCACCAGAGTCAAGTTGCACCAAATGAGAGCTATCATTACATCCCTGCATGTAGCTTGTACTTTAACCAAACGAGAGGTTCCTGAGGCTGAAACTGTGACGAACTGAATGCTTGTTGTTCTCAATGAAGTTATGAATGATAAAACTTACTGCTTGTTGCCCTCAAAACCTCAATGTTTTTTTGTTTTTTTTACATGGCACACTTGAGGTTGTAGTTGTAGAGCCCGGATCTACTGTATGCCAAGTTTTCAGTTGATAGCTGTTTGGGAGTCAACTTTCTGGGACTAAAATACTGTTTCATGTGTCAAACCGTGTTATCTTTGGTATTTTTAATAGATTCAACTATAGAAATGGGAATAAACTAATTTTTTTTTATTTTTGCTTATAAAATATTTGCTTGGGACTGTAAATAACACAAAAAAAATAACTTTCCTTTTGCAAGTAGGTATACTTTTAGTACAAACATTTTTCACAGATGACACTTTGATCCATCACATAAGGAAAACAGATCAATAAGCTCCACGGAAATCCAATCTAATTAAATGTCTCAGGAATCTGTGGCGGTGAGCCAGTTTTTAACAGCTAACAAAACATCTAAACTCCTGAACCGGCTCACCTCAATAAAAATCCCTTGTTTCGAGATTGAACCAATAATTGTCTAACTATGACATCTTTTAATGTCCCTTGTGATAACAGTATAGGACACCCACGTCACTAAATAACCCTCTGATTATTGTCAGAGATGCTTTAAATGACTGAAGTCAAAACAGCTCTGATTTTTCTGCACTGATGAGTCAAACTGTAAGCTGGTATAAAAGCCTAATTGATTGTGACATCAATCAATGTAATTTATTTAAATTATATTGTCTTTTTTATGATTTTTAAAATATTTACATTGTTTTACAAAGGACAACAAATGGCTTTAGGGAACTTAATATTAGGCAAAATGTTGAATTTGGTGACTGAATTCCATTATGTTTAGTTTTTGTTAAACTTTCGAGGTCAGAAAGGAAACTGCTGAAGTCTGCCACTAGAGGGAAGCCACAAACTATTTTTTGTCAAGACATTTACAGACTTATCAAGGTTGTGTTTAGAAAGCAGTGTGTCAAGAAAACTGCTGGTCTTAGAGCAGAATCTCTAACTCTTAGCCTCACTAATTAAAAGAAAAACCTTAGCATGTTAGCTTCTCTAAACATCCACATCACTGCAGAAATGTAGCATTTAGGACATTTTTTAAATACAATCATGCAATCAGCTGAGACCGAAATTGATGGAACAGTTTAACTGGAAAGAAAGCAAAACACTCAGGATCTTTCAGTGGAAAGAAAATATATTTTTAAAAAAGGACAAGAACAAAAAAGAAAACATTGACACCTCTGATGTTCCAGAGACTCCAGATAGAGATAGGCTGAGCCCATGAAGTCATCCTGAAGTCCAAAGTCATAGTCAAACACCTATAATGAGACAATAAAAAGTGACTTTTTGTTAGTGGACACCATTTTTACACTGTCCTCTCGAACACTATCTAGAAATACAGCTCATCTCCAGAAGGACTACATATTTATCTCAAACACAGGTTTGGATACCCCTTGGTCAGCATTTATAACTACTGTGATGTAGTTATAGAAGAAGATGATTAATACATTCCAAAAGGACTTCAAGTTTTTATACGTTTCTATTAAGAAACATCAGAAGATGCAAATTAAAATCTCAGTAATGCCAAAATCTTGTTCCAAGAATGGCTTGTTCTAAAAAAATAAACATAAAAAAAAAGTTTCAACTCAATTTAGTTCAATGAAGGTTATTTATATGGTACCAATTCACAACAAAGGTCATCTCAGGGCACTATACAAAAGAAAGAAAAAGTCCAAATCATAAATCCAATTCAGGTGTCTTTTTTTTGCAGTTTGTAATACAGTATATATATATTTATATATGAATAAAAGAAATTACAGGAAACAGAGACAGCAAAGCTCAATTTGAGGTCTAGAAAATACTGACTGATGACTGACTGAGGAATAAAAAGCAGATGGAAAACCTCGCTTGACTGTGAAAGACCTTTGATCTGACAGACACTGAATAATAAAGCATTTTTCTACAGAAACATCTGCACAAAGACGATCCATATAGAAGGGTCAGAAGTTTCAAACACAAAATCCAACCACAGTAAAGCCTGATGCAGTCCTAAAACAACTCCTGTGCACTGATAACATTAAACCTGGGACTTTTGGCAGCAGTGAGCAAAGACACGTTTGGAGAAAAATGTAAGCAATATTAAAGAAAAGTACAGCACAAGAGAGGTGTTTTGTGTGTGTGTTTCTGAGGTGCAGGGAATTTTTTAGTCTTGATCTTTTCTAGTCAGTGTATAAACACTTATCTTGGAAGGTGTTGTTGTTTTTTTTAATTTGTTCAAACCTCAACCTGAGCAACAAGTGAATCAAATAAGAACAAATGTAAGACTGGCTGCAAAAAGAAAAAAAAAATGTAGAAAATGTTATTAAAAACTCCTATGTGGTTACAAAAATCTGTGACACTGGCCAAAGGAGAGTTGTAAAATGCTCGTGATCCAGAGTGCTTCGACTGTGCTTTGTTTTTTGGCTTTAAAGTATTAATGATTAAAATAAACAAGCAATCCTGTTTAAATAATGACAATTTTAGGCCATACATTTATGGAAATTTAAACTTAACTTAAAAAACTGCTCAACAAATAGAAAGTAAGACAGTTTCCTAAGTCTGAAATCTGCTGTACCTTGACATAAAGAGGGTCTTTCAGAGTTTCCACCAGGAGGCTCACTCTCTCATCCCACACCGGGTTCAGGTTTTTATGGATGGTTTTGCTTCTGAACACCTCTTTCCCTGTAATTTTAAACTTCACATATGGGTCACTGGTCCCTAGAAAAAGAGGATAAAACAACAAGGAACACTATGAGATAAACAATTTAAACTACCAGCAAAGTTATAATATACACCATAAATGGGTTCACGCATTGAACAAAAAGTACTGAAGGGGTGACATGAACATAAAAATCAATCAAATTAGCTTTTTCTGTTAAGTCCTTTGTATTAAACAAGGTTTAAATATACAAATACAATAATGTTTTGTTTTTTGAAAAAGCTAAATAATCAGATTAATAAACACACAAAGAATATTACATTACTTTGAATGATTTATTTACAGTATGTTCTGATGTAATCATGTGATCGTTGCAGTTTCATTCTGACAATGTCTCTATTTGACCACTAGATGGTGGGATTACTATACAGTTTGAAGAAAAGAAAAGGTTCATCTTTAATACATTTTATTTATGCCTGCAAATACACATCTCATTAGGTTAATAAGCCATCCAAATTCAAAGTACACAACAGTATACATCTTATTCAGCAGATAGTCTGAAAATTAGGTCTGAATCAAAGTGCCACGACTGAAAACTAGTGAGCATTCATAATAGAGTGTGTATTCAGTGCTACAGTTTTACAGGAAATACTTTTTTTTTTCCAGTCTTGAAGTCCACAATTATTGATTGAGTTTACATAAAAAAAAAAACCTTTGTTACTCCACACACATACTGTAACAGCTACAGTAGAACTAAGGGACACGTTAGGTTAAGTCATTATGTTTCTCAACATTTGTCTACTGAGGCCAAGTTTGTTTAATTTAACACATACAGGTTCCAAATGTTCTATTCTGTACACACATCTAGTCATAGTTCCTGCTGTGGAAGAGGATTCTCTCCTCTGCTGGTCTTTCAAAGGTTCCTTTCATTGTTTTTTTATTAAAGAGGCTGTCTAAAGACCTTTTCTATATTTGAAATGAAGCCCTTAGGGCAGAACATGTCGACTGCTGTACAGATTTTGAATCCCACAAAGGCAGAAAAAGATCTGTGATATTGAGCTTTATTAAATAAAACCGGAGTTTAAAAGATGATGAGGACAGGCTTCCAGTCAAACAGTATTCTTCTGTGAATGTGTGGTTTTACTGTAGATAATGTTGTTTTTTACTGATAAATCTCTGTTATTATCCACCGCAACCGACGTCATTAGCAAGCAATCATCAAGTAAGGAAAAAATATATCATAACTTCCAAATATCAAACAAAGCCCGCCACACTCAAAGTACCTATGCAGAACATATGATTGATTCATTTCACTTTTATTTATTTTTATTCAAAATATAAGTTTTACCAACCGTAATCTAGCTGTAAAGATAGTCAACTGAAGATGAACTTAAGTTAATAAAAGTGTTTGCACACATCTCATCAGTTCATTATAGCATCTCATTAGCCATAAAATGGCAGAGAGTATCTCACTCCCACATAATGACTTTGTTGGTGCTTAGTAAAGTCAGTAAAAAAAAGGTAATGTTAAAAAAAATCATTTTTATTTTATCCAAAAACAATGAACAAACAAAAGTCGGGGC
>JAOXNZ010000001.1:14609102-14624187 GCA_028566095.1 Kryptolebias brasiliensis | reverse complement strand
TTTGATCAATATTTGATGCCAATACAGAGGTTTCAACACACATGATGAATATATATACATACATATATATATATATTCACCACAACTTTATCTTTATACAACATTTTGAAGTTAAACAATAGACTTTATTTTACTTTGAAATGTTTAAATGTTTTACTCCCAGCCACAGTCTAGAAACTAAACACAACCAGGCTTAAGTTGACCTTTCCAGCATGTTTTGGCCAATTCCAATATTTTATTTTAAATAATTTATCAAAGGACACTGATGACATACCAATGCTATTGCAAATCCCTAAAAAATAGTCATTTTGGCAATAACAATAATCTTGAAATGGATCATTTTTACTGCCAGCAAAACATTAATACTTTTATTGACAAAAAACTATAACTTTGATATTCAAGATAATTTTACCAATTAATAGAGAAAAAACACCAGACACTACTCCGTCTCTGCATCATATTGACAAAGCAATAACTAATTTGCTGCCACAAACACACACATCAAGCTCAGCAGGTGTGAGGAACTCAGAACACAGCAGATTGCAGTTGTAATCTAAATGTACCTGTCCAGGACAAAGACATCAGGAGCAAAAGAAAAATGTTCCCTCCAGGTCTAAAAAGTTGACAAAGAAAACCTCTTTAAAACTGCATGAAAAACATCTCATTACATGAGGGAGGAATCATGTTCAAGATGGCGTTTCTAAACCAATAAATTACATTTTGGGCTCTATTGATCGTCACTGGATCCTCTTATTTTTACTTTCTAAATGGAAAAAAAAGGGTTCTTTTGGACCACATGCACCCCCAGAAGGTCTGGAGACTGGGAGAGCTGCACTGAGTGCAGGATGAGGTGGGTCCATAACAATTATTCCACAAAATAATTACCTTCAGTTCTGTTTCTTAATCTTTGAGTCTCTGGATGTGACACTCTGTTTATAAGGTTCTATAATAAAAAAGTTTTGTTTTCTTTTTACCTGCCTGTCCTCCTGTTGTGAAGGCAGCAGATTGATAAACTTCCTCCTGCAAACACCACCTGCTCTCAAGAGATGGTAAATATTTGACATTAAATCCATGTTGCAAACAACCTGGGTCTTTGAGAATAAAATGCTTTTTGCCCTAGCTGTTATGTTGTATTTCTATATATATATAATCTGGGCCTGAGTGTAGATTTTTTTTCATCCCAGCACACAAAGAGTAATGCTCCCTCTCAGTATTTTTCCCTGCGTACGGAAACTACATTTTTATGTTTGTTTTTCACACATCAGTTCACGTTTTCTCACGTAGGATGCTTTTTAAACTAATTAAATGCCACACTTTTCTAAAAACAGCTGTAAGAACAGATTTCTTTACTTCCCTCTGAGAACCGAGGAGGACAAATTATGTTTCAAAAATAGCAGCACAAGCATGGACTCTTCCTTAGTGACAATCCCACACACTTACACTCTTTCCTCTCTCAAACAGCAGGACAGGTGTGATGCAACGTGATGGATAGTGTCTGCAGGGTAAAATATAATAACATACAATGGTGTTCCTTATTCACATTAATGTCTAAAACAATTAATGTCTCTGCTTCCTCACTTTCATCATCAATCTGTGGTACTCATTCCGCATTCATGATCCATAACATCCTGTGTCAGTGCTGGCCAGAAAAATGGCTCTGAATTATTTAGTGATAATATATGAGCAGGTAATTACATTTCTGCAGACAACAGTGTGATATGATCCTCTAAAAATACCTATCACACTCCAAAAGAAAAGTTTAAATCATGTTCTATAAAAGAAGGGAGCTGTAGCAAAACTTTAAAAAAATAAATAAAAAAAAGACTTACAAGAAAAATCTCTGAACAGGAAACTTGTCAGTCTTTCTTACAAATTAAATCCCAGAGGTAGGAAAATGTACCTGAGGGATATTACAGGAGTTCCACTAGTTAACGTCATTTTCTAAAGGGGAGATGTAGAGAGATAAAGTTTTAATGAGGGTCCAACCTTGCTGACTGTTTCTGATAACATTGTTATCATCAAAATAAAATGAATATGGATGAGAAACCTACTGCTGATAATATTAGAAAGCAATCAATAATGCATAATCTCTGGGTCCATCAAATCGCCTGATTGTTGTTGTTTTTTTAATTTAATTTAAAATTAAATTAAGTCAGTAAAATATTAGTAGGTGGTATTTACCTGAAGAGTCAGTCTAGATTTTTTTGCTTTTATTTCACATCTTTAATCATCAGCAGGGTTTTCATTACATGCTCCTTTACAGCAAAACCTTTACTTTCCACATACAAAATCTTTGGATTATTAATTTGTACAGAATTTGTCCACTTATTTTATTCCTAAATAATCACCTAAAATGAAATGTACCTCACTAAAATTATTTTTGAAAAATCTTATTTAAACTTCTTTGCTAACCTGTTCACTTTGAACTCTTCTTGGGGAATCATTGCACAACTGCAAGAGGTCCTTAATCAGAGTTGGCCAACTCACTGCCTGTCATAAGCTATTTTTTATGCACCATGCAGAGGCGGAGGCTCACTGATGCTTGTCATGAGATGCGAATACAGAAAATCCAGTAAAGCCACCAATAAACCCTTCATTCAAGCTCGAGCTGCGAACCAGGAGCAGATTTTCACAAAGACTCTAGATGCTGTGTGTGGCTGCAAATGGAAGAGTGTGTGCTTGTGTGTGTGTGTGTGAAAGAGCTGTGGGGCTACATGTGTTGTCAGGACTGACGAATGGTAGCTGCTCAAGGGTTTCCCATTACCCAGAATGCAATCTGCTAAAAAAGAATGTGATGGGTAAGGCTGCAAGGGCAGGACACTCCACTGGATGATGGTGGCATTTTACGGTAGCTGCACACCTGCTTCACGCTCAGAGAAATTACAAACAAACAAACTTTCTAGTATCTGCAGCTTAATGCTCAGATGAATCCACTTTTCTATTTTATTTATCCCAAATGAACCATTTTTAAACGTGTTATATGATCCAAATTAAAGGTATAAGCTAGTATAATGTATTAGTAAAATGTAAAACCTGCACCCTAAGAGAATGACATGTAAGGTGAAAAAAGAAAACCTTCAACAAAACCAAAGCCAACATGCTGAGAGTTGTCTTTCTGATCATGTTCAGATCTTCAGGAAGTTTAAAGTGCACCGAGTATATTTTAAGAATTGATATTTATGCACACAAAGTAGCTGACGCTCCAGCACCAACATGTAAAGACCACCTGCAGTACCCTAGTCATATAAGAAAGCCTCTAAATATCACAGAGAATGCAATATTAGGTTGTTTGAAATTTTCACTCCACAGTGGCTGTCTAATTTAGATCGAATTAGCTGGTGTACAAAAATATAACACATTTACCAGAGTTTAAAAACTGTAGTTAGAGAAAAACTACTTTCCCAGTATTCCCAGTAAAAGTGCTTATAAAATTATTGGGGGGAAAAAAAGTCTTGATGTACTCCAGGCTCCAACTGTGCAAACAGATGATTGATGCAATTTCAATAAAAAAAAATGCACAACTTGTTAACATGTACATGCTCTCTGCAGTGAGTCCAGAGAGATAAAGGGTCCTTAATCAAACATCATAAAGTTCAAAGATGCTTGTCACGTGCAAAGTGGTGTAAAGCCCTACACAACTGTTGGATCAGGCAGCCACAATATTCTCTAAACAAACCAGTCTGGTGGCAGCGTGTGTGCATCTCTGTGCAGCTGATAAACAGAATAGAATAGAGCATAGTAGCATGGTTTGCCAAACTTTGCACTAGCAAATCACAAATTGTGCCATTATTTACTGGCACAAAAAGACAAGTCCTTATTTTTGCACCTAACCTGGCTGTGATTCTTGCAGCACAGAAGACACAATTGTTCAACACCTGCAGGAGGAGTGAGTTCGTGACAAGCCTGTCCCTTTGTGTAAATGTGTTTGCTATGCCTAAACAAGACACAAGAATGGCTTTTAACACATAATTTTCTTAACCTAGAGAAAAAAAGTTAAAATGACCTGGAATCTTTCCTAGGAGTTACCCACTGCACCAGAACTTTTTAGTCTTTTAGGTTTTTCTTTGTCTAGGTTTGCTTGAATGTGTTGTCACCTGCATTGTCCCCAACTGCAGGTAAATATGATTGAAAAAAGATTTTCTTTGTGAATTCCAACCAGATGCTAAATTGCCTTTTTTGATAAATCTGCTCTTTAGTCTTGTTTTGCCAATTGATTTGTCTTTGTCAAAGGAGCCCTGGCTATCAACCCTCTGCATTACAAGGGTACTGATCGTGGTATAATTCAGTTTCAATATGATTTACAGTCCAGGAAAATGTTTTCTTTTATGCACAGCAAAACTAAAAATTGCAGAAACTCTGTCACGCCTTGGACTGCTGACAAGATTCACCTGGGGTACTTTACTCGGGGCAGACAGAGGGTAATGTGATTTCAACCGAGGTATGACAGCTAAGACAAGACTGGGGCTCGAGGGACACAACAGGATATTGCTGATAAAGGATTAGATGCAATTCAAATAGAAGTTACTTGACAGCTTTTATATGCTTGGGCTGCAGCATAAAAACATGAAAAGGGAAATAAGTTACTCACTGTTTTTGTTTCCAGCAAATTTTCCAGGGTTAGGACTATGATGTGCACTCTGCCCCCATGGAGTTACTTTTTTATTATTGGTCACTTTCTCTTGATTGCATTTAAATTAATATCACAAGATCTAGTTATATATATATTTTCTAAAAAGCAGAAGCTGGGAAATAAACCTTAGAAGAGACGCGTGTACAATTTCTTACCTTTTTTTAACAAGAGAAATACTGATCTGACTTGTCTTTTTCAGTTGTCCGAATGAATAATAGTGGACAAAAGCATTTGTATTCTCTCTTTTAAACCAAACTCCTCCCCCCCGTATTTGTTGTAGGTCATTAGTACAACTACTTGTTTAACAGAAGGTGCCTTACTTTTAGTATTATAAAGATAATCAACAACATTATAGGAAGCATCATATAAAGTTAACTACATACAATTAGTTTTAAGTCCATGTGGCACAGCACTAGTTGGCCATAACAGAGCAGCACATGACCCACAGCAAAAGGTTGAAGGATCAGACTAAAATTAAGTCAGAACTTCTTCATATAGGGAACAGACTCCACTCAGGGTGCCCCCAGTGTTTAAATTTACCTAATTTATCAAATTTTATGGGCCCATTTTTCCACCAGATATCAATATCTGCCAATATTAACAACATTATCTTTAACATCTCACATTATAGATTTAGTTTTGGCCTTAGTGTATCAATAAATTGCATCTTTGACAATTTATTTGTCAATTCAACTGTTTTCTGGTCTACAAACCTTAAAAATGAGCCTAAACTCACTACTTAAGAGAAAATCGAACCAATCCCAAACCCATCTTCTCCAGTTTACCCTTTTGATGCAGCAGAACAGCACCACAATATTAATATTCTGACAGTACCAGCTTACAAGACTTATAAATGGTGTCCTTATTAAAGAGAAAACCATTTGTTCTATTCAGTCAATGACAAATATTTTTAAAACACTGATAAGACATTGTTACTCAGACAATGACAGAAAGCTAGTGAACTAGCTTTTTGTTATTGGCCTGTGTTTCTATCTGTCCTTCTCCCTATAATGAGCTGCTCTGACGGGTTCAGGACAGGACAGGACAGGTGAGCTCTGTTCCTCCAGGCTCATTATGGGCAGACAGGTAGTTGGGTAAAGTGAGCAGGGCAGCTCAATCTGATCAGTTGTCATGGTAACTGCAGCACCCCCTAATGAGATTTTGTCATCAGGTACTGTTCACTCAGCTTTTGGTGAAAACATAAAGAATAGCTGGCCTGCCTGAGCACTTTGAAAGATCTTTGTCCTGCATTTCAAGTCTCAGACACAAAATTTCTTGGCTATTATATTCATAAAGGCATACAGTGAATCTAATAACTTACAAAAAAGCCAACGGCTGCTTAGCTGGCCCATTTTACTGTTTAAAAGGTCACTCAGCTTTTTGTTAGCATTTCTAGTTCTCATTTTATAAAGTTGCAAATGTAAACATTTATAACAAAATCCAGAAAGCTGCAGAGTACACAAAATTTAAAATGCCCAGTGTCATCTCGATGACTTTGTTTATCACACTGAGTATGCGAGGTAATTATGGTTTTGTCATATTACACAAAGTAATCAAGGGTTTGGTGTAGAGTCATTCTTTTTTCAAGCTTAATGATCTGAGTCAAAGAAGAATTTCTGATTTTGTTTCAGATGTTTAATGAATGGGCTGCTGTACTCCAAGTAATTTCAACTTACCCATCTAAAATACATTCAGACGCATGGACTAATTACACATACACTGTGCAATTTTGGGCTGTCTCAAATGAAAGAACATCAGTGTAAAAGGATCTTGGTAAAACAATGGAAAGTGTTAGACAAAAAGAGAGGTTAAAGGCCTGTTTGACCAAGGGAACAAATCTCAGACAGTGTTTAGAAATTGAGATCAACCATCCTAAGCGTGGCTGTTACAGTACATTTTACTAACAAATAGGAATATCTCATAACATGGTATGTTAACACAACAGTGACACAATCACACGTAAACAGATGGAAGCAAAACCTGATTTGTGGAAGTCAAACAAATAAACAAACAAACCCACAAACCAAAATGTGGTTGAGTAGTGAAAGCAAAATTCTTGTCTGTATGATTTTTCTATTATGACTACACCAGGAAAGAGAAGAAGTAGTAGAAACAGCACAGTTCCTGAGTGACCTGGTGAACATATTAGAACATAAAGTAATCAGCACAGCTATTTTTTTTAGGATCAGCTCAGAAAAACCTACTTAATGTTGATGTGACCCTTGAATCGCACCCTTCAACAATTCAACAGGTATCATCATCATACGATTTGCAGACTTTAAACATGATGTAGCTGCAAAGTTAACTTGATCTACATTCATAAAGTGGCTTGCAGTAAAATCATAAAATGGCTAAAATAGCAGCATTTAGCCTCTTTTAATGTGCGATTTATTAAACTCTCGACAAACTTCACATCACTTATTCGATCAAGCAATGTGCTGTTTGATTTAGAATATTACTGTGTAGAATAGGGTAACTGAACAAAGTTATACTAGATGGTGCTTCTTTATAATTAAACAATAACAACACAATTGGGCATTTAGAAAAATGGTTCACAGACTAATCGATTACTTTCATTGTCTCTACAGAAGTCACTACTGTAAAGCTTAGACATATAGTTTTTTAGTTCACAATAGCTTACTTTTTTATTTTATGTTATGATTTTATTTTGACACCAATGAAGCTCAAAGGAATAAAGCAAAATTAAAGAAATGGCATGAATTTAGACACACAACCTATAATGTAACATTTTTTGTATTGGGTCTTTTGGATTTGTCAAAATAAACTATGGAAAACCCTCAAACCTTTCTTAAAGAAGGTATAAAATGTTTGAAAGTTTCTTTAAGGATGCTAGTGCCCAGGTTTCTGCAGTGTGTATCAATAACAATGCAATTTAGAGGAAAAGAAGACACAGAGATAAAGTCACTTTCATTCAGTTGGATAGATTAAGGTTTAAGAAAGCTCTTCAGCTTGTCTCTCCACATTAACCTCTATAAAAATGTGGCATCCGGAAAATTAAACCAATCTCCTACCTGTGCGATCTCGAATGGCGAGGTTTTTCCCTTTCTTAAGAACAATATCCAGCTGGTACATGGCTGGACATGGAGGCTGAGGCTGGGACTCAGCATTACTAGGCCCCACAATGTTGATGCCCTGTGAACATCAGAAATTCACAAGTTACACAAGTTAAAACTGTAGATTACACAAGTATCAGCACTTTCCTAAATTCTAAAGCATTACATTCAGTAATGGAGAAAGAAAAAATGTGATAAAAAACCACAAGAAAAAAATGTTTACAAATGAACAGAAAAAGACCATCATTGCCTCCCAGATCTTGTTTAGTTGAAAAACAAAACAAAACAAACAGAACTAAGGCAAAAGATTTTAAAGTTTTAGTGCATATTGTAAATATTTACATTCTTTACATGTAATCTACATGCAATTAAAATAGATCAAACTCTTCAAATTCTTGAAATCATACTGTAGTTTTAAGACTGATGCTATCTGAATAAATTATTCCAGACAAGCTGCATTTTTTTTTATTAAAGTCAAAACCCTTTCAAAGTTTTGACCTTGTTTGATAGGTAATACTGCTGACTGTTATTCAGGCACAATTTTGGGCATTTTTGCTCTTTGCTGTTTGTGTTCAAAACGTAAAAGCAGCATCTGCTGCTGTAATAGTACACCCTGATCGAAGCAGAATATACATTCAAAAGTTGATGTTTGTCGATGATATATTTCATGCTGTGGGAACTACTGATAACTAACCACTGAAAACATGCAGCTTCTTCTGAAAAGCTCCAAGCGTGAGACTCTTTGACAGATCTATCTCTTTGGGTTTGCATGTCATGCTGTAGCCCTGAGGTCAGTGCTGTACTTCACTCCAGTTACCCCTCAAGGGCTCTAACAGTGGAGCCCATTTGCAAGCCACAAGAAAAACCAAGCTATGCTCTGGGATACACAACTGCCTTACTCAGCCTTTGGTACATTCTTCTTCCACCATGCTCATTTATCTCTCCTCTCCATTAGACAACTCGTGCATGGGCAACTGTGTCAAGTTTCACCAGCTACTGTCTCAGAGATGAAGTTACTAATAGGCTAATATTAACTACAAAATTCCATCAAAAGTTAAAAGGCCACCACCAGAGTGCTAAGAAACTACCATCTAGAAAGATGCACAGAGATAACTAAGCGGCTGTCAGAGTGGAATGATGTAAATGGTAAAAAGATGTCCAACCCATTTATCAAATGCATTGTTCCTAATGAGGCTGTCATATGATTTCTTATAGTTTTTGACAGCCTGGCTTCCCTCCAGAGCAATGTTGGGCTGCCTTCAAACATAAAATGCACAAAGTAAATCAAGCCTTGTTTCGATGTCTTCTATGGAAGTTTCTGTTGAATCATGAAAAATAAAAAGCTCAGTGTCTCTCTGTGTAAGAAAGGTGAAAAACATCTTAACTGTCACTCAGACTGTATAACAAACAGTTCACAGAAAGCAGCTGTGTTCCCTCAGTCTCAGTGAGACAAGACAAAGCAGAATAAAACTAAGAGTCCATATGAATACAAATTCAGGTGAACAAAAGCTGACAGTAAACAATTTTTGACTTAAAGGTCTTCATGAAAAAGATAGTGACAAACACATTCATTAAAAGAAGTTAAAAAGTATCAGCATTCCATTCATCCATCCATTCATCCATCCATCCATGAATCATCTGCTACTTATCCAAGACAGAATCACAGGGGCTATAGCTTAAGCAGAGATCCCCATATCTCCATCTCCCCACTTTCACCCTTCAGACCCTAAGGACCCATGGCATCCTCTGACTAGATAAAATATATAATTTCTCCAGAGAGTCTTGGGTCTGCCCCCGTGTGCCTTCCCAGTGGGACGTGTTTGACACGCTCCATCTGAAGGCATCTAGAAAGCATCCTTACCAGATGCCCAAACCACCTCAACTGGCTTCTTTTGTTGTGGAGGAGCAGCAATTATACTCTGACCTCCTCCTGAACACCTGAGCTCCTCATCTTATTCTTAAGGGTGAGTTCAGTTATTTTGAGGAAGAAACAATCTATATTTATTGGTCAATACCCATAACTCCATAGGTAAGGGTTGGAACATAGTTCAGTTGGTAAATTGTCAGCTTTGCCTTTTGGCTTCGTTTTTGAGAATTGAGAGTAAAATTTGTAAGATAAGTGCATCAGCTCAACTAATACCTGGAAAAGTGAAAAGTGAGCATTTAGAGATAAAGAGGAGCTACAGCTGTTTGAATAAATTAAGTAAACTTGAAGTCAACAAGTGCCCATAGGTCACTGTAATTAAACCTTTCGAGTGTGTGTGTGTATTTGTATACTAAGGATGCCGAGGTCAGGCTACATAACATACACCTTTTTGTCTGTGAATGTGCCCAACAAACAATGGCTGAACATTGACAAGAGAAACGACAAGAGAAACATTAACCAATATACAATAATTATGAGTCTTCCCACAATTTAGCAAATGAACACATCTTGTGCTCACTGTAAATGTTTATGATTTGCTTTACCATCTTCAGTCTCCTCATCAAATCTTAAAAACACAAACACAGACTCAAACATATCAGATGTGAAATTTGAAATCGATTTGCATACAGCTCGTGCACAGGTTGCCTGAGTAAACATCCAGGTCCAAGACCAGATCAATTATTTGCTAAAACAAGCAAACAGAAAAACAACCAGCAGGTAACCAATATTCAAATGTTTAAACTATGAAAGAGGGGAAAAAAACATCAGCAGTGTTTTTTAAAGCATAGACTGGTGCAGAAACACACAGATCCGTGTTCCTGAACTGGACGTTTTGCTTGGTTCTTCCTTTGGGACACACTCAGAGGGGAAAATCCACCTCTGCTCTGTCCCTCGGGTCACCTTCAGCCCTCACCTGTGAATACTGATGCCACAGCTGAGAAAGACTCACGTATCAACTGCCCATACTATGCTTATGTTCAGCCAGAAATGCTCTGCGTTTTATGGAACTTTGACAGAGATTTAAAACCACAAGTAAAATGATTGTGTCTTTATGCAAGCACTCTGATCTAACCAACTGGATAATAAAAAAAGGCAAGAACATAAGGTTTAACTCAAAATTTAGATATTAAAGACATTTTTATGGCTTTTGTTAAGAGTCAGGAGTGCATACAATGCATTAAGTAATCTTAAACATAATGAGATCATCATCCTTGTGAATGTGTACATAAGTGTGTTCATTTCTGCATCAAAAACATCATTTTGTTTTGTAATTTATAACTATATGTGGCACAAATCCAGAGGAATTCAACCTGCAGAGCATTTATACATTTAAATGTAGGGCACCGCAACACAACAAAGTGCTTGAAGTATTTGGAAACAAGCCTTCAGAAAACCCTTCAAACTGAATCCTAAATGACTCCATTGAAATATCAATGAATATTAGTGTCATTTTTAACTACCTGACAGCGTTTTAAAAAATGAGTTGGGTTGAACATTGTTCTGGAGGGATTGATTCCAATGTTACATAATCTCCGAAGAGGTGAACCCTTTGCCTTGCTTGCACAACAGCGATACACTCCTAACAAACATTAAGTGTAATATATGCTGCCTAAAGTCGATAAAGCAGAGAACAAAAGCGTTAGGAGTAGATTATAAGGTTATAATGCAGTGAGCCTTAGCTGAGCTCTGAGACACGTTAAAAAGCTTCACAGACCATTTAGTCTAACAGCCTCACTTTTATTGACTCTCCTGCACCTTAATTATGTTATCCTTTACAACAGAAGCCCCAAAGGTTCATACACAATGCCCCAGCTTGATCAAAATAACAGTTTTTAAAATACTACTTGTAACAATAATTAACTTAAACCTCCTCGAGATCTGTGACATCATGTCTTACTGATAAGCTTTTTTTTTTTAAATGTGCACTCATCTGAACAAAGATCAGACAGATTCTATCACTTGGATCTGTCTCATCCCTGGGATGCTCTGCCTGCCATTTATTTTGTAATAAATTGTTAAAAATCAACAAGCTGAGTCTTCCTGTCTCCCTTACATTTTTGCTTTGATAGAGTGTTTTCATTTAAACATAGAGTAGAGTTGAAAACACGATGTTTAGTCATTATTAAAAAACAAACAAACAAAAAAAAACTTGATCAAATATCAGTGTGGCAGAAGGCAAAAGACCAGGCAGCTCATGCGGCTGTTCATGTTGTTCCATTTCTTTTGAACACTCAGAGTGAACCAACAGGTGAATTCATTCTCGCTGCTCTGGGATCCTCTTATGTCTCACCAATTTTCACCTGCTGACAAGGAGCCTCCCCAGACTCTTGGCGATGAAGACCAGGTCAGCCGGACAGCTTTCTTGGAATAGACTACTGTGTAAAGGTTGCCAGTGTGCAGATGGCATTAAATCTGAAATACTAGCAGATTTCTGCACCCCTGCTAGAAGGAATAAAAAGGGGGTAAATAATGATTTGTCTGCCCTCGCTGTCCCAGACACCTTAGGTACCATTTTATCTGGGAATTGGTACCTGAGGTGTCTATAAGGCAGCTGATTTTCAGCATAAAAAGTGTCACTAATTATTAACTGCTGCTTGACAAAAGTGGAAAATGTGGGCATTTTAAAAGTGTCCATTTCAAACTTAGAAGTACAAACTTGTATGTCACGAAACTCTCTCTTTTCAAAAACCAGCCAGTTATATTTTCTTCTTGGACCGCTTGCCATGACAGTGATGTTCTTTCATGGAAGAGAAAGCCTGTAGTTAGCCCTGGGCACTGTATGGAGCCACATTCTCATTTCTCACACTGATGGCAGCTAATTTTCAGGCTCCATGCCTTTATTTCTGCACAACATGAATCTACTCCTGCTTTCTCATTAACTTGAACATTATAGCAGATCTCCTTCCGATGATAGGCATGTCACTTCCTGTATTTATTATTATGCCTTTCTAAGAGGCATAAACAATTCAGTTCATCCAATTGAAGATATTTCCAATTAAAGATATTAGCACTGTTTCCTCACACCACAAATGCATTTTTCCCCCCCGATTAACAAGCAGTAATGGGCTTATCTGTGAATGAGGGAGAAGAAAAGGTGCAAATATGGAGTGCAAAATGATAATAGAAAATACTGAATGAGTGTTTGTGTGAATTAACTTTCTTTTGTACTGAATATTCTACCTTTTGAGCTATTGTCCATCCAGCTACCTTTAGGGACATAGTGACACATGTTCTACTCGTCCCCTCTCCTTCACTTGGCATGTTTCTTCAAAATGGCTGTGCAGACTCAAACACTAATCCAAATCCCTCAAGACAATCAACACCATCCAGCCTCACTCTTAACAATAACACACACAGTAAATCACGCTCGGACCACAGTTTTAGTCTCAAGTATTCCTAATGATCCATATTTTCAAAACAATTTCACTGTGGGATATGTGCTGGTTCACATACATAAAACATTGCACGGCAAATAAAAACGCTGTGTAACTTTACAGCCAGCCAGAAAGTTACTGCACCAGTTGCAGTTAAATTATAGTTTGTCATGTATCGGCTCCATAAATCTTGGATTTAATACAAGTTCAGTCCTCTGTGTTTTCCATGAGCTTCAAGAAGTTAACAGTAAGAGTTCTTGCTTTTATTGAATAATTAATAATAAAGATGTTATATTGTTATCATTCAGTGGGGGCTGCGGTGGCCAGTGCCACGGTCTTGTTATCCTGAGGTTGCAGGTTCGAGCCCAGGTTGCGGCAGGAAGGGCATCCGGTTTAAAAAAAAACATTTGCCAAATCGTTTGTGCGAGTTTGCTCGCTGTGGCAACCCCTGAAGAAGGAGCAGCTGAAAGAACTTACTATTGTTATGATTCAGTGACAAAAATATATTGAAATTTACATTCTATGGCTTGGTTAAATTAAAAAGATAACTGGTAATCTGGTTCTGAATCCATCCAAATATATGAAGTATATGTCCACTTGAGATACTCTAGATGTGGAAACCAATTTTAATTTATTTTAAAAGATCAAATAGCAAAAAGAAATTTGATTAAATTTATATCCACATCTGTTGAGAATCTTACAGCAGTGGTAAATGGCCTGGAGTCACTTTCATGGAGGTAATAATTGACATGTGGATGTTGTCAGATGCACTTTAGTCATTCTGTTTGTTGACATATTGATGGACAATCGCTATCTAAATCACGCTGCTAAGCCACATAGACATGGTGATGCAGTTTTGGTATCCTGGGGTTACGTGTCTAAAAGTAATCAAATTATGTCTTAGTTCAGGATTGGGAATCAATTGCAAGCCAGAGCCACTAACCTTTAATAATGTCTTGTCTAAACTCTGGATAAGAGCAGAAAGAGACTATGAGCACACGAGAAAACAGGAATCATAACTGAAGTGCTACTTGCTAATCCAGTGATCTCATCACTTCACTTTAAGGATTCATTTTCCATCACTACAGTATATGATTCACAGACACTTGCAAATTTAACCACATACTGTAAGGAAGCCTCTTGAGGTCTGCCAGGGAGGCCTGTTACATTACTAGAAATATATGTTTTCACTACTCCTTCTAAATTTAGAAAATACGGAGGAGGAAAACAGTGTAGAAGAAGACTGAGGTTGTTTCTAGCTGTATAGTAGATTTTGAAATCCTTAGTTTGCTTTTGTGCAAGGCCAAGATAAAAACAATTTCTAATTAACTAAAATCACTGCAATACCCTTAATATAAAATCCCCATTTTGGCTTTTACAACCTCCAATTTTTGCGTATTTTACCATTTTTTGTACATTTAAAAATCTACAAACATGTACTTAATCCAGTGTTTGTGACTTAATTTTAAGAAACCAAAATCTAAATTAATTGTGGTTGCCCTTAAATTACTGTCCCTTAAAGAAACTGAGATTTAAATAAATGACAATAAATACATCAAGTAGTTGCACTAAATCACCAGTTGCTGACTGAGACACATTTCCAGTCAGCCTTAGTCACAGAGGGTGAAGGTGTCAGTCACTTTAATCTGTGATTTTATAAGTGAAAGGTAAATTGCTGCCGGTTTTTAATAAAGTCATCATTATTGTCCAGCTCTTTCCCTGCACCTCATGGTCATACCAGTATCTCAAAGTCACATTTCCACTTGAATATCTGGGAGTTGTGTATATTTTATATGGCAAATATTTCATACAGTATAAATATATCTTTCATATGACACAATGCAAGTCACAAAACCTTTAAAAATACAAATAGACTATTATATTATATGCCCCTTCCTCTGTAATATTACAAAACCTCTCCTCTCCTTAACTAACAGCCACTTGGCTAAACAATGACATTTCTTTTATGTGTTCCTTTCATAATAATAGCAACACAATCTCCTGAATAAAATGCAAGTTTCTTCACACTCCAGTCCCTGATTACAGTAATTATTCTACAGCTGCAGAATTTATAATGACA
>JAOXNZ010000001.1:14578280-14588637 GCA_028566095.1 Kryptolebias brasiliensis | reverse complement strand
CAGTAGCAACCTGTAAAAGAACTACTGAAACAAAACTTCCTTTGGCATAATGGGACGCTCCAATTCACACAGATGCCAAAACTAAGCAACCGCAAAATTCTGAAAATAACAGAAAAAGAATAAAGCAAGAGTTTTTGAAGAAATACATATTGTCTTCCATCTTGTATGCCAAAATTTTAAACAAAGATCTTGCACAATCTGTTAGAGCTTAAAGTAGTATGTGTTGAGAATGACTCTCAGCAACTACCACACTGAATTATAGCTCAATATCTGTGAAATTAAATGTGTTACATTCATTTCTGTCTTGACTTAGGTTACTTAGCTGTGGCAGTCATCTTGAATTGGAGTGACTCCAAAGTTAGTGAGTTGTAGATGTACAGCCAATAATTACTTTTTGAGTGTTTCATTAAAATCTGCCCAGTGGTTCATTAGGTATTTTGCTAACAGACAGACAAGTGAACACACACACAAGCACACACATAAATACATACATGTTTGTTTGCCTCTCTTTCTGACGGGCAGCAAACATTCTGTTTACCTTCTCCTGCGATTATAACTGCATTGCTCTGAAATGTTTCACGGCAACAGAGTTCTGAAGAAGATGCTGCAAAGCTGGGTGAATTTCAAATCTAAATAAAAAAAAAATGTACACATCTAAAGTGCACAACAACAAAAAGTAGAGACCGGAAATTTAAATTTCTTGCCAACTCTGGTAAGTTTTCTTTTTCTTCTTCTGCAAAACAACATAATTCTTTTTACTATTATTTAACAGTGAGGAAAAGTTAATTCTGTCAGTGAAATTTGATAAAGCGGGTGGGCTGTTATAGTTTCTGACTGTATGAAAACAGTTGAGTTTTTCCACACAGAATAAGGAACAAATACTACGTTGATGGCAGAATCTGGAAAAAAGGCAAACTGTCGCTTCTCTGATTTCAGGTACATTTATTTCTCATAATTATTATTTTGTTGTTGTTGTCTTTGTGTAAGAAAAACAGCATGTTTTTGTGCTGTTCAGTTTTCTGTCAGCGTTTTACCTCACTACATTTGGATATGAATCGTACTGGAGTTTATGTCCTTTAAATCAGTTTGGTGTCTTTATTCACTGAATGTTCTTTTTATCACTTGGTAGACGAAGACAGCAGGTGGCAAACGACAGTAGAGTCTGCATCATGTGGATCAACAAAATGGTGACGAAACAGGTGCAGAAGCAAATCGCAGAGCTCCGTGCAGAGTTTCACCTCATGAATCTTGAGCTAAGACAGCAGATGGAAGCTGAGCTCAGGAAACATCTGGGAGAACCAGAAGTGAAGGAAGCAAGAGCGCCTCCCCAACATTTCACCTCACAGGACCTAGAATGCACGGCAACGAGGCAGCTGGTGAAAGTGGAGGATGATAACAGTGACAGAGAGGAAGATGAAGAAGGATTACTTGACCAGATATCGAGGTCCAACTCTTCTAAAACGTCTGACAGCGATGATAATGGTTTTGATGATGATGAGGTAACCGATGATGAGGTCAGGCCTCACTCTGCTGATGTTCACAGCACCTCACATCAGACTGAATGTGGGCCAATCAACAAGCAGGCATTCCCATCCCAAGCTCCCAGTGTTTCTGACACCAACCAGCTGATGAAGCAGTCAGAGGAGAAGAAAAGCACAAAGAATACTCTGCACATGTTCGTGGTCGGCGAACAAAAATGTGAGGAGGAAAGTGCCCATGTGGATGAAATGAAAATAACTGAGGCTTTGCTGATGGAGAACCAGTGGAAGAAATGGTTGGACGAGCAGGAAGGGAGAGTAAACTATACCAACGGAAAACCGCGAGACAAAAAGAAAACTGAAAAACAGGAGAATATTGAAAAACACACAGGAGCAGCAAGGCAAAGCAAGAAAACTGGGAACACAGACACTATGAAGAAATTCAGGACAAATGTCAGTCATTTTTTTTATCCCTGTGCATCTTACAAGTGGGAGAAATTTGAAAACGTGGACTGAGACTCATGGCTGCAAAACAACGTGCTGCCCTCTTAAGACCATGCTTTATATTAAATCTACAGCTTTAGTTATTTAATAAATAATGAGCCTGATTTTAGCATAACTATTTGTCAGTGCTTCACTGTGCATTAACGTAAATTACTGTATGAGTTGGTCAGTGGTAAATTTAATTACAGAAGTGTGTTTTGGTAACTCTCCAGGCACAATAAAAATGTCTTTTCCTGAATTGATATTCACACAACTCACCTCCCACTTCTGCAAAAAACAGTTGTTTTTCTACTGATATATTTTTTTTTCAAATTAAGTCAGTGAATTACACTGGAGATCAGTTCGCTTGCCTAGCATGTAAAAGAAAAAAAAGGATCAAATGCTTTCCTGATGCTTATATGAATTTTAATTTATCAGGGGAGGTATAGCTGAACACATATCCATCTGAAGTCATCCAAGTTTCTCTGAAACTTCAAAGGACGTCAGTCAGTGAATTTTCTAATGAGAACTGCAATCCTCCTTCTATCACAGGACCAACATGGAGGCATACAGACAACCATAATGACACGCTCACACACAAGTTCAATTTAGATTCTTTAACTGACCTAACCTGCATGGTTCTGGCCTGTGTGTGGATGCTGGAGTAGCTGGAGAAAACCTACATTTACACAGGGAGCTCATGCAAACATGCAAAGCCCCAGGTGAACCAAGATCTTCTTGCTGTGAGGCAAAAGTGCTATACATTACTCCAATGTGCAGCCCCAGATCATAAATCATGTAATATTTTAAAAGCTTTAAATATTATTATAGTTTTTGTTGTTAAAAAAAGATAGCTATGAGAAAGTAAAAAGAAAGCAGAGTTGGCTTGCTGCAAATATATTTTAGAATCATAACAGGAAATCTCAAATGAGAACATCCTACAGATAAACAATATTGCCATTACATTTTGGTCTAATTCTCTCTCCGCCTGCGACCCGGAATGGAGAAGCGGCTAAAGAAAATGGATGGATGGATGGATGGATTCTCTCTCCAGGGAGCTACATCAGCTTTGTACCAGCAGGTGGCACTAAATCTCTTCCAAGACGCATCCAAATTTAGAACCAAGCTCAGCAGTGCCAGTTCATTGATGCAATTCCAAAAATCCTTGTGTGTTTGTGTAATATACACGAATCACAGGCTGCACTTTTATTTTAAAAAAGCTAAAACAGTTGTTACTAAGTCAGAAAACGTATCCTGCAGTGAAGGAACAGAAATACTTCCAGTCTATTTAAATCTTCTTCTGTTTCTGATGCTTTGCTGAAGTGATGATCATGTGCTGAAGTGAGCAGTGAGAGCTTTGAAGAAAATCTTAACCCTGGAATAATGCCAGCTTCAGACAGACACCCACCAAAACAGCATATGTACTGAACACTCTGAGCTTTTAGGAACGGAGTAATGCATGAGATGTAGGCTGCAGTTTATTCAGTTCATTTTATAATTACATTTTCTGGTTTAAAATGATGAAACGAAAAAAAAAGTGCAGAGACATTACAGCCTTATGATGTTGCAACACAGACCTAAAATGTGACAAATCTTACAAATCTTAAGTACCCATTTGTATTCTGTTATATACAGTTAAAATTGCAGTAAAATGTTTGAACTTGTATAGGTACTCCTCTAACAGTAACAACTGAGGGTTACAGCAGCTCTGTCTCTCTTCAGTTGCTACAGGCAATAAATATTGGGACAAAATCAATAGAAAATAATTAAAAAAAGGCAAGTAAATTTAAAAAATAAACAAGTCTTCACTAAAAATGTTATTTTTTATTTGTATTATTGGTCTTTTTCTCTTCCTGAATCAATAAAACTGGCTTTCCAGATTATTATGACTTTCCAGGAAACCCAATAAAAACAAAAAGATGTTCTACTGAGGTTAAAATCTACAGCTAGTGAGAGAAGCCTGGTGTTATTTTATTCCAAATGAATTTCAGATGTTAATAAGTTACAAATCATACAAATATTTACTTTCCACCTAATGCCATTTATGATTTATAATTCAAAGTAAATGAGCTCATTTAAAATGCAGGGTCACATTCATATTGAACAACATGATTACTTACGATAAGGTCTAGGGACAAATCATGCATTAAGGACACTATCAGAGAAGGGCACGCCCACAAATAGTCATTATATGCAATCCTACCAGTTCCCAGCCAAGATTGATTTTTCTGTGCTACAGAAACACTTGTGATGCAATGGCTATTGGGAAAGCTTCGCCTACTGTAAGCTACAGGGAAGCTCATTTGCAAATATTTAGTATCCACTCACCACTGAGGAAGCGAGGCCTATATTGAGTTGCAAATGATTTATGTTTGATTAGCATGAGAAGCAGGAAAACCATCCCACAGCCCTTGGTCAAAGAGTGACCGCAGCCCACCTGTGCTACATTATTATTGTTTGTCTTTCTGCCAGTCTGAATCCTTGCTTTCACCTGCTTCCTTTAGCCATCTTGGAAAAGCTGTCGTTGCCAGGCTGTCACATTTTATGACAGTCAAGATTGGAGGACAGAGAGAAACACAACAATCGTCACTTTTGTTAGGGCTAAGGGTTGACCGATTTGGGGTTTTTAATGAGAGGTGCCGATCTTTAGAAATCCAAACAAAACCCGATTTGTTTCTTTATTTTTGGAATACAACTGTACGGTTCATTGGTTAGAATTTATTTAATTTTGCAAACTAAAAAAGCAATGGTAACTGAAGAAATCTGTGCAAATGCTTACAGTAGGAGGTGTGCTGGCTAATTGTAGAGAACTATAGGGACAAAACTAATTCAGCCCCCTCCCAAATTTTGATTTTAATATTCTCCTTGGCAGATTCCTTCAAAAAGCTAGCAAAATCTTCTAGTCAACTTCCTTTGAGGTCTATGGTGTTGCAGCACACAAGTTTCAGGAAGTCTGTTAACCAGCTTTGGGTGTTTAGTATGCTCAGGCCTGACTATGGCAATAATGTCTGATTAATCAACCAATTAATTTGGACAATTATTACCCCTAACTATCAGTTTACCTGAGTTTTTGGACTCATAGAACTATATAGGAAGTATTTTAACCTACACCTTTTTGCTGAAACAACATTAAAATGTTTCTGGTGTTCCACAAATATCAAATATCAATTTTTTTCTGTAGTTTGACAAACCTCCTTATACACATATCATTATTGTGCAGTGTTGAGCCAATATACATGATGTTCACACTTACCTCATTGATGAGTAATCTTGGTGGCAGGGTAGCATTAAGAGCTAAAATAAAACCAAATTCCCCAGATTCACCTATTAACTGAGAGAGTGACCCATCTCTAACTGTTCTGTCATAACTCTGGCTTACAATCACTCCTGGTTTTGACCCTGTTAATGCACAGTGTGCACGCCAATCATTGCAGGTTACTGTGTTGGGACAAAGGTTCAAGGGAATTTTTGAGAGTAACATCAAGTCAACATTCATCATTTCTTCTTTGTTTTATGCAGTCATTGAAAAAAAAAAAAGAAAATTAACAGCTCTCATTATTAATTTAGCTGAGATAGGTTTTTCTTGCATAAATCTTCTAGGTTTAGACTAATGAGTAAACTGTTGTGCATGACTCCGTACACCTTGTTTGTGCTCGAGTATGTGTCAGAGGTTACGTGATGGAACCAGTTGAATCGACAGAGAACAATGCTGGAGGGCAGCATTTTGGCACAGAGCAGTTTACATTTTGCAGGACACATATTGTTCTTCTGACACCTTGTTTGAATTTGTCCTTTGGAAGTTCCTATAAGTAATAAGTGTCGTTATCAGAGAAGGAGACGTGAAACTGATTAAGGAGACAATGCAGGTAAAATTATCCATCAAGAACAGTGAGGAGTCATGGACAGAAAGAAAAAAGAGCCTATTTTCTATCCCCAAGGACAAGAATTGACAAAACACCTTGACATCTTGCTGCAAGAACACTCTGGACTGAGCAAACTGAACAATCTGTTTGAAATAAATCATAATAATCATAATCTTTTAACAGCTTTTTGCCTTAAATGTTTCTTGTTTTTGATCTGTCTTCAAGTTACTTCATCTTGTTCTCTCTTCTGCTTTCAACTCTAAAAATCTGTAATCTTGATTATTGTTCTAGTTGTTTCAGATATGGCTAAAATTGTTAAAAAAAAAAAACACAATAAAAAAATCACAACTTAAAACTAAAGAAAAAGGCTGTTAACAAATCAGCTGCTACACTCACCATTTTTTGCTTATTTGCTGCATACAGTTGTTTGTCTTTGCATAAAAACAGTCAGATAATTCACTGCAGGTCATTCATTTTTTTCCAAAAGAATGTTGTCACTCCAGCAACAATTTTCTTAGTTAACGATGTGCAGACAGCCTTTAAGTCAAACTTGATTGTGTGCCTTTCAGTGTTCCAAGTGATGGCCCGCAAGGCTATGATGAATCCAAGTTTATGCTGCCATCAAGGCACATAGGAAGTGAGGCCATAAGTTGTTTCCAAATATCTGTGGTTCTGCTGCCACCACACAGAAAATGATGATGCCCCTTTAAGATACTCCAGGACATCTAGCTATAGCTGATTTCAGTCATTATAAAAGCAAATGAGGCCAACAACTATAGTCAACCCAAAACTGTAATATCTGACAAACAGCAAGTTTGTCCTGGGAGAACCAGAGGTCCTGTTTTCCAAGATTTTTGGAGTAATTAGAGCTGCACACTATTAGAAACACAGGAAACTGCTGTATTGCTGAATACTGCAGTGATGACATCAGATGCAATAAAACCAATTTTACCTCACTCCTCTTGCTTTCTGCTCTATCATAGCGTTCAGAACCCTTTCCGTGTGCATCTCAGACACTACTAGCTGAACGGGGTGTGGGTATCAAGGTCAGTGAAAGTCCATTGAATTGGCCAAATATATTATTGGTATGCAGAGCATGAATGCATGGCACCTGAAATAAAATAGCTTATGATTTATTGCAGTCCAAGCAGCTCTTGTGATATTATGCACATTGGAATTGCAATAGCGATAACGTTTTAATATCTTGTGCAGCCCTGGTAGTTTTTCTCCTCAACTTGGTAAACTGAACCAGACACAAGGGGTCAAAGACTGTACAGTGCACGACTCGGTGCCTCACTTCCACATACAACTCAAAAACTTTGCGTACGTTTCTATGCATTGAAAATAGATAAAGGATTATTCAACTGTAACTGCATATATGACCAAAACTACACCCAATACTAATTCAAACAATGCAGTACGACCATAATAACTAACAAGGTTAAAATGATAAGTTCAAAGCTGATGCTTTCCCAAACATCAGGATGTCAGGTTCTGGTTTTATGTAGTGTCTCTGTTTTTGTGCCATGCCTCTGTCTGTCATTATTCACTTCTCCTCAGCCTTTCACTTGCCTGCCTGCCACGCCCATCTACACCTACCACTAGTTCTGTTATCACTTCACCTGTGCCCACCTTTCCCCCTGTCTTTAAAACCCGGTCATTTCCTTCATTTTCTCGCTTGTCATTCTTGCTTCATTCTCACCTCGTTATCACTTCCTGTCGCTTCATGCCGCTTCATGCCGCTTCATGCCCTGTCTGGTTCCCCTCGTGTCATGCCTCGTGTCATGCCTCGTGTCTTGCTTCCTGTCTCGTAAGTTTTTTTGTAATTTAGTTCTGTTTAAGGTTGCTGCCACATCAGCCTGTTTGTTTTTGGTTTCTTTAACTAAATAAACTAGTTTTCTTTTAACACTGGTGATGAGTCTGCGCATTGGGTTCGCCTCCGTCTCTCCCGTTCCTGACACAGGATTAAGATAAGAAACTTTATTGATCCCACAATGGGGAAATTTTCACGTTTTCACAAAATCTATGAGACTGCATGGATAGAAAAAGCCCACAATGTATGTTTAACCGTGGATATATTTGGCATTTAGCCTTGTAGCCTCTCTGACACAGAAACCTACTTCTCAAGTTTAGCTAATAAATAATTTAGAAGATTTGAGCTGTTCAGAAGAGGAAAGGGGTGCTTGACTGCAAACTAGAAGCAGAGTACTGAATTTGAAAGTTACAGCATAAAATATAGATTGTGATCTTCCTGATCTATATTAAGCATATTAAATGTATGTTAGAAAAGTATATTAAAACATATGATGTAGAACACTACTGTGGTTACATATGGAGGCAAATATAGGATGGGCAGAACCACGGGGTTAATTTATCAAACATTTTGTTAGCTAATACAATCAACAAATTGTGTACAGCTAATTCAATAACATTATCACAGACAACTATGCTTCAAGTTGGAGCTGTGTAGAACCATGAAAAATATAGTTAAAGCAAAAGAAAAACTTACTACTTGTCAGTTTTGTTCAAGCATGACTCTTTGATGTAAGCCCATTATAAGCTAGTTATTCCAGCCTATTATGAAAGAGATAATCAGGCCTTTATGAAAAATGACTTTTCCACATATCTTCAAAACAAACTGAGGCAGAAGCTAATGATGAGCAATTAGCTACCTATATGATGTCTTGTCTAAAATACACTCGTAATAATTTCCACTGCTGTATTAAACAAGATAATTTAGCAGTGTTTAGTTGCTTCTTTGAATATGTTTTTACCAGCAGTTTCTCAGTACAGAAAAAGCTAACATAGCCTTAATGTGAATTTAAGTTGCTCAGGTTAACAGTTTCTGTAGCACCATTTCAGGTGACAGCTGTAGATTATAAATCATAACAAAATATTTCCCAAATGCTTGTTTAAGTAGGTGGCTGCCATTAGTTAGCTGGCCAATTTGTCAGTGTGTATCAGCCACTTGAGATAAAATTAACTGCAGATAATGCTACACTCCACAACACCTCATTATCCCCCCACCCCAAGTTTTTCAGTACGGGTTTGAAATGTACTTGCTGTTGTTTAATTTATTTGAATGTATCGGTTCTGTCTGGTCTCTCCACTCATAGTAGGAAAAAATTTGCACAACAGCTGCCATAACATATGGGTGGTTTCCCTTGAGGTTCGGCCTTGGAGCCTGGGAGTTGTATGATTTACTTAAGCTGTTCGGATGAAGGTCTTCCGAACAGAAATCTCTGATGGTGTTTCTGAAATCGGCTTGGAAAGCCAATCGCCCAGTTTGAATGGCATGACCCTTTGTCTTCTGATGACACTGATACCACTCTTTGTACTTAGACAGAACTAGTTTATAAGTCTGGATCTGAAGTCCTGGCAGAATCTTAGCTGTAATTACTAGAGCTTTAATTGCACTAATTTGGTGTCTCCAATTTTCACTTTTGGACCGCCCACTAAAACTCAGCACAGGTGTTTCTGCACATTAATTCAGCCACTTGATAATAATGGCTCCTTTTCTGCATCTTACAGCTTACTCCTATGTACCGAATTGTCTCTGGGGCATCTTTGCAGAACATCTGGGATCCTGTGTGATGTAGTATACCCTGGTTTCTATTTCTCCCCTGCTGACCTATTTATGTGCTATCATGAATAATGTTTCTGAGCTGTTGTTATGACCAGTCAGTGTTAACCGATGGTAGAATTTCTCTGTCTTGTTTTATAGCTGATCCCATAGACACAGCAGAACTCCAAACCTTTAGTTATTATTTGTTGCAGCGTCAGGGAAGACCAGCGTATGCATCCAAAAGAAATCTGCTTGATATCTTGGTCAGGTCAACTGGATAATGACAGAAAATTACTCTGCAGCAATCTGATATTAGAGACTGAATCACTAAAGTGAAAGAGCTTCTCTGTGATGAAGATGGGGATGAAATCAAGAAATAGCAACAAAACAATGGAACCTATCAATACTCTTTAAGGTTAGTTTAAGGTAAAGAAGTAATGGGACCTAGATTAGTTGATAGAAACTCACATTATGCAAACACAGTTGTCTAGAAATGGAAAGAAAAACATATGCTTTGATTAACCTAATAATATATGAAATGCATTGTTTCAATAATACAGCACTCCTCTCAAAGCAAAAAGGAAATCATTGAAATATAACTCATAACTCATAACTACCCAAACACAGTTCAACACAACAGCAACAGTACTGTCATTGCTCAAGTATATGTCTAAATAAAATAGGATTTTTTTTCAACAATAAACTCAAGTTGATCAAACTTACATTGACCTGTGACTCTTTCACCCTGTCTGTCTGTCCCTCCCTCCCTCTCTGCATCCAGCCCTGTTCTCTGTTGCTTTGCCTAATAACACCACGATGAAATAATTTAATAAAAACTTAAGCCATTTTTTTTAGAAATTTGTATTAACTTCTCTTTCACAATACAGCATTTCTTACTTACTGGGCGTGTTCCTGGTCTGAAAAATGATCGGGTGTCATTTTTCCTTTTTTCTGCCATATTTATTGAC
>JAOXNZ010000001.1:14527176-14545689 GCA_028566095.1 Kryptolebias brasiliensis | reverse complement strand
ATACCTCTATATTGTCCTTTTTTAAATAAAGGCTTCCAAGGTTTGTCCATGCAACTACAGTCTGTATGGAAACATTAAAAGGTCACACAAAAACATTGGAAAGCTTTTTGTAAAATACTAATATTATACATACATTTGGCTCAACTTGGATGGACTTGATGAAGCAATGCTGAGCCAGAGCATAGTTCTCCAGACCTGAGGTGACAAGACAGAATCAAGAAAAACTACTTTACTATTTTACTCAAATCAGAATAAAGTCATGTCTATAGAAAATTCCTAAGAGATATATTATCCCTATTTCCAAATGAGACTCACAGTTTTATTTTTGCTGTAGCAAATTGGACAAATGTCAGTAACTGACTGAAAAATGAACAAGTCTATGATTTCTAAGGGCAAAGCAATGAATCTGTGAAAAAAAAAATCTTTGGTCTGGAAATATACTAGCATTATTCGTTTATGCATTTCATTACCTTTGTTCATGGAGATCACGCCCAAGGCATTCCAGTAGCTGTGGTTCTCACTGTCCATCTTAATAGCCTTTTTCAAACACTGGTCAAAAAAAAATTAAACAAAATATATTCTCTATTCCTGCCAACAATCAGTGAAAAACTGCTGTGTCTAATTCTTCAAATTACCTGCTGAGCTTTCTCTAAGTTCAGAGGTTGGGAATCCTGGTCTAGGCTGGTGGCCTGATGGTAATAATTGAGGCCTAAGTCATGCCAAAGACTGGCAACCTCAGGCATCAACTTCAAAGCATGAGCGTAGCACCTGTGACAGAAACACATACATTTACCATTCAGTGTTTGTTGTCTTCATGGAAGTGGTGCACAAGAGTGCACGAATGCATGATTTCATGGAGTTAAAGCCAACACTAGGCATACCTCTCACCAACTTTGAGCATCTCAGCCTGGTTAAGCATGTGATCTTGGGTGCTGGGATCTAAACCAGCCAATAAAGCTGGCACCAGAACGTCAGCCTTGTTTGGTGAAACAATGGTAACAGCAGTGCAAGCATCTCCCAGAAGTTTCCACAAGCAAGAAAGGTCAGGTCGCAGCTTCACAGCTCTGAAGAGCACAGAAATGTGAACGGATAGACATGTTAACTAGAATCCAGTGTCTACAATGAATAACGCAAAACAAATTATTCAAATTAGGGTTCCCAAGTTTAAAAAAAACATAATTGCCTGAAGAGGTTTTGAATGGCTTGCTGAATGAGGTCAACAGCTCCTCCATCTCGGCAGTCCTCCATTAAATTTTTTGCCAAAGACAACTGGCACTCCCCAAGTCCTAAACAACAGATCATACCAATCAGACTAAATCTCCAAGTTTGAATGCATTAACAGTCTGATAGGTGTGACAATCAAATGATCAAATGTGGTGCATTTCAAAGCTGCTTTAAACAAACATCTACCTTTAAGAGCAGGAACGTAATCCTGCTTTGTTGTGATTTGCAAGTACTCTGCCACTGCCTCTTTGAATTTGCCCAGAGTCTGTTTGATAGCAGCTGCCTGGTAGACACTGTAGATGGAGCTGGGCTGAAGCTGATGGGCCTTGCCAAATGCCTTCAGAGCTGCTGTGAAGCTCCGCCGGTTTAAGTAAGCCTCACCTAAACACTCCCAACACACCCAGTCCTCAGGGTCTGCTCTCAAAGCTGCCTGCAAACTACAAATATAAAGGATCAGCAATGCTAATAATCTCTCACCTACAAATGGAAACAAAAGTCAAAAATTGATTTTTTAAACTTATTTCAAATTCTTACTCAGCTATGGCCTTTTGATGTTCCCCAACCTTCAGGTTGTACAGGCCTCGTCTCATCCAGGCCCACTTAGCTGAGCCTGGAGTGGCTTTCTCTATCACCGACTGAAGGATCACTAAAGCGTTGTCCTGTGGTGTTTAGGTAAGATTAAAGCAGGTATAAAAAAAGGGGCTCTTGTTTTAATACTACACAAGCAAAAAGCAAACAAAACAACTCATTTTCTGAAAACGATGTCTTTTCTCTCACACTCACCATATCTCCCTGTCCCATACTGAGATCCACAGCAGCAGATCCAGACTCAACATCATCACTGTTCAGCTGAAAAGCCTTCTTATAGCAGCCTTGTGCACGGCCGTTATTATTTGCCACCTCCTGATAGTAATGCCCCAGGTAGCGAAATGCACAGCCCAGGTTTGGATCCAACTTTGCAGCCTGAAATGACCAAAAGAAACTCAAACTTAGAAAACACTCGGCTTTAAGACCAAAGACACCGTTTCCTTCAGCACAAAATCTTCATACAATGAACAATAAAGACTTCAGAGCTTAAATAAGGTGATGCTTTTTACATTGAAACAGACAGTGATATAATTCTCCTTTGCAGACAATCAATAATGAAACAAACTCATTAATAAACATGACACTAACCTTTAATAGGTGTGTGTGGGCTTTGCTTCGATCTTTTCGGGTCTCCGCCCCCATGTCCCAGTAGAGTTTTCCAAGCAAGAAACAATATTCTCCACTGTCTGGGTTCTGACTAGCAGCCTTCAGGAAACTAAACAACAAAAGTACAAGGAGAAAAAAAAAAAAAAGATTAGTTTACATTTTTTGCTAAACAATCAGGTTGTTCAGTTCAGGACAGTCCAATGCAACAAAAAGGGCATGAAAAAAAAAAACTTTATTGGTTTTGTTTCTACCTTTGCTCTGCCAGCTGCAGCTGACCTTCAGCTGAATGTGTCAGTCCTCTCAGGGCCCATCCCTGGGCCAGGTTTGGGTTAGAGGCCTCAAGCTCCGACAACAGCTATTAAAAACACAATTTAATTAGCAACACGATGTCTTAATGACTTAACACTGACCTCAAACTGTAATTGTAATCCACTGTAATCTTGTGGATTTCATATATCATCATATGATAAAACACACTGATGCAGAATAAAAACATTTCAACCTTGAGTGTTTGATCAATCTGCCCTTTGTTAAGGAATGAATGTCCCTTAAGGACTAATAGTGAAGGGTCTTTATCAGCATCTGGAATCTAAAAGACAAAAGAAAAGATTAAATATATGCAAAAAGTTTTTTTTTATTCAGTTATGTTCAGCTATAATGTAGATCTACAAAAGTATTTTTATGTTTGCAACATCCAAATATCTTTGGAATAAATTCAAAACCAACACTTGACTGCAAAGTCAATTTCTCTTTTTATTAATTCTGCTTATAATGAAGACATGCAGAATTATTTTGTCATGTTTTAGGACAGGTGGATCATGTTGGTGGGTTATTTCATATTTTAATAAATGACTCAGCTGAGATGGCCTTTGCAGAAACTAGCCCCACGCTGCTTTTATTCCAAGAAGAAAACTTAAATATATTTTATACATTACATGCTGAAAAAACAGAACATTTATCAATTGCATTACCTGTGAAAATGTCTCAAGAGCCTCATCAGCAGCCTTCTCGCCTCCACTTCTCACTAAGGCCTCCAGCTTCAGTCTAAGCAGTTTGTCCTTCAGCTTTATGTCTTCAGACGTGCATACGTCCAAGCCTAACACGATTGAATGTTTTAGAGTCAAAGCCTAGAACGGTCTTGAAAGGCAGAGGGTAAAATCTTTGTCCCTTCATAAACTTTGATGTTGTTTTTTTGAAGTCTTATTGAAGTCCAACTGGAAATACTCTCCTGGAAGAGGCATTAGTTTTGACCCCTGACAGATATAGTAATGCTGCTGAGCTCATTAGTGTAATATTTACCTGAGAAACCCTGCATCCTGATATTTACAAGAACAAAACAAAGCCACGATCCTTGACAGTTTTGCAGCACTATACTATGTACAGAGTATTTATTTAATCTGTTGATCAGTGTAAATCCAGTAAAACACACCTTGTGAGCAGGATGTAGCACTATCAGAGTATCTGTGTAATTTAATCTGAGCCTCAGCCAGACTGCACCATCCTGTTGATGAGCTTGTTTTCTTTAGTCCTAAAAACCAAACAAAACAAAACAAACCATCAGAACAGACAAGGTGAACAATCCCAGATGACATTCAATCAGTACTTAGTGCTTAGATATATTTTGCATAAACGGCAGAATGTATTATTTGTTACTGTGAAAACTAGCCTTGCTTCAAGTCGTCAACAGCGTCTCTATACCTCCCTTCCACAAGCGCTTTGGTACCCAGACCCAAGCAACCAAGTCCATTGTTGGGAGCCAGTTCCAAGAGTAGCGAAAAACAACTTACTGCATCCCCATCCATATTATCTTCAAAGGAGAATATACAATTTATTAAAAGTGACTGCGTCTTTCATCAACATGCAAGCTGTGTATATAAGCCACATATTCAATATTCAATATGTCAATGCCCACAGCATGCCACTGTTTTTAACAAGGATATCCTAATTAGTTCATGTTAGTGGATTTTTTTCAGGTTGGGCAGGTTAGAAACAGGAACACTATGAATTTCTTATTTTCTTCAAACCAATTTTTAACTTTTATCTGTGATGATTTAATTACATGAATATGTGAGACACTTGCTCTGCTATTATTTCTTTTATAGTATGTACAATGTTTGCAAAGAATTTTATACTTACAAACACCTAAAAATGCACATTTATTATTGCATTAGGATAAAGCTACCTGCCCCATAATCTAGTTTTTACCCAACTGTATTTTGGCTGCCATGTTTGCATTGTTGTACAATATGTGGTTGATTACATTTGTTATAATGCTTGTTTTGCCTCAGATAGTATAAGAAAAACATACATATTTTTGGGGTCAGCTATCCCTCTTATTACTGAATTTTGGGAAGTCATGAATTTGGGAGAACACAAATTGAAAAGGTAGGGTGTGCTTGTTTGAATGAGTTACTCCAGAATCAGAAACATCCTCTATTGTGTATTTGCACCGTACAGCATCTTACTTGTTTTGAGATAGTGATGGGAAAGAACCTCAAGAGGATAAGTTTGGTTTGGGTAGAGTGATAGCATGGACTGACATGCCTCTTTCATTTTGGCTTCTTCGTGTGGCAGCTGTAGTAGGAGCACAGTCATAACAAACAAGTCACTTTTTCAAGGAACTTTTGAAAAGATCACAACAAGTAATGGTGGTCTAATTTGTTGAATGTGGCTTGGACGTTTCTTAAATTTACAGGATGATATGACAGGTTTGGCAGTGAAGATGCACTTACTTTAGAAAGGTATTTAACATAATCAGCTGAAAGCTTCCTGTGCTCCTCTCCGGGTACAGGTTCGATGAGCATCATGGATTTCTCAAAAGCTGTGATTAACTGATGATCACAACAGAAATCAAACATGGCAACAAAAATGTATGTCCTTTGTCAGTGGGTGTGAACCCAAAACAAAAATGCTACAAAATAGGTCAATTTAGGTACAACTTCTGACTTTTACAGTGAATTGGATTAAAATGATGGAGTCAGATGTATTGCCAAGTGTTGCACATAAAAGAAGTTGACAAGTTTAAGCCCACTTTTAAGGAACTCTTACATGCTGTTGAGTTTCATTGTCCTGCTCCTCCTCATTAAGGCACTCTGAAAGAAGCTCAATCATCTTTTGCAATAGCTGCACTAATTCTTTCTTATCCACGCCCTCTTCCTCCTTCAGCTGAACAAGCTGCAGCCAAACCTTTGCCAACTGTCCACAAACACATGCAAACAACATGAGAAAAAGTATTCAAAGGTGTTTTTTTTCTATATTCATTTTGCATGTTTACTTTTAAATTTACAAACCTTCAAATATTCCTTGTCAGACTGATAAATATCTGACAGCTTTCTGATCACTTCATAACATTTGTTCTTATCAGACCTGTGAATGAAAAACATACTGAAAATCTATACCACAGCAAATCAATGATAATAAAAACAGCTGAAACTACAAAACTGCTTTAATATCTTGTAAAGCAATCACATAAAATACCAGTCTGTGTAAAGTTTAATGTGGCCTGATAAAAATGATCTTACCTTGCATATAGCTCAACAAGTTTTTGGTAGGCGTTAGGCAGCTCAACTTTGAAATCCCACTGATCAGTCTTTTCATAAAGATTTGCTAACCCCTACAAAAAAAATATTAATTAGTAATCTCATTGAGACATGGAGTCTCTCTTTCAAGAAAAAACTATTCTTAAGCGGCACATTGGCATAATTTGATTGATCCCATTACTGTTCAGCTAAGTTTTACCAGCGTGGTAACTGCTTTCAGCATAAGACAATCGAGGTTTATTTTAAGATACCTGAAAAGAGCAGAACCATACCTGCCAGGCCAGCAGCTGCTCCGGCTCCAGCTCCACTGCTTTTTTATAGGCTGCCTGCGACTGATCTGGCTGTTCCAGCTCACTGGCTGCCAGGCCGATGAAAACCCACGCATTGTAGTTGTTCTTTTCAAGTTTCAAAACACACTGAAATCACATAGAAAATTTCAAAATCAGCTACGCAGAATATCTTCCTCCATGTAAACGTCTCTCCTTGGAGTATTTTACTCAGAGACATCCTACCTTGCAGTGCTTTAAAGCCTCCTTGAATTCCTTGTTTTTGATGGCCTCTTTGGCACTTTTCAGTGCAGCTTTCACTTCTTTATTAGACATCTTTTTAAGAGGAAAAAAATACAGTTAAAGTAAATAATGTGATACTGTGAAGTAATTCCAATCAGTGACTGCCTTATCTGTATTATTTCCATTTAAATAGCTGTTGATTTGAATAAATAAAGTCTGACCTTATTGGTGCAAACCTTTTAAATTACTACAAATTGCTGTTAATTTTGTAACACCAAATCCACTATGTACAGGTCATTTACCAACCTGAAAAAGTAAAAAGTGGCATATCTGAAGTGTTTAAGTTACTGATCTCAGTTCAGCTAGTAACCAACTACAAATTAGCATTAGCTATTATACATGATAGCCAGAATCGATACCTAACAATAACTGGTACAAATTTTATTTTTTATAAAATACGCAATATGTTCAACAGCGCCGAGAAAGCTGTAATTACTGTAAAAACAAATTTTAAAATAAATGTAAAAGTGGGAATAACTTACTGTTTACGTTGCTCATTTGTACTGGGCTTCCCGAAGGAAACGGAAGTAAAAGATGAGTGACTAGACGGTGGCTTTTCAAAACAAAACTACTTCCGGTCCCCCTAACGCTGCTTTTTCAGCAAAACGGGATAAACCATTCAAAGCGGTTGTGAATTAAATATTTAAAAATCCGTTAGCGTTACAAAACATGAGTAGAATGGGAGAAGCTTTGAATACTTCATGCATTTTAACATCATTACAGATCTTACCACATTTATTTCTTTGTTTATTCAATTAGACAGCTAACTATGTAAAGACCCAGAGAGTTTGGGGTTGTGCTACAACTTCTTGTTTCATATACAGTTTTAACTGCAGATACTGCTACAAACAACAGGCCATTTCGATTTTTTTAAGCATTGGTAGACTAATCGTAAAGACATATAATAGACTGTATGTATGTGACATACATTGAAATACGGTGTTATTGCAAGTGTAACTTTTTTTTCTACTTCAAATCCATTCAAGAAGGCTTGTATTAAGACAAGTACTAATGTAGAGGATTTTAAACGAGAATAATGTTTTGAATAATTTGCAGTGTATTGCATCTCAAGCTAAAAAATGTCATTTTTACTGTAATATAAATCAGTGCATATGAGTGTTTCAGAAAGGGTTGGTGTTGATGAAATTAACTGAAAAGAGGAGCAGTATTTACAACAAAAAGTTAATAGGCTCTATTTATAAAGCATTTTTTTACTGTTGTTTTTTTTCCTACTTAACACTACAATTCATATTCACACACACACACACACTGATTAGCAGAATGGCTGCCTCGTTGGGTTTCAGTGTTTTGCTTAAAGACATTTTGGCATGTGGTTTGGGAAGCTGGAAACAACAGTTCTCCTCAATCCGTCAGATGTGAAGAGAACTGCTCGTCCTCGTCCTCCTGAGTCGCCCAAACAAAGCAACTTAAGGATATTTCAAGAATTTAATGTGTTTCACACATTACTTTTCTGTAAGGGAAAGTCTTACCAAGAAGTTTATGCTGCAAAGTTTGTATATCTCAGGAGATGTGTCGACATTTCTTATCAACAAGTGAGTATAAAAACATAAAATGTGCAAATCTAACAATGGTTCTTTTAATGTCCAAAATGTTAGGGTAAAAAAACATTTAACCCTGCTGAAGCCCTCAAAAGACAGAGAGAGATAGAGAGAGGTAGAGAAGTCCTTGTACCGAAGGCCACGGGAGGGTTACTCATTCCAGCGAATTAAAATGAACAACTCAAAGTCAACCATTACTAAAGCCATAAAATGTTGAGGAGTCACTCAGCCACTCGTCAATGGCTCTCTCATTGGCGAATACATCCTTCTGCCAATCTACGTGCCACCTGAGGTTAGCAATGACCTGGCTATAGTTTCTCCCCAAACTATCCCGCCAAGCAGCGAACGCTTCTTTATTGTAGAGGTGAACAGCTTTGGACACTTCAGGGTAGTCTACGATGCTGCGCAGCAGCTTGTCCAGATGAGCCTGCACATCTGGGAACTCGAGGACCACATTGTGAAGCTCATCCTTGTCCAGTGTGAGGTCTAAAAACGAGGAGCAGAGAACAGGCATGAAATCTTTATTATATTGTTTTTTTTCTACAAATATGTAGATATTAAACAGAACCAAAGTTAGTGTTTGAAGATTTACACTCACTAAAAAGTTGTGGGGAGATACTGAGTCCATCTGAATAGGTGATGTATTTCCAGGGGCCAACTCTAAGCATATATGTAGAGGCATTTGCATTGCAGCCATGATATTCACTCAGCACCCAGTCAGGATGTGGCTCCTTGGAGAAATCACTGGACTTGGATATCAGAGGCAGGAGGGAATGCCCACTTAGATCACCTGGAGCTGAAATACCAGCAATATCTGCAAAACAAATTGGGCTATTACATGAAATTAAAATGCAAAACCTCATATCTTTTGTTTATCTTAGCCAACATGTATGCACAGCATTTAAAAAAACAAACAAACAAACATTTTCCTTACCCAGCACAGTGGAATAAAGATCGACCAAGGACACGAGCTGGTCGACCTGCAGGCCAGACGTCATCCCGGGCCCCATGATGAGCAGGGGGACGTGAGAACTGCCTTCAAACATTGACATCTTGTAGAACTGCCGGTGCTCCATGGCGAGTTCTCCGTGGTCAGCCGTAAAAATCAGGACTGTGTTGTTCAGCTGGCCAGTCTCTCTTAGAGCTGAAATCACCTGACCTGGTGAGGCCGAAACAGAGAGGGTTGGGAACATAGAACGATAAGCACCACTAACACTTTCAGAGAATAAACTGTAGATACTGTAGATATTAAGTTACTGTGTGACTGTCAGGTTTTTAAAAACAAAAAGAAAATTTAAGAAGTGGGTTGTATTTTCACTCAGTAACTTTAAAGGGAATTTCTCATTCTGTTGTAGAGACAAAAGCTGCAAAAAAAGTTTTTTTTTTAATAAAAACTTAATTACTGTCATTAAAGCAGAGATGGAATACCTCATGCTCATGTACCTTTTTGATTATAACATATTACATGATTGTATGAGTAGAAAGCTTTTACTTTGTAATTTCATTTTGTCTCAAAAGTGTCTAATCCTTAAATCCCACCATCATCTTGCTTTTAACTAACCCAGCATGGCATCAGCTTCAGCACACATGGCGTAATACAAGGTGCGAATGCTTTTAACTTCCTCCTCAGTGAAAGCACCACTGCAGTTTTTGGTGAAGGTAGAGTAGAAGTCAACAGGGTGGATGGCAGACATTGGCAGCCATTTAGGAATGGAGACGAGCTCAGAAGACACCTATGAGGGTGCGAAAAACAGACATTACCAGTGTTTTAGTCACTTGCTTAAAGATAATTCCGGTTAAAATAAATTAAAAAAAGAATACTTTTGGGAGCCAGTACGGTGAGCTGCGGAAGGTGGAACCTCCAGCCGTCGGCCCGAGAGATTCAGTCCGGTAGGGATGAGGTAAATTGAGGCCGAGGTAAAGGGCAAAGGGCCCGTGTGAAACTGAACCGGTCTGGCGGATCCACTGTGTAGCTTGATCTGTGTTTTTCCAGTCCTCTGTCATAATTCTTACAGTTGTTGTGTTTCCAACAAGCTCAGAAACGGGCCGGCCCTCTTGGCGTAGGAGGAACTGTACATCTCGTGTCCACGCCTCAACGCGATTGCTGCAGCAGATCCACAAAAACTGGAAGCTCGAAGAAACACGTTAAACAAGCATCCAGGACCGTGACTCACACCATGCTGAAGAATCACAGATAGACAGTTTAATCTTGCTTAATACTGTTTAATGCACGCCTCTAACAGTTCCTTAGATATATATATTTTTTCCAAACCTGAGATAACGGGCTCAGCTGAATACACCTACTGACCTGAGCGAGTGACTCCCTGAGATATAATCCTTCTTGCCCATCATCTTGGTGTGATACCCGTTCCTCTCCAGCAGATCCATCCACGTGGTTGCATTCCCATCCAAGCATTTGTAGTTGTTCCAAGACTGAGTGAGGTGGACAAACCGACCACTCCACATGGCTGGGAGAAACGAAAAGGTAACGTCAACAACAAAATGTCTCTTCAAAAAGACAACTCAAGTGCATTTTTTTAAAGAACCTACCTGCTCTGGAAGGGCAGCAGATGGGGGAGTTCGTGTAAGCATTGAGGAAGGTGGATCCAAGCTCCCTGAGGTAGTTTATGTATGGGAGCTGGACAACTCTGCTGCCAGGATCAAAGGATAATCTACCATCCTGATGAAACACACACATATTAAATCAAAAAAGACTAACACAACTGGGGGGAAAAGAGGAACACAATATTATATCCTCATGATCATGAACTCAGAGGCTGTCGTTCTGATTTAAACAAAGTTACTGCATAAGATGAAAAGCAATAACATACTTACAAACGCGTCACTCATCACCATAACAATGTTTGGTCTGGAAACATTTTGGCAAAAACTTCCACCAAACTTTTGGAACAGGAAAAGGAACGCCACCATAAAGACGCCCATGCTTCCCATTCTGCTCCAACAATTTCAATAATTTTCTGGTGTAAAATAATAATGATAATATTAAAAAAGACTGCAAAATGATTTGATACGTCGAAGCATAACTGCACAGTTCCTTAAGCGCTGACTTGTACCGAGATGGGAGAAGGGGGCGGGTTTAAATCATCTACATCCTGGGGAAGCTTTCAAAATAAGAGTCCTCTAAACGTCAACTGTCCACGAACACAAGCGGAATATCGTTTTGTTAGTGGAGAGGAAACCCCGGCTATAAACATAAACAAACACCACTATTGCAAATCAATTAAAATAAATAAAACAGTAAATAAAAAGAGAAACTAGAACTTGACTTTTCACCATGCAATGACTAAAAGGATCCTCTAGAGGGAGGCATTTATCTAGGTATCATTTTTTTGCTGCAGTATTTACAACTGTAAATCAAGCTGTTGATACATTACAGTGTAAAACTGTCACAAGGTGTATGTAAGAAGTGTTTCTGAGGAACTGAATGACAGCATCTTAATACATAATAACATGAAATACCACCCTAGGGTACAGCGCAACAGTGCAAAAGTTTTAAGCTGGTGTGGGGAAAATGCTGGAAACTGACCATGCTTCTACAAATATATACTAGTTAATTTAATAGAATTACAAAATGAATAGTGAGTTGAAAAAAAATGTAATCATGTCAGTGTTTGGTGCCTTCAAAACAAAACACAACTTCTTGAAGGTACACTAAAAATTATCTTCAGGTATATGATTAAACTATCATACAAAATAGGGGTTAATAATTATCATTTTCATTTGTAGACTGAAACCAAGTCATTAACTAAAACACAAACAGCTCTGTGGGAGGCTCAAAACTGAGTGAGAAGGAGCCAAACTCTTCTTCCAAGGTGAGGATGTGGAGGACAGTTTCGGGTCACAGTCAAACACTACAGAGAGATTAAACACAGCAGCACGACACAAGGTAGATGTACTTCATCAGCAAGGTTTCTCCCAGCCAAAGCTTTTAATGCAGACTCAGGTTTCAACATGTACTGTTCATGCTGTTTTGAAGCACAAAGAAACAGCCAATGCTGGAGCTCATAGATGCTCGTAGTGGTTGACCAAAGAATGTGAGACACATTATACATATGTTCCTTCATAATCAGAAGATACCCAGCAGCTCAGAGCTGACAGAAACCTCGGGAGTCAGGTACACCTACTGTCTAAAGTGATTTTCCCAGAAAGTATTTTGAGGAAAAAATAGCAGCAACAGGTATTCTAGACTAATGAGTCAAATTTTAAAATATTTGGCTCAAGCAGAAGGCAGTTTATTTGTCAATGAGTGACTGCAGGCAACAGTGAAGCACACTGAAGGTCTCCTCAGCTCTGAGAAATACACACAGGTACTTATCCATCATGCAGTACCATCAGGGAGGTGCTGATCGGCCCCGTATTTATTCTGCCACTTGTACAGAACCATCCTCAGCATACAGAAGAACAAGGAGTCCTGGAAGAGATAGTATGACTCCCAACAGGGTCCTGATCTCAACATCGTCAAGTGTGCCTAGAATTACAGAAAAGGGCTAAAGGGTCAGAGCCAGGAACATCCACATGAGATCTGTGGTTAGTTCTCTGAGATGTTTGGAAACAAATAGAAGAACGTATAATTTATTGAAGACAAAATGTCAACACTGGCACTAGAGTAGCTTACCAAACATCCCCTGTTACTCATAATAACTTAAAACCTATCTTATCTACAATAGCATCATTAGTTGTTGAAAGCAAGGAACTTAAGTTACTGCAGCATTTCAACAGGTGATGCTGCAGCTCGGTGAAAACACTGACATCCACAGGGTGGCGTTTGGAGCTCCAGTCCAGAGTTGTTTTTCTCCTGAAACTGGGAGCTCAACACAATGAGAGCAGTCATCCATATACTATATGGGATATTTTTTTTATGTAAAAACAGAGGAGAAAAAAAGTATATTTGATACATGAAAGAATTTGCAGATGACTTGGCTGGATGCCTGTTGTTTCATAGACACATGTAGGAATTTTTGCAGGGCCCTTGCTGCAGCCATCTTCATGCAAAAATGCCTCTCTGATGTGCACTAACACTACTGCCACCCTGGATATGTAAAGCCATTATGTGAAAGTGTTCACAGCATGCTTTGGATGCTGAAGACCTAGAAAAAGATCAATGTGCTCACACCTGATAGAAAAAAACAACAACATATATATATATAAAAGAAAAGAAGTATGTTGTGGATGCCGCTCTGTATGGCTCCACTGGTGTGTTTTAAATGCCACAAACTGTCTGCAAAGCAGCATTGCTTTCTGCAGTGTGTTTTTTTTAGGGCGCTTACCACACTTGTAACGTGTATGTGAGCCCTGCCACACACCGCCTTGTTCCAGAAGGCACAAGGTGGGGGCCCGAGTCGCCGCGCATGCGCGCAAGCTTGTTTTTCAGCCAGCCTGTGGTTTAAAGTGAGCTGAGCTCCGGGGGTTTCCTTGTCTGTGACTGAGACCATCCAGCAGAGAGGCAGGTGATAACAGCATCCGCTGCTGGTTAGCAGCCTTCACAGAGCTCCATGAGCTGCTCACAGAGAAGCTGCTGATCGTGCCCGCCGCTTCTCGCGGGGCAGAGATCTTAAAGCTTGCGAGTTTCTCTCTCTTTTTTTTTTTTTAGATTTTTAGATTTCTTCATCCCTATTAGAGACGAAGATCTCTTTTCCGCCATCATCATGGTGCTAGGAAAGGTGAAGAGCTTCACCGTGAGCTACGACTGTTTCAACGACAGCAACGTCCCCGTCTTCTCCAGCGGGGACTGCGTCTCAGGGAGGGTGGTCATCGAGGTGACCGGAGAAATCCGCGTCAAGTCCCTCAAGGTCCACGCCAAAGGATTTGCAAAAGTTCGCTGGACTGAGTCGAGGAACGCCGGCTCCAACACTGCCTACACCCAGAACTACACGGAGGAAGTGGAGTACCTGAACCACAAGGATATCTTAATCGGACACGAGAGAGGTAAGGCGATGTGCGGAGTGAACATTTCAGCCGAAGTTTGGTGAGAGACTGTGATGCTCTCCTCTCTCGCTGGTTGGGGGATCAGGTTCGCCGAGTAAGATACGGTTTCAGGGCATAGCAACAGAGGTGTAGACACTGTTCGGAGGCTGTCATTTCATCGCATGCGTTGTGGAAATTGTCAGTTTTACTTTATGACATCGTCTGTACACGGCTACGGAGCTCTGCCTCTGCTTATCTGGGACTCAAAGTGTCAGAATGAATGACAGCTGCTCGGGCGCCCATCTTTTTTTACTGATTTTCAAGCGCAAAATGGGAAGAAATTTCACCCCGAGTCGCACTGACATGTAGCGAACACTTTTGTCGATGAATGTTCAGCTTTGTTCAGAAATTTCATCGCCTGACAACGTCGAAGTTTCCACCTATTGTTCAAAGCGGTTCAATCCTGTTCTGAAAACTGGTCCTAGGAGGGGCGGGCCAAAGCCCTGGGTCCTCGCATGTGATTGGTTGAAAGGCTTGTGTGTGGCCAGTGACGTCATTACTCTGCAGAGCGATAGAAAATTCTGCAACTTTTTTTTTTTTCTTTTAATTGAAAAAAACAACCTGCAGAATGCTTGGTTAAATGGAGCCGAACTAAGAGTAGCCACGTTGATGCATGTGTAGCCTTGTGTTTGTCCTGAGAGGCTGTTTTAATTGTTAGCAGCTTTTGTTAACTTGATGAAGGTAGTTGCAAATGTCTTTAGTGAGCAAGGTTCGGTCTGCTTTAAATCACGACCTGCGGTCTTTTTTATAAAAGCTTTACTATAAACTTTAAAGTGTATAAAACGGTCAGAGATGTTATATAACCGAAGGAAAATGCTGTAGTAGGTGGCTTGTGGCTGTCCGTGCATTGAGGCACATCCTGTGGCAGTGACTGCGGCGTCGCACAGTGAATACGTAATGCTGAGGGAAGCTGCTCACACCGGTTCAGGCCGGTCTCCTCCTGCTGGAGTCTGCTTTTGACTGACAGCTCCGCACTTGTTTACCACACTGCTGCTGCTAGGGGGAGGGTGTGCTGAGCTGGCAGAAGCAGCACAGCTCTGTCCGCTCAGTCTCACCTATTTGATTTATTGTTTTAGGTATATACATTTATTATTATTATTATTATTATTATTAGTGTTTTACGTTTTTAAGCAGTTTGTCAGCAGCGGTTCTGGAGTAAAACAGGATTGCTTCTTGTTTGCGAGTTATCTTCCAGTTCGATTGCAGAGCTGGTTTATGTGCATTTGCATCCCATATGCCTAAATAAATTCCCCCCGGGCAAAGAGATCTTTATCCTTACCAAAGCACCACCTTTCACGGCTCAGTTTCCGACTCCTCAAGAAATTTCAACTTTTTAGTTTACTCTAAATAATGCTCTTCTGTTTGTCTCTCAAATACATTAATTTCTCACAGACAGATTTAATTGTAAACTCCGTTTATTCTCTTTTTGTCTCCCCCACCCTGTGTTCTTTGATATGACTTACAGATGCCTTCGTAGAGCATTTTATCCAGGTATGGTATACATGTGTTTGGAATATTGTCCTCCTTGTTTTTCAGACGATGACAACTCTGAGGAAGGACTCACCACGATCCACGCAGGAAGGCATGAGTATGCATTCAGCCTCGAGCTTCCACAGACGTGAGTGCCCCGATGTTAAATTGTATGTTTGCTGTAGGCTTTGTTTGAGCACCTAGCGTGACCTTTTTCCTTCCTTGCGCTCCTGTTCCTCTCACACGCAGACCTCTGGCTACCTCTTTTGAAGGAAAGCATGGCAGTGTGCGCTACTGGGTCAAGGCAGAGCTCCACAGGCCATGGCTTCTGCCCATGAAGACCAAAAAGGAATTTACAGTCTTTGAGCACATTGACATCAACACTCCATCATTGCTGGTAAACCACTGATTGTAAAGGCTTTTCAGCTTTAAGAAGAAAACTTGAGTAAAGAAAAGCTGTCATTTAGTTGCTGAAACAAATAAAAATGTAGAAATAATGTTCATGTTTTCTCCCCCTTTCAGTCTCCACAGGCCGGCACAGCAGACAAGACGCTTTGCTGTTGGTTCTGCACCTCAGGTCCTATTTCCCTAAGTGCCAAAATTGAAAGGAAGGGATACACCCCAGGTGAGAACTTGAGAGTAGATAATGATGTTGTTACCCGTCTGTTTACCAGATAAGTCAATAGAATTGTCCCATCCTACAGGATATTCTTTTCATTACTGATTAGACATAAACATAGTCAATAGTCTTATCACTGGAGCGAAACATTAACTTCCTTTCTGCTTTTTTTTTTTTTTAATAACCATGTAGGAGAGTCTATCCAAATTTTTGCTGAGATCGAGAACTGCTCCTCCCGCATGGTGGTGCCAAAGGCAGCCATCTACCAGACACAGACCTTCTATGCCAAAGGGAAGATGAAGGAGGTCAAGCAGCTGGTGGCCAACCTGCGAGGAGAGTCCTTGTCCTCTGGCAAAACGGAGACCTGGAACGGCAAAATGCTGAAGATCCCACCTGTGTCCCCCTCCATCCTGGACTGCAGCATCATCAGAGTGGAGTACTCGCTCATGGTGAGTACGACAGTCGTCTGCTAATGTTTGATGCACTCTCCCACACGCGGAACATTTAGGTCAAATGGCCTTTCTTTCTGTTTGTATTTGCTGAGAGATTACCGGTTGACAAACACGGAACAGTTTCTGGTTTCATCACACAGTTATCGGTGGTTTTGCTGTGCGGTTATCTGCACAGAATCAATATTTCCTAGTAAGACAGTATCTGTTCTGGTAAGGTTGACTCAGCTCACATAGCCAAAACTGGACCTTGGATGGTACCAGGTGTTATCTCTGCTTGCCGCTAAGAGCATTAGCCTGGAATATTGGTAGCAACACCTGCCCTGAGGGCGCTTATAACCTCTTTAGCCTCTAAACAGACAAGAGTCCAGTATTGGGCTCTACCCTGTGTAAGCAGCTGATCGTAAGACACTGACCCATATGACAAACGTGCCATGTTAAGTTATTTTCTAACCTGTAGAGTGTATCACACAGCTCTGAAACCTTTTTTCATCATAAATGATTTGCAAGCTCTAAGTAGCTGTTGTGTCTTCATGTCTGTGCTCAGGTGTACGTAGACATACCAGGGGCGATAAACTTGTCCCTGAACCTGCCCCTCGTCATCGGAACCATCCCTCTCCACCCATTCGGTTCCCGCACCTCAAGCGTCAGCAGCCAGTGCAGCATGAGCTGGCTGGGCATGGGTCTGCCGGAGAGGCCTGAAGGTAGTCCTGACTAAAAAGAGCGATGTCCTAATTTATTTCATCGTGGTTTCATTTTCTAAAAGTGCTAAAATATTATCCTGTCACTGGCAGCTCCTCCAAGCTATGCAGAAATCGTGACAGAAGATCAGAGACAGAACCGCCTGGATGTCCCTGCAGTCCGAGAGGAGCTGGAGGGTCCTCTCTTTGCCTATATTCATGAGTTCCGCTTCCAGCCCCCTCCTCTGTATTCTGAGGTAAGCAGCTTCCTAAAGCAAAGCATGCTTAAACATTTCTTTTGTAAAAAAAAAAACCCATAAATAACCACATTTTTGCTCCTTTTTTTGCCCTGTCTAGATTGATCCTAACCCTGATCAAGCCAGCCGCACAGAGGCTCACAGGCTTGATTCCTGTCCATCACGTTGAGGTTATTTCTAAAATTGCCCCGACTGATTCGGGGTGCCTCAAGGAACCTGCTTGCAAGACTGAGCTTTAAACATTTTGTCAGATAAAAGCATTGACTCAATGCTGTTGACATCATGAGAAAAGCCTAACATCCAACCAACAAAAACTTGTTGAACTGGACAAATCTGCTCTTTCCTTCCCTCAGTAAGAGAAACAGGAGTCTGTAGTTTGGGGTATCACTATCTTCCTGTGTCAGCCTTCTGAGGGGTGCTCGGTCTGTGTGAGGGGGACACTCCCCACCCCCACTCTAGCAGCAAGAGCCTTGGTGACGGTGTGACTGATGAAAAGGATTCGCCAAGGCTCCGCCTGCCAAGCTCCTCTTCAGCCTTGATTCTTCTGAACGTGTGGCACATTCGGGACGTGGCTCCTGACCAAAACAAAACAAAAAAAGGCAGGTCTAATCATGTCCAAACTTCAGCAGAATCACCTAAAAAAAGAAGGAACGAAGAGAGGAAAGTAACCATGTTGTAACCACCGTAGTCTGTGTGAATGGAAGCTTTCAGCAGCAGTTAACAACAGAGCAAAGATTAGGTCATTCTGCCTCATGTGGAATTTTGTTTTGCACATTTTCTTCTTTACTTGAGTTAATGGTTTGTTCTAAGTCACTAATTTTTTATTTTTGCTCTCCGCTTTGCAAAGCACCAGACTGCAAATAATTAGACTGCAGGCTTAACTTTTGACACTATCATTTGTGTAATGATGAGAAAAGGATTTGATTTTCTTTTTTTTTTTTTTTTTTTTTTTTTTTTTTAAAAAAAAT
>JAOXNZ010000001.1:14507718-14518653 GCA_028566095.1 Kryptolebias brasiliensis | reverse complement strand
CAGGTGTGTCAAAGCAGAGAAACATCTAAAACATGCAGGACAGTGGCCCTCGAGGACCAGGATTGGGGACCTCTGCTGTACACTTTGGGCCTATTTTGGTGTGAGCCCAAAATGGACCCTGAAATGTTGCCATAAAAACCATGTGCTGCAGTTAATATCTTCTTAAGTGGTGAATTAATCACCACATCTTTCTTTCCCTTCTTTATTTAGCACTTGCAGTCTCCTTTATCAGTGCATTCAGTCAGACAGGCAGGCGTCTGAGGGCATAGAACCCAAGAGGTAAGCAGAATAATGGTAATGTGTTTCAAGATTCCTTTACGGGTTAAATATTAAATGATATTTTCTCAATTGGTTGCAAGTCAAGCACCACGTGCAAGGTCAAATTTGACATGTTTTTTATGCAACTCCCTCCCCAAGGTCCTTGGTCGCCTCATGTCAAGTTTCAAGGGGATAAGAGACCAAGCTGAGGAGTGCTGTTTCACCACTTGTCTTATTTTACCCCGCCAGTCCCTGGTGGAAGTTGCTCAGCTTCCTTTTTTAGCCATGGCTGACTCATAACACACACACCTCCCCCTCCCCCCCCGCCACTCATCCTCACAGCTCTTTTGCAAAGTCTCTTCTCAGCTTTAACTTTCCCTCTCTGCCTCGCTCCGCTCAGATTCTCCTGAGTCACTTGGAGCGAAGACACCCCTCCACCTTCTCCCTCACCATCAACACCAAGGGTAGAGGGGGGTCGGTCGGTTTTACTCACGAAAAACAACAGGTGCAGCAAGGCCTACAGAGGGCGGGCTGTCTGCTGAGCCTTCCAGTCACTTCTCACTGTTATTTCACCCCTCGGCTTCCAAGCATCCAATCTGTCACCTCCTCCCCATCCCTCCGCCAAACTCTGTAACCTCTGTCACCCCCCTGTCTGCCCATCCAAACACCCCCGTTGCTGCAGTTGTTCCACCACTTCTCCCCTCCTCTGTGTTTTCATGCTGTCCGTCCAATGGACTTTTTTTCCCCTGAGAAAATTATACATTGTCTTAAAGATGATCTGATTATAAAAGCCTGAATGATGTCAGTTTGGGAAGCAATTTCCTTTCTTGCGTTCACTTCTATTTCATTCTCTATGCACCACCTTACCCCTATGTCTAACCAGCAATATGTATTATGTACATATAAACAGCGTTTATATAAGCATGCACTAAACAGGATTTGATTCTCTTTGTGTGTTGAGCTTGTATGGTTTCTAGGCCATCTTTGACATTGTCACAGAAGGTTCCAATCCTAAATAAGGTTCCCTACCTAAATATCTCTGTTTTACTCCCTCTAGATTATAGCCCAGTGATTTCAAAAATAGCATGGTGCCTTTGTCCATGCAGTAAAGTTGAGCTAGCAATAAAAAAAACGGCTTAAGCGGGTTCCATGCAGATGTTTACAAGCCTTAAAGGGCTTTTTCAGTTGGTTTGTGGAGTTTGCGTGAAGAATTGCTCCAAGAACATTAAATTTAAAGCTGTGGCATATGACATTTTGGAGTTTATTTCTGTCAGTTTCTTGTTGATGGGATTGATGAACAATGTAAGCCTGATATTTTTAGTTTATATTACTCAAGTGTAGCCTGTTTATTGGCAAAGCACTGCCAAAAGTTTAAAGTATTTTTATGATGTGGGGAACTTGAGAAAACTATCTTCTGAGTTTATCTAAAAAAAGTGGGAAACGCCTGCTTCAAAAGCTTCAACTGTGCTAATGAGTTGGAAAATTTAATATTTTTCTGTTTGAGAAATATCCACAACAAACGCTCCATTTCACAGTTTTGGTATAATGTAAACTTAAAATATGGAAACCCTATAGGACAGATTAGAAGGTTAGTGGACTTTCAGGACAATTTATTTGTTTATTTATTTGCTAACTTAGCTTAGTCAAACTATTAAAAAGGCTTTATCGATTTGTGAAGCACAGAGCCAGAAACACAAGACTTAAATTTCTTCTCCTCCTTTAAGTTTGTTGCCAGATATCTCCGTACTTCAGCTCGTGTTCCATAAGTTTCCATGCGTCTGGTCTGAACCGGAGTAGACACGGCTGGTATTTCCCCTCCGAGTCCATGTTTGCTCCTTGGGGTTTTACTGACATGTATAAATCACACTGTCTGTCACCCCAGATGGTGTCTGCAGAGCCGAATCCAGGAGAGTGGAGTAAAATGACCAGGAGGCTAAACAACAAACACACAAAAACAGTTCTGGCCACTCAAGTCTGCAAGCAGGATATAAAGTGTTCTTTGGGAACATTTCTAGCTGTTTGATAAAAACTACAAATGACACTAACCACTCCAAAACAAGAGCAGCTGAAATGTCAGTTTACTCTATAATAATAGAATAGACAGGCCTTACATAATAGAAGAATGACCTGAAAGTTTTCTCCAGCTAAATGAAGAGAAAACTCAAGTAATCATCTTTGCACCAGAAAAAACAACTGTAAAGATAAAGCAGATCCTTGGGCCTCTTGGTTATTTTGCTAAATCTTCAGTTAGAAACCGTGGGATAATTTTTGACTCAGGTTTTACTCTGGAAAATCATGTAAAGTCTCTGATTTGTTCCTGTTTCTACCATCTGCGAAATATTGCCAAGCTTAGCTGTATTGTCTCTTGTCCTGAACTGGAAATCTTAATCCATGCTTTTATTTTGTCTCGCCTAGATTTTTGCAATGCGCTGTGTACATGTTTAACCAAAACCTCCCTAGAACGGTTGCAGTCTGTGCAACTGACTGGATCTTCAAAATTTTGTCATATAACTCCACTTCTAATGCAACTTCATTGGTTCCCAGTTAATTCTTGAGTGGATTTCAAGATTTTGGTTTAGACTTGGCAAGCTCTGCATGGACAGACACCAATTTACATCTAGGATACTTTAACATCCCTACACCCCTATAAGGGCCTTGAGGTCCTGTGTTCAAGACCTGCTGATTGTCCAGCCAGACAAAACTAAAAACTAAAGGAGACAGAGCCTTTTCTTCTGTGGCTCCAAGACTTTGGAAGTCCCTTCCTCCAACTCTTCGAGCAGCAGACTCAGCGGCTTCCTTTAAAGGCCAGCTAAAAATTTATCTTTTTAAATCTGCATTTGCTTTAATTTCTTTTGTGCACCTGTTATTTTGTTTGTTGAAGCACTTTCTGACTTTTATCTTAAGAGGTGCTATATAAATAAAGTTTTACTTACTTACTTACCTCATGTCCTGATTTATAGACAAATGTTAAGAAGTAGAGATTAGAGCTTAGCTACCTAGAACCTTTTGAGACTTACTGAAACTCTAAAAGATTTTTTTTTTAAAAGTATAGTACAACATATCTCTTCCCTATTCAGTCAGTATCACTTCTTCTTTCAAACGCTTCCTACTTTTGATTTATTTCTCTCTTTTTTCTCTTGGCTTTGAATCATGTTGACTCTCCTTTTCACCTCTAAACCAATTATCATCAGTGCATTATGAGGGTCTTAACATGAAGTTTGGCTCACTGTCTCATCTAATATAGATCTGTCACACACCCACACCCACACACACCCACACACACCCACACACACACACACCCACACACACACACCTGCACACCCAGACTCAAAGTGGGTCAAACCACACCTTTCTGCACCCCATATCGTAATCTGAAGGCACACACATACACTCTAAAAACCGCTGGGGTAAAAACAACCCAATTTGTAACCCAGCTCTGGGTCAATGTTGGACTGAACCAACCCTGGGTTGCAGGGTTGGGTTATCAGTTTGACCCAGCAGACTGGGATAAGTTTTTTTTCCCCCTAAATTAGGTTGAAAAGACTAATTTGTTTAATTAAAGCTCATAAAAAGTTTAGTTAAAAAAGAACACCTCTAGATGCCAAAATCATCATTTTATTTATTTATTTTCTTTTAGTTGAAGTAAAAAAAACAACAAAACAAACAAAAAAACAAAACAAAAAACATCAATACCAACACTTATATTTCTTTTAAAGAAGATGTCAAAATTTCTAAAAAAGGATATGAAAGTTTTGCTTTTTGGTACTGTAACCATTTTCAGATGTTTTTTTTTTTTAAAGCTACACATACACACAAGGATTTTTTTAGAACAAGGGCAGACTTCTCCGGTTTGCGCCAGTTCCGTGACTCATTTTTAATCAGAGCTGCTGCCCAAAAAGACTAAAAGGTTTATCTCGTTTTATCTGAGTCAGTTTTTGGCACCTCACTGTGTTTCCCTCCACACGAGAACTGAGGCAGTGAGTGCTGAGCAGACAGCGAGGAATGTGCGACACACAAATGCCTCTGTCCACTGGCAAGCACCGCATGCTCAGCGTCTTGTGTTTTTATAGCAAGGTTAGCCGTTTCATTTGTATTGTTGTCCAGCTTCTTAATACATACCACAAGAAGTAATTCCTTAGCTTTGGCTAACTAGCCCTGAACACATTTAGCAAGTATAAGTGGGTCACTGCAGCCTTTTATGAAACCTTTTACAAAATCACAAGTTACATAAATGTCTGTTCTTTAGAAAGCTATGTGACAAGAAGTGATCTTTTTTGAATGTTTGTACCAATGATGTCTGGAAGAGTTCCTCTAATACTTTTGCTCATTAGAAAAGGTTCTATTTTGCTTTCTGGTGGCTGCTAAGGTTGTTTTTTATGCCTTGTATTTTATTTTTCTGGCCATTTTCACACAAATTCTTCAGTTCAAAGTTGTCCCGAAGCATGATGTATGAAGTCTAAGTTCATTTTATTTTTACTGACTTCAATAGACTGTTTCAAGGAAAAGCGGAGCTATTCTGATAATTTCGCAATAGTTAAACACATAACTTTACAGAAATCCCACCCTGACTGAGGTTTCCTTTGTTGTTTTCCTTGTTTGCAATTTACAAAACAACAGGTGTGCCGCTACAAGCCCCATGACCTGCGAAGCATGCAGCTTATAAAAAGATCACGTTAACGTAGACTAAATGGTTCCTGGTAAAGATGTTCATGGTACTAATCAACCCCGCTGAAGTGTTGAAAGAGAAACCCAAGGACAAACCTGACATTTTTGCCCTTTATTTTAAACCGTTTGCCATCGGTTTTCAGTTTTTGAACTCGTGTAGCTGAGGGGAAGTCATGTGAACTGTGGAAAAGATAGCACATAAATGCGGACTTAATAAAGCTCTCATTTGAATTTTGCCTCTGATCATGCTTGTCCTTCTTATCACAGTAACCCTGTTGTTGGATTTAGTCACATTTCCCTCCACTAACCCTGACCGCCTTGTATCTGACATTTCCTTGCTTAGGCACAACAACGAGTGATATTGTTTTAGAGGTTGACTGGGCCAGTCTGACTGACTGAACCGGTCTGGGCCAGACACTCAGCCCTATGATAAGTTGTTGCTGCTAGACGAACTGGATCAAACCAGCTGAGTCTGGCTGAACACACGCAGAGGAGCTGATGTGACGTTATGACTTTCTACATCTGATGTGTCACTTCCTGTGGTTTATAAAGGTTGCATGTCTCTTTGCTGAGGTCACCACTGGGCTGCCTCTGAATTCTTTCATTTCAGCAACATTAGCCTTGTTTCCCACATTTTATTTTAGCGTCTTTGCTTAGTGGTTCAATATTTGTTAGACAAAGATTATAACAAAAGTGCTGCATTTATTGTGATTAGATTGTGCAATTTTTTTACAGTGCAACTTGCTGCTGAGGTCAGAAAGTGCTCTTCCATGCCAGGCAGACAGCATTTGTTCATTATGTTGGGCACAGGAATTTATCTTGACTAACATGCAACTACTTAACTAACATTTAAAATCTAATAAAAAGCTTAAACATTTTGATTTAGGAGTTTATCACATGCATTCGATGCAGTCTTTGTAAGATGGCAGTGCCATCTGCTGCTGTGGTCACAATAAATGGCAGGGTGGCATAATATATCTTTCCCACATGGATCAGGTTGTCACAGCAAAAGCTCCTTGTGGATGATAAGCAAAGAACTGGTCTCAGCCTGACAGACTGAGTGACGCAGAGAGGCAGACGGAAAGACAAAAGGAGACATATGTCAGTTTATGGCTCAACATTTCTAACAAAACACCTTAAATGCCCAAACTTAATTGCTATTTTAAATTGCTGAATAATTTAGCAACAAGGTCTTAACTGTCAATCAAATCTAAACATGTTTACAGCATTACCACTAACACACAGAGACTTTTAAATGCATGTGAACAACAAGACATGCACAAATTTTAGGTGCCAGACAAATGGACTCACAAAAACAAACAAACAAACAAGAAACAAATACATACATGCATGTTAAAGCACTCAGTAAAAATAGTACGCATGCTACAGAGGAGACAAACAAGTTTTCTTGCCAAACAGACGGCAGAGTGACGACAAGACAGAGTGTCGTTTGCAGACACGATACACTTCATCCACTCCTGCTGGCTAACACAGCCGTGCATTCACACCCCGTGCTCAGTCAGGATGGAAACTCCATGAACTATATAACGTTTCACCTTTGCAAAATCGCACTTGGTAGAGCTGCTGCCGTGCAGATATTATAAAATACACAATGTTCTTTGCAGCTTGACATAAAAAAAAACAGCTCCAAACCATTAAAAACAGAAATAATGTTTCCTGTTTTTTCTCCTGCTTTTTTAAATTTAGTTATTAGTTTGGGATGTCTATGGTTTCATAGATTTGTAGACATCACAGCTGCATGACTTCTTATTCTTACTACTGACTGAAAAAGGGCAAAAATCACATTATTATTATTTAGCATTTTTTTGCTTGCAGGCATATTTGTTCCTGTCCTTTGTTGATTCAGTAAACCATTGAATCATGTACTGCATACTTCACTGAAATCCTGAACTGTAAACAGGTAGTACACTCTAATATCAAAACTTTACAGATACTCACTCCTGTAAATACTTTAAACCTTTTTGTTTGTCATAAAAAATGTAGTGTAATGAATTAATTAATTTGGTAATTAATGGCTAAGCATTCCTTGAAGGAATGCTTATTGACCTTTCATGTCAGAGATTTAGACTAAGATTGTCTTATGTTGAAAACTGTTGTAGCTGTTTGCTATTTGCACAACCTCATGCAATATTGTGACATGTTGCACTCAAAGTATGAGTTGTGTATGACTCTAACCTAATATCTGTTAAACTGACTGAGTTATAGTCATTTTTGTGTTACCTAATGTCAATTATCTTTGGTACACATCTTGAATTGGATTGACTTTAAATGGTAATCAGGGCTGGATGTACGTCCAGAGTCTGAGTTCTTTCTCCGGATGCTCCGGTTTCCTCCCATAATACAAAACCTTAATGTCAACTGTTTATTCTAAACAGACATTAGGCGTGACTGTGAGCAGCATTCATGATTGTCTGCCTAAGGTGTCCCTGTGAAGGATTAGCAAACATTCCAATGTGCACCCTGTCTCTTATCCTGTGAAAAGCTCCAGCTGCCTCTGCAAGGACCAGAATAAAGAAGTTGGTAAACAACTTGTAGACATAGACACTGCATGTCTATACAAAGACTTCACAACGATAATATTAAATTTTAAAGTTGACAAATGATGCAGTGAATTGAAAAGATTAATATTTCTTTTCAAACTGCCGTTGTTTGTACTCACGTATGCATAATGAAGTGTAGTCTACTTTCACATTTGACTACAGAAAATCAAATTACTCATTCAGCTATCCAGAAATTAACATGTACTCGGCGTTTCCAAGCTGTGTCCCCTCTCCGGTTACTGCTGAGGTCACCAGATATCCTCCAGGAGGAGCTGGTGATGTCAGAAGCACCTGTGTGCAAATGATGAGTGCCACATAATTGATGGTACGCGACAAAATGGTTTAAGTCCTCTAAGCGGAAAGAGAAGCACCCTCTGATCTCATTATAGAAAAGGTCATCATTTGCCATGTTAGAGTAGGGCAATAGAATACAAACAATGGCTTCCAAAGACACATACATACACTGATGTAAGTCAATATTTGCATCAAGTCCTCACTTAGTTTATTGTGTCTTTTTGCTTGTGTGTGTGGGAAGGGGGGTGAGGGTTGGGGGGGGGGGTAGATTGCTTGAACATATGCAAACACACGTACAAAAGCACCCTGTCCTCAGCTGCTTCATTTCAGCATGTTTACTTCCAACCCCCCCCCCCTTGAGCCACTCTGTACTCTCTCCTCACATTATTCAACCCTGCATGTATGAATGAAGCTTCGGCTGACTCTGGGTCAAACCTGCTTCTACCCCTGAGCTGTTTTTTTTCAGGGAAGGCTGTCAGGAGCATGGGGAATGCGGTGGGAGTACAAGCGCCATGTGCGTAATACACGGAATCACAATTGCGTCCTAGAATCACAAGTCATCTGTTCTTGAACCCAGCAGAACTATGAGGCTGTGAATGTACTGTAGATGGTATTGCTGGCTCAGCATCATCTTTGCGGAATACTGAGGAATAAAAGGAAAAGTCTTGGCCAAAGCAATTATTCAGATCTTTTGAAGTGGGGCTCACTGGAAAGGTTATGAACAATTAATGTCTTATCTGTTGTGGGTTGCTTTTCAAATTGAATCAGCTGTAGCACTTCCTGTGCAGTTATTGGGGAACTTCCAGTAGGAATAGTCTAATATTTCTGCCTGTTAACCATGTATTTTTTTAAATGAACCCCATAAAAAAAACTTTTCTGTTTCATCAAATAACATCAAAGTGGCCAATGAACTTTTAAAACGGTACTGAGAGAATAAATTGAGACTTTCAGAGAACAAGCTGTACGGACACTGCAATAACCTCCCAAATGAGTATATTTTCCCATCATAAAGGTTAAATTATATGTTGCACAACTCCATTTCAGAATGTGTGAACAATTACATAGAGCTATTAACCAACGCCAAAAGAAACATGTTTTATTTTGAACCACTGTTACTCATCTGCGAGTTTCTCTTCCAGTTTCCCTGCACTAACCCTTTGTGTGATCGTACTGATTTGACCAACAACAAAAAAAAACAACTAAACTTTCTCAGTGCTGCCGGGCCACCATCCCTATTGTCGCCTGAGGTGAGCTGTAGGATGTTCCCAATAAAGGTCAGACCAGTTGTGTGTTCACTGAAACAGAACTTTTCCAAGCCTTAAATAATAAAGAGGCGGATTTATTACATTCTGTTTGTGATAGTGAAAAGCCAGAAGAGAAACAAGTCAACAGGTGGCATTATTAAGTTGCAGCTGTTCACACCCTTTTTTATTGAATTCAAAGAACAAAGTATAGTTCACAAAGACTGCTGTTGTCATACCAACTTGGTAAATGCCACTGTAAGTAAATACAGTACAGTTTGTTGTAAGGGATGCTTATTATAAACATATTGCTTATCAAACTGAACATCCTGTATTCTGTTTATTTTTGGTTTTGTTTTTATTTTTTCTTCAGGCAAATTGCCTCCCATTTCACCAACCCCTCCCTTGAGGATACAGGTATTTATCGAGAGGTACAGATGTGAAGGAATCACTCTACTGTTCACATAAACGGATCGCAAAGGACTTGTGAATCAGTTTTTGTCTGATTGTCTTTTCTTCTTTTTCAGTCCTTCTGGACCTTCAAAGTCCCCTCTTAAAGGGATAGTTCTTTTTTTTGTTTTAAGAAAAAAAGAAGTGTATAGTGTACTTTTGTGTAATTGAAGTTTGCAGTAGTTTGGGTAGTTAATATCTTACCTGCTGTAGACAGCAGTCAGAGTGATCTCAGTTTGGGAAATCAAGCCAACAGCTACTTTAAAAAAGGGTACATTTAAAAGCAAATATCTGCATATTATTTAGAACAATTCAAAATAAACAAACAAAAAATAAAATAAAGTCGATGCCGTTTTTACACCGTATTGCTTTTGCATCAGATACTCGTATATGCTGAAGAGAGGCCAGTCTGAAGTTTATTGCAAAACAGAGGGTTACGCATATTTGATGCCAAATTAATGCAACATATTTCTTTGAACAGAAATGATTTCTTTGTTAGGTTTGATTGTTTTTGGATGGGAAAAAATCATTCCGAGTAGTTAGCTTAGCTCCCATATAATTCACCAAACTGAGATTACTCTGACTGATGTCTGTAGCAGGTAAGACACTGATGACCCAGAGTATTGCAAACAACCCCACCTAAAAATCTAATCTTTCACGTTAAGCACAAAGATCTCTAATGTAATCATGTCTCCTTACAGTGTGGTATCTACAGGATCAAGGTTTGATGCATCCAACTCTTTGCTCTGGCTCTTTATCTACTCCCCATTGGTTGATTTAAGTAATGACAACACTTTCGCCAAAGCTCTGTTTCTCTCAGCTATAAAAAAAACTAGGAGAAAAGGTGTTACTTTTTGTCAGCTACAAATTAATAGCCTCAAAGCTGTGAAAAGGTGTCTCGTCTTGTTCCTGCAGAGACATCACAGCTTTAATCACTTAGAGTCCTCAAGCTGAGGTTTGTTCTTGACCCCTCTGAGCAGCATCAACTTACGTTACACCAGGCTGGTGATGAACAGGAGAGAGCTGCGCTGCATGTGGAAAATTATCTCCCTTCTCTATCATATAAAGACACAATATCTCTGATCTTGAGTGCCTACAAAGTACTTTTATCGTGGCTTATCATACTTAGCCTGATAAGTCGGGTTTAGTACTTGACCTCTTTCTAACAAATGCTGGAGCATGACTGACTATAGAGTATGTGGTTCCTTACATAACCAACAGGTGCCAGAAAATATGTCACGTGCTGAATTAATGACAAGTATTCAACAGCCAATTAGAGAGAAGCTCCTCTTATTGTGTGAATGCTGATTCAGCACTCACACAAGATTTTTGACTTTTAGAATTTTATTTTATTGTTATTTGCAATTTTTTCTCCACATAAAAATATAATTAAAATACATTAATTCCTTTATAACGTTTTTTTTTGTTTTGTTTTGTTTGTTTTTAAATCTACTTCAGCATACATG
>JAOXNZ010000001.1:14485931-14499519 GCA_028566095.1 Kryptolebias brasiliensis | reverse complement strand
TTACACACACTATCCCGTTGGTTGCAATGCATCACAGTGCTTTTGAATAATAGATGAGCTGTAAAATGACAGCTTCAGGAGAAGCAACAGGTCAGTGTTGAGAGTAGCTGTGTACAGTGATCGCGCTGTTATGGCTTTTTGCTTGCTTTTTTTATGTAATAAGTCAAAAGGAGGAAATTAACCCACCTTCATGGGATCACATACACAAAACAAAAGCAGCCAGATGTGTACTAACGTCTGCGTGTGCATGTTGCTATCTTTATCTGTGGGTGAGCTCTGTGGGCGATTAGCACAGATCATTAGCAAGCTGTGCAGCTGGAGAAACAGGCTTTACTACTGTAGGCCAGTTATGTAAGTGTTCCCTGATCACTGGAAAGGCGGAGGAGATGGAGAGTAAAGCCTTGAGAAGAGCACTGAGGACAAAGAAGGTGATAAGGCACAACAGAGAGACTAGGCACAGAATCATTTGGAGTCATTAATAAAAATTAAACACAATAACAAACATGTACTTTTTTTTAGAAAGGTATGATGCATCTTGAATATGATATGATGAATTAGATTTAATAAAAAACCTGAAAGTTTGGAGGTACACAACATTATTTCCTAAAAAGAAAGCACCAAAAGCAGTGTTTATTGTTTCAAGACATGGTTTGTTTTACTTTAGCTCCTTTAGGCACAAAAATGAAAAAATTATTTCAACAGTTAACACATCACAACAAATTCACAAAAAAAAAAAAAAACTTTACAAAACTGGCTGCTGCTGCTGCTAATCACAGCTCAGCTCTTTGATGTTAATCTTGTTAGCATCTGAAATACTCATATAAACTTATTATTTTAGCCTAATACCTATTATTTTATTACAAACTCCCCAACTCAGGAGTTTAAACTTCACTATACATAGCTGAGGACCCAGTATTTATTTTAAGTTTCTGGATCAGATTTTGTGCAATTTTTTCAAATTTGTGGACTCCATGAAACAAATTTGTGGCCCAGTGACCATCAGTTGCTGATCACTGCTCTGTATTGAAGAAACACTGGAATTGATTGATAAATATGCTTGGAAAATAAATAAATAAAACAGTCCCTCAGGTTTTCAGTGCTGTTCTTAACTGAACAATTGATTCCTGAAAATAGATTCTTAACATGGAAAGATGCTTTGTGATGTGTGCAAAAAAACAGTTTATTAATTTAATTTTCTATTACTCTTGGTTTTGACACAGGTGATTGCATGTGAACAGCTCTGGAGGTTGGGTTTTCCATGTTAACTTCATATCCTGTGCTCTATTTTTAGAACGCATCGGGATTAGCTGAGGAAGTGGGGGGCGATATTAAATCCTAATGAAGATTGGTGCCGTTTCTTACCTGGGGCTATTTTTGGCCCTGCTAATACAATGAGATTAGACTCATGAGCAAACAGAGGAGATAATGAGGGGTGGTGCTGTGGCGATCTGATTATTGTCTTCTAATTCACCCTGACGAAGCACAGATGTTCGACGAAAAAAGGAACGATGGAGGGAATGTGGAAGCAAACATTTAAATTTAGAAGTCAGTTTGTCTCAGTTTAACTTCAAATGTGATGACGGAAACTGGCAACTGTTTTCACGCCCTGCAACACAAAAACAGGCGCAAACAGCTGGAACATCTGCAGTTGTTTAATAATGCCCAGTAATGAGCAGCAGGGAGGTGTGCCACACAACTGCATCCACCAAGGTAAATATGGAAAATTCTTCTAATGGAAAATTCCTAACATTAAGGAAACAAAAACCAACTCACAGCTGAGACCTGCAGTCTAATGACTTCCAGCTTCAACAGGTCAATGGAAAACAATGGAAAATGACAACATTAAAGGCAAAAGTAAAGTAAGATTGCATGTTAAACAGCAGTGGGTGGAATAATAATAATAATGCAGCCAGAAAGAGGCACTAAACTGTTTTCTAAACTTTCCATGCTCAGTGGAAATATAGACCGGTGTAACTTATTTTGACAGTTATAGTTATGTTATAAGGTCTTCTTATAAAGCAGTATTTTAAATAGAATAACACCAAATAAAAATAAAAAACCCTCCTTGCCTTTATTATCTGTTCATTATTCTTGTCAACATACTGCTGACAAATATGTGGAGATTTTTTATTTAAAAATAATAATCAGTCTTATTCTAAATCTATCAGGATTTAGTTTGCTTTACGTCTAAAAGACATTTTACAATAATAAAATTGAGTTTTACTCATGAGCAGTATTCTGTATAATTCTGCATGCACACAAATCTAAATGCAGGCTTAGTTTTTACACTAAAGCAGCATTTCAACAGATGCCCTTTCTTTGGTTTGTCTCTAATCAATGACCTGACAAAGAGGTTTAGCTTTGGGGCTCTTTACCTGTTTCTGTTCTGATGAATTCTTCCTCATTCCTCATCCCTGCTGCAGACCCCGGGGCCGAATGTTTAATAAGAGCTCTGATGGTGCAGTGTTGGTGCTTCAATTGAAAATCAATTGCAATAGTTCTGTTCTAACAGGACTTTGTTTTCCCTCTCCGTTTTACTAAACACTGAGTTTAAGAGGTTGCCTGCGTAGGGCAATTTTTGTTAGAATGTGTTCTGTCTGAAGCAGAGGACTAAGAAAATATGATAAAAGAGAATCAAGGAGGCTGGAACGACTCTTTTAAAGTTGTATTTTGCCTCTGGTGGCCCTGTTTTGTGGTGTGATTGAGTGGTATTACTGTGGAAGCAGACAGAGACGGAGAATAGGTAGTAATTTGGAAGGCCTCAGGGGCCTCAAAGAACAAGAAAGGTAGAGCGAAAACAAAAAATGCTAATCTATAATGTTTTTACCTCAGTCTGAAAAAAGACAAATTAATGTCCAGCAAAAACCAATGAGATCAGATAATATTAATTTAATCACTGAACTGTAGATGGAAAACAAACGGAATATAAAACTATGACCACACAGACAAATGAACAGGCCCTTTAAATGACTGGTCGGCTCAAAATGACCGCATGATGTGACAGAGTTGGAGCTCTGGAGCTCACAGACAAATGCTAAGTGCGACACTGACGGTCGGTGCTGACATCACCTCTCTTCATTAGTCACTGTGCCAACAGGAGGAGTTTATTTTAGGGTAAGACTGTTGTCTTTAGCATGTGGATGCCACATATCACTACGGGTTTCCACAGACCTGTTATGGTGCCCCTTACAGACAGATGCAGTCTTACAGACTATGACAGAAGCAACTGCAAACATTTATACGCTGGAAAAGAAAAGGATCTATTGTGCCAAAGAATGTGCAACTATGAAAGCCTAACGGACACTTGGGCAAACAGGACAATATTCAGTCCTGAAACGCTTCTGCAGGACAGTACCAATACTGAAGGATATTTCAATAGTGTTTTTGGATTTAGAAAAGAAGAACAAGTTTGCTCTTTTTCTAAGGCTCGACCTCAACAGAGACGAGCAAATGGAAAGATTTACGGAAAATGTAAGAAACAAGTTTTTTAAGCTCCTTTTCTGTGGTGTCTGCTCAAAACATAAGAGAGCTAACATGGTGAGCAAGGTTGCAAAGACAAAAATGCAAACTTACAGATTTATTTTAAGCTGTCAACATGTGTAACATGTTTCCTATCGACTTTTTATAATTAGCCACTGATTTGTCAGGTGCTCTTATGAAGTCTCGGACTGGATAAATGCAGAACTCAAGTCAAGGTCGTCCTGGATCCCAAGTTAATCATATTTGGACAGATGGTGGAGCTCAGGAATGTTACTGGAACTCAACCTGAAGCTAATTTTAAAGAGGAACTAATCATGTTATCATCTGGAGCATCTTATTCTGTGCTTTTACTGTTTTGCCGTTTTTGCACATTGTGTTTTCAAGTGTTTTCCGTGTATTTTCCAGTGGGGTTTTGTGTTTTAGTTGTGCTGTACACTTTCCAATATGTATTTTATTGTTTTGTTGTGTAGTTTTCTGAAGACCTGTCTAAAAAATATGTTTGGCAAATTGGATTTGACTGACAGAAATAAATGCCTTTGTAGAATTTTCATGATGGGAGGAGATAAGAGAGCAATAGTCTCTGTGATGTCTAGTTTTAATGTTTTCTGATACTTGAAGCAAAGAGGCAGGTAGGGAGACACCAAAGCACAAAAAAAAAACAACAAAAGAACAGAGAGAAAAAAATAGACAACACAAACACAGATGGAGAGTGGAGAGGTAGAGAGTCACAGCAGGGAGATATGACACATTGATAACCCTCTCTCTCCACATGTTCCTGAGGCATTCCCAGCTCTTTGAAGCAGGGAATCAAAGTGGGATGATGTTGCCTTCATCTGACCCCTGCAGCACTCTTAACTCAGTCAAGCATCCACACAAAAGCACACATACAACCACAAACACACACATGCATGACCCATCAAAGCAAGGGACAAAATGAAAAACTAACCCTCAAGCCAAACCATGAAAAGGCAGACTGCGTACCCATTTTAAGCTTAAAGGTTTGTAGAAAAAACATTTCCTTTTCTTTAATCACTTCATAAATCCACTTTGGGTGTTTTATTTTCATTGCTACAGTGTATGAGCCCAACTGCAGCACAGTACACTGTGCAAAAAATAATCTCTCAGTGGTTGTATTTTTTGTAAAATACAGCTATTATTGAATAAAGCGTCATGCAAACAAATAAAAAGTGAATGGGCTCACCAGCAGGCAGTTAAAGATGACGTAGAGGATGAGCATCCACAGGAACTTGAAGCCCATGTGGAGTCCGGCCCACAACCAGACCAGAGAGATGAGCAAAAACAGGTAAAGGACCAGCGGCACCTCTGGAGCACACAATAACAACACATTACGGTTGACAAAACATACTAAGAAGTTAAAAACATTATATCAAAATAAAGAAAATTGTCAGTGTACATTTATTTATTTTACAGTGACTCTAAAGTCCAGCTGATAAGCAGCCTGTTGGCTCGACTCCATCATCTTTACCACACTTCAAATGGCTTCTTTTTAGAGGTCAGCCATGCACACCGTTGCTGCTTACTTACCTGATCATAAATAAATTTTCCAGCCTGATAACAATATTTCTGTGCTTGAGGTTTTGAAGACTCAAACTTGTTTACAACAGCAGATTCCTCTTTAGACACGGAGGAAAGATCCAAAAAGGGGATGCTTCACAGTGGTAAATATGGCCCATGGCTGGTCTTTTTTTAGATGTAGTGCTGGCATCAAATTTAAAATTTCGTTAATTTGTTTTTCCTTAAAATGGAACAATTTCTTTGTTTAAACACTTGATAAATATGGGTTTATGAGATTTGCAAATCATTGCATTCTGTTTTCATTTACATTTTACAAACCTTACAAACCAAACTTTTTAGGAATTGGAGTAATTAATGACCACAAGTAATGACCATATTGTAAAACTATTTACTACAGTCACATGGGGCCTGCTGACCTCAGCTCTATTTTAAGGATGTGACGCATGTAGTCTCACTGAAAATTGACAACTCGTTTAATTTATTGGGTAGGTTATCTATTACCTGTAAGTGTTAAAGGAGTGACGCTTCTTGTAGTTTCTGATCAAGTAGTTTCACAAGCATGAAAAGCAGTATGTATGTTGTTTACTTTGTGAATTTGATACAATTTAGGGCAACACCAGACATGGATGCTGATTTGGGCTGTGGATCCTAAGGGAAGAGCCAATTTAAAATTACACTGCTGAGTCAGTGCAGTTGCGGCCTGCTGCTAGGTGTTATGTAGGACACAGGGTACAGTTCACTTCACAAGTAGGATGGAAACACAGGGCACGGGGTCCAAGTTTGTACAAAAGGCCCTCACTTAGGTGCCACTTCCATCACGCCGTCATTTCCACTCCGCTCAAATGTCTGCCTCTTATCCCACAGCAAACTTTCCTCTGACTCAGCCCAATTATACTTCCTTAGTGCTGCTTTTCTTTTTTCTCCTTGCCTCTCGTGTTCTTGTTGAGACCGATTTCCTGTAAGTTCTCCTCCTGATCTACTGATCGTTGTTTTCTAAAGCTTTGGTGTTATTACTGCCCCATTTAGTCTCTTGATACATTCTCACGGTCAGTAAATGTGTTTAATCCATTTTCTTTTCAAACTTTCAGCTGCTTTTTTTTCTGTCTGTCTCGTTCCCCTGTTGTTGTTTTTTTTCTTCCATCTTGCACATCTGTCTCCTTCTCCTCCCTTCGCTGGTTTGATTTTTCCAACCATGTAAGCACATTCCAGTCTGTGGACAGGACAGAGCTCCCACAGTAAAAAACAGGTTCCCAGAGCCAAATCGAGACAGACTGCAAAATGCTGACTGACTGTTTGACTTGATACCACCATGATGAAAAAAAAAGGAGCAGAACAGGAAGATAAGTCTGTGTAGCGACTGTATGTGTGGGGGTCTGTGTTAAATGAATGCCTGTGCCTGAGTTACGGTCTGTCTGGTGGAGATGCAAAGAAAAAAACTCTTTCTAAATCCCCAACGATGCAATTTTCAGACTCAAATCATTTCTTGTGAATTTTGCTCAACATGAAAGAGCTGTAAAAAAAAATATATTTTTTAGTTTAAAACACTGCCACGAAAGGTGGAAAGCAATATGCATTCCTTTGAAGAAAGCTGGGACTTTATTTAAACATGTTATTGATGAGCAAAGGGAAAACATTACTTCTAAAATTGTGGAGCAAATGCATTAAGTTTAGTTCTATTATGTGTTAGTTATGGTTCAGTTACGCAACACTAAATACATCTCATACAACAAGTTATAAGAAAACAAATACTGTCTGCAGAGTTAGCATTTTGAAACTATTTGAACAAAGCTTCAAGCACTACACACAATGCAAACATGTTTCTGACATGCACATAAAGCAGCTGCACAGGCTCAAACAGCTCAAACAATAAAACACTTAGCAATAAAACTTTATCCATCAAACGTACGATTTTATTTTCACATTCCCTGCTGATCAAAGTGCGTTCAGAGAACACTCGGTGTTGTAAAAGTCCTCATCAAAAGAGCATCAGGTCTTGTAAACACGCCTTGTAAGTTGATTTAAGCTGTGATAAGTTTGTTGATGAGATTTTGATTTGGTAATTTTAGTTAGTTTTTTTTTTTTTTAGCAGACAAGCCCTGGATTGGACACAGGGGCATATTTTCAATAACTTCTCTGATATGCAGGTACATATCTTCAAGTGGGGCAGAACGAGCTAAGAGCGGCCGCCGGCACGCTCGAGTGATTTCACTGACATCAGGAGTTCTGCAATATTTCACACAGGCCTGAGAGTTTTACATGTGGGTTTCTCACGGTCATGTACCCATGCACAGATTAGACCCATTTTATCTCAGTTGTTTGCTGTGGTAAGGAACTTAAAAATGTGACCTCAACACTCACTGTCCAAATGGCGGAACTTATTTTAACAAATGCATAAATAGGGATGTATAAACTAAAGTAAAGCAGAAAAAACATGCACATATATTGTATATACAGTATTTGTTGATCACAGCAGGGCAAATAGAAAGAAGCGTATCTTTTTTTTTTCATTGCAAATGTGAAACTGGTCATTGCATTCTGAGATAAGCAGAGTGTACGGCCAAAAGCAACAATAACAAAAGGTAAGAAAACATTTGAGACAAAGTATGGTAAATGGTAAATGCCTTGCACTTGTATAGCGCTTTATCCAGTCCAAGGACCCTAAAGCGCTTTACACTACAATCAGTCATTGACCCACTCATCCACCCATTCACACACTGATGGTGGTAAGCTACCATGTAGCCACAGCTGCCCTGGGGCAGACTGACAGAAGTGAGGCTCCACCGAGCCCTCTGACCACCACCAGTAAAATACATTATATACATTTCATGCACATGCCCTACAAGAGTTTATGCATGCCTCTATGTATGCAGTGTTTTTGTATCATTATGTTTCTGGATAAAACACTCTAAAACGTGAAGTTAATGCTAATAGGTTCCTCTGATTCTTCAATAAACTTTAATAAGAATGCCAGTGTCATCATGTTTGGGATTTCGGTTTACTGTAAATACTTCCTGAACTCTACACTGCACAAAATGTTCAGTCTGGGCTTCAGACTGCTTCTTTGTCGACAGCATGCTGCCCTCTCCTCTCCCTACAGCTGTTCTTCTGTTCGCTCCGTTTAGGGTCAAAAAAGAATCACTTAAGATCTCTGAAGCCTTCCTTGTTTGCTGTCTCATCTTTGCTTTTCCTGACCAATCTAACTGCAACCCAGCCTTTGGCCTTTGGTCTGCTTTGGAAAAACAAAAGCACATACCTCTCATTCTGAGAATGTACACCTACGTGCAGCTCAGCAAATCACCAGTTTGGTTTCCTGCTCTGCTGCAGAGGCCACACACAGAGCAAACTGCTTACCAGCTGAAGGAATGACATTAAATCGGGCTTTGCTTCATTGTTAAAAGGCTGCGACAGAGCAAAGCAGGTTTAATCCTGCTGATTATAACCGATGGGCTGAGATTACAGCCCAAATGATGCAGGACTAAAGCAGTCTGGCTTGAATCTTAATGTCAGGGTGAAGTCACTGACTAAAAAATGTTTCTGTACAAATAACATAGCGTGCAAGTTTCAGACTGTTCGCAGACAATTTAGTACTTTACTATGTGAAGTGATTTGGCACTTTTAGTTGATAGGATTTGAAGTGTTAGACTTTGATTTTTATTTTGCATTTGTGAATTAATTTGACAGACTGTCAACGTTTTGTTTCAGGTGTATTTATGAGACAAGGGGAGCAGAAAAGTATGAGAAACTTAGAAAAATAAACAAAGGTGAATACAGTTTAGGTTCTGAGGTCATTCTGGAGCAGGTTACTAGTTTTTGTAGAGCAGGAGACAAAAAAAAAGACAAATTTTGTGACCGTATAGATAATAAATCCCCCTTAAATCTATGCACGTGCATGAATGACAATACTGAAAGGCAGCATTTTATGTTATGCTATTAGGTTTCACCTGTGCTGTTGGTCCGTCCACGGTAAAGGTCATCGTAGGCCTTCCACTGCTCGGTGACCTGGTAGGCGTGGATGAATATAACCAGTACTGCAACCAGACAGACGAGAGGCACTAGGACAGCTGTGCACAGACCTGCATAGATGTTTGGGATGAAGCACCTAGAGAAGGGATGGACAGAAATTTGGTTAATACTTAACTTAAAAATAAAAAACTAAACAAAAAAAAGAAAAAAAAAGAAAAGGAGAGGATGGTTGGAGAAAGGGATTTAATAAAAACACACTGAGTAAAGAACATATGTCCAGTTAGGAAGAAAGTTCTGGAAAACTGGAAACCTATTACATGCTTATATTGCTCTGTATTTAGCCCTAAGACTTTGTTTTTCCAGGTTTCACAAACAGGATCTGCTCACTGAGACCCCTGAGCCGTCCTAAGACTCAAAACGATTCTTGCTCAACAGCGACCAGCAAAACACATAAAATGCTTCTGAACAACCAGGTTCCCCTGCCACTGCAGCTGGATAATCACTAAGATCAACAATGCTTCAGTGTGTTTTTCCTATTTATGAAAGACCAATTCAGGAATAAATATCTCTTTAAACATCTGCCAAACAGCTGAAGGGGATTTTTCTATTTCATTTGTAGATAAAAACAGACTTATTACAGTCAAATGACTTAGTTTGAACAATTCTTTCGCATTGATGTGAGACCAAACTTCACTGTTTTTGTCTCTGTTGTTTTCCTGAGAAATTTCATAAATTCTTTCCCAGTTTCCTTCAGTCAGACATGTTTACCAAATAAGAACGGAGTGAAATGTTTTTTTTCCTCTGGGAAACTCAACATGCCCAAATAAACAATAGCTGCCAAACAGCTAGGAAACCTCCCTTGTCTTTTTCACAAAACAAGCTCATTCCCGGTTTGGTGGGAGCATTAAACACAGATAAGACATCTGCAGGTTTGAGCCACTGCTGTAATTAGAGCTCAGATTAGCCAAAACAAGGTTCGCCAAATAACTCCTTGCATCATCCTGTCCCACCAATACAGCTGGGCGATGACTCTGAGCTCGCTGGAATCTGGACATTTGGGCTGCTGTGACTTTGTGAGGAGGTGAGAGATGACTGAACCGAAAGTCTCACATGAAAGAGGAATTTGAGGGATTCCTAAAGAGGATGAGGAAAGCATAACCCAGGGGCCTACTTCACCGATTCTCAAGCCTGGGATAGGAAAATAAAGAGAGGAGTGGATTTTTAGAAAAACGCTTCTGGGAATTTCTTTTTCTAAGGCAGGGAGAGATCGTGGGTCGAGTAAGCACAAGTTTTTAAAGAGCATGCCATTTGAAGGATTTTAACCCTCCTAAAGCCCTCAAATGAGAGAGACGAAGAGGGGTAGAGATGTCCTTGTAACTTCGGGTCAGTTTGACCCGAAGGCCACAGGAGGGTCAAAGAAAGACCTAATAAGTAAGAGATATGTTTTCATTGAGTGAAAGATTCACCACCAACAGCACAAAAGATAATAAACGTGGTCCAATCTACAGAGCTGTAACAGGAGCTCTTGACCACAACAACACAATATTCTGCTTAAATGAAAAAAACCTCAACGTGCTCCTAGTCCGGTTTAACAAGCTCCACAGTCATTATCAGGAGAAATTAAAAAATAGGTATAAAAACAAGGCAAAAGGATGAGTGTGCTATTTTGTAGTTTTCTTTTCTTTTGTATTCCCAATTGTTCGATACAATACATTTTAATGTGGATCTAGCAATAACCTCTAAAAGAAATGTGCGTTTTAGCTCGCCGTCACTCCCAGAAAGGATTGCTCCAGAATGACAGAGTAAGGCGTGAGCCGAACACTTGTTTGTACGCAGGCAGGGCGAAACTGAGACAGCTGGAGTGGTGAGAAAACAACAGCCAACCTATTTACTCTGAGGGGAGAAAAAAGAGAAGAGTGAATAAATTCAAAAGCTGCCCCAATCCTTCAGAGAAGGAGGAACAGCTCTCCATGAAACTGAATACTCTTCTGTGTCCTTCATGTGTACGCTCACTGTCTCACTTCCCCACCCACAGGAAACACGCAAACTCACTTCAACCCCAAAGATAACAGCCACACCTAAGACCACTAGCTAATTTAAGATGTGATTTAAGGGTCTAAAGTCCATCAGTGTTCAGCTTTGCCCACTTGTTCACTCATGAAACACATAAAAAAATGAACATACTTTCAAAAAAAGAGACCAATCTATAGACTTTTGTGCTCATTTTTACAACAACAACAACAAAAGCTCTAATCTGTTCTGTTCTAAACTTCTATCTGATTTTTGAAAGAATGCCACCTCTAAGGTAAAGTCTCAAGTTACTGAGTGAGGCCACACATGCAAACTTTCTTCTTTCTTCATTCAACTGATTGGACAAACTACCTCCTCATATGATGTCACCGGATCAGGTGTTTCCTTTTCGCTCTACGAAACTAAGAAACTACAGTTGACACAGATGACTCAGGGCAGGATAAAACACACCCGTGGGCATTTGACTTTAAATAGACTGATTAAATGTGTTGTTGACTCACACATCTCCTTGCACCAGTCCGTAGACAGCATGTATGTTCCATCCAAAGCCGCCAAGCAACACAATGACCAGGACGATGATGACCAGGGCAGGAAGTCCCCAGCCCAGGAGGACGTAGAGCAGGTACCGCCGCTCTGTGTGCTCATCGTTCATCACCAGCACTTGCCAGAAGTTCACTGCCTGAGGAAACAGTTCAGGAAAAACACATATTTACAGGAGGTGGGATCAGAATAAACACAAAGCAGCACAGATGACAAAAAAGAGAAAAACATTCTCTTAACCTACTGCAAACACAATTATAAGGGAATTAAAGGCCCGACACTTCTCGAAGGAATGAATATCGCCCGTCGCCTCTCATGCCAGAGTTTTGAAATAAAATTGTCCTATGCTGAAAAAGGATGGAGTTATAGATGTTTTAGTCAAACCTTATAGTGGTGTTATGCACTATCTCATGTGATATTTTCAGATCTGTTAACAAAATGCGTTGAGGATGACTTTTAGCAATTACAACACTTGCAGCTCAGCATCTATAAAACTGACTGAGTTAGAACCACGTTTGTGTTTTCTAAGGTCACTCAGCTGTGACAGCCAGACTGAATTGGGTTGACCCTGAATGTTAATCAGTTGCAGATGTACAACCAGTGATTACTTTCTGAGAGTTTCATTGAAATCCACCCAGGGGTTCATCAGATATTTTGCTGACAGACAGACACCGTTGACTCCGATAGTTAATGGCAAAGTTTTAAAAAGAGATTTCTTGCAATCAGTCAGTGCTCAGAGTATCTGGAGGGAATACCACAGCTACTACCACACCTCAGTATCAGGAAAGCTGGCTAAGTTATAGCCAATGATGTTTGCTAAGGCTGTTTAATTGTAGCGGCCATCTTAACTGTGGATTGACTCCAAATGCTAATCAGTTGCAGATGTCCATCCAGTGATTACTTTCTGAGAGCTTCAGAATAGAGAATTGAACACACAATGCATACACAGAGAAACACAGGCAATTTCATCATTGCCTCTCTGGGAGGGGATTTAAAACTTTCTCTGCTTGTCAGAGCACTAGGTTTTCAGAAAAAGTGAAACACATCCACACACCTCGCCAACATCACACCCAAAATAGTCGTGTTTGCTTTGTAATATAGCAGGATTTTATTGTCTCATCCATCTGATACTCTAAGCCACCCGATAGTTACATAAGCAGGGTTTTTTTAAACACCTGTTTTGCAACGCAGACACAATGTCTTATCACTATGTGAAGCCTCTGTCCTGGGCAGAGCAAAAACAAAGAGTAATGATTCATTTTGTATTTTGAAATTGGGAGCAATTCAGAGCAAGATCAGATTACTTAAAAAAAAAAGAGTAGCTGAAAGCATTATGAAGAAGACTAACAGCTATGATAACTGCTGATGATCTTTATGTCCATCTGTTTTCAAACACTCAAACATGACATTTGCACACAGGACAATGTGATACAGCGAATGACAGCAGGGCAACAAATGCTGACCTCTCCCTGCAATAACTCTGATAACTCGGTCTCAACCGTCGCTGGATTGTATAACGAGCCAAACCTAGCTGCACAAATGCCCAAGAACCAACATAGACAAACAGTACATACGCAGCACATAAAGCTGCTGGCTTTCAGTTCTGTAACAGTTTGGCTGCACTGCGCAGAGACAATAGAGGGAAGTCAGGCAGATCCAAGAGTTTATGTCCTTAAAGCGTGAGCAGGACTGGAGAGACCTAGAAGACAGGATCGAAGGTAACACTGTGCTGAGTGGTGCCTCTGCACTTCAACTGTTGATACACAACATTGTGTTGCCTGGGGAAATGGCTGGGATCCAGCTCTGCAGGCTTGCTGACTTAGATGAGTTTGTTTGGTTGTGCCTTTTACCATGATTATTGGCTAACATGCACAGATAAAAAAATATTAAAAAAAACATCTTTTTTTTAATTACGATTGCTTGTAGGTGCACACCAAAGTTATAATTATAGTAGCTAAGATAACAAGCGCGCTCAGGCTGGTGTGGCCGTAAGCCACTGCATATTCCTCAAACTTTCCTTTCATATATCACGTTAGGA
>JAOXNZ010000001.1:14432902-14469549 GCA_028566095.1 Kryptolebias brasiliensis | reverse complement strand
ACAGGACCTACAGAATGTGGAGGCCAGTCTGGCCTCAAACACAGGTTTGGCACGGTGTACCATCCGCAGTCCCAGGGTCAGGACGCAGCAGCCCGCAAAACTATGCAACCAAAGATATCTGATGATGTGTGCTCACGCCCCTGCACATTTCCAAGAAAATACCTGAGACATGTCCAGCAGGCCAAAGAGATGGGTGAGCAGCATGCATGTGTCTGTGTGTTTGAACACTCAATAAGAGTTGAGTGTATATCCTACTTTCTTAATATGTAATTTGGAATGTACATCAACTGGAATTGACGTAATTTATGACATAAATCCTTTGCCTGACATTTTTAAAGGTCCATCATTCATTCATCCATTCCAACTTTACCTCAAAAATCTATTAATGCAAACAAGCAAAAATCCAAAAGTTTACCAAAACATGAAGTTGCCAGATAAGAACTGCTTTACCTGAGTTCCAAGGCAGCCCATCATCATGTGAGTGAGCAGTTTGGCAGCAAACATGAGGGAACGGGAGCACAAGATGTGGGATATGATGGCCAATGCAAACCCTGAGGAAGGACAAATGAAAAACATTTAATAATGTTAATAATAAACAAAAAACATTTGTTTTTGAAATGCAGAGCTACTTGTTTGACAGAGAATAAAATATGGGAAATTACATTTTAATTATTCAGGAGAAAATTTAAAACAAACGCAAGTGGTTTGAGGGCAAGAAAACAGGAGAAAAGTTAAATTACAGTTAAAAAGGGAGGGAAAAAAAATCACATGAGAAGTGTTTTTGTACCTGAGACACAAATAAATCCTGATGTGTAGAAGGCCTCATTATAGGACGCAAGGAAGGCAAACTCTGCATGGGCTGCATAGACAGACAAGTGGGAGCATGCGCACTCCACGTAATTTCCACTTTCCTTCACAACCCTGCAGTACTGACCATCTGATGACCAGCTAGAGGAGAGGAAACAAAGCAGGGTGAGACGATAGAAGACAAAACAAAAAAAGTCTAAATAAAAGGTGTGACCTGAGGGCAAGTGAAGTAAATGAGGCAAGTATTTGCAAACTGTTTTGTGGAGTTTTAGGTACTTAATGTTTTAGCCACCTTTGTCTAACAGAAGATTGAGAAATATCCAAATAGAAAACCTCTACCATAAAGTGGGAGTTTGTATTTTGATGATAATAAAAATCTAAGAACATACACCTTTACATCTTCTTCCTGTTTGTGTCAGGTTTACTGGAATAGTTAACAGACCTCAATTTTTGTTTATGCTCCCTCAATGTCACTTTTATAATCAGTTTTTTTTTTTTTTTCTTTATCTAAATAGCTGCACGGGCCAAACCAAACCTGCCAATTTTTAACTTGCAACAGCATGTTTCAGCCAATCCTCATTCCACACCCCAGAAATGTCCTTAACAGACGGACTCCAAGTCAGAGGGCAGCATACTGACTGTGCAGACATAAAAACATAAAACAAAATGAAAACGTCCAGGCTACAAAGAGGCCTTACTGACAGGCTGAACTTGGACTTTTGCCCTTCACTAACAAACTGCTTTTAGTCAAGTGTGAGGCTGACAAATAGAACTTAGCAAAGGTTATAGACATAACTTGTGAATATTGGTACAGTGACAGAGGGAGGTTAGTTAGAGAAAGAAGAAATATTTATTGGGTACACACTACTATTAAAAAAGCCCAAGGCAGTGGTACACCCAGCTCATACTAGAAAAACATCCCTTTTCTGTGCGTGAAAGAATATTTTTGAAAAACTGAAGACATAACTAAATCAAATACATCACACTCCAAGTCTCAGCTATGACTTCTGATAAATGCACTTTAAATACACCCTAAATGAATGACAAAACTCCTTTTGCTCTTGCGTTTTTCTTAACTTAACAGCCAGTTTTCATCAGCAGTCATACGGTTTGGTTAACTTCAGAAAATGAGTTTACAATGCAATACCACTACTTGGTCTAATGTTTTATATCCTTACAAGGAACTCCAATGTCAATGTCAACATTATTGCTATTGTTTAATTTTGTTTCCCAGAAAAGGTGGAAATTCTGGGCAGTTTAATGCTTTACTCAGGAGATAGTCCCTGAAAGATGGATCATTACCAGGAGTCCAGTACTGATCTGCAGAAAAGGGAAATGTGAAAACCTGGGAGTAACATTGTCAAATATTTTTCAGTTTGCCAAATGATCCCAACTCAGTTTGTTGTTTGTTCCAGTGTGAATTGTCAGGCTGAAGGCTTCTTCAAATGACATAAACCTGATTTAATGGTTACTGATTGTGATTTTTGTCTATTTACCATTTTGAAAGACAGATCTTCTCGAAGACATTGAATAGGTAAAGTTGTATCTCTCATACAGCCCAAAAGAGGCACAAAGAGGTCTGAGGTACAGTAATTTATTTGTCTTTTCACTAAAACATCTCAAAGGCATTCAGAAAAAACTCACAAAATTGTGTCAACTAATGAAAAAAAATCCATATCTGATTAAGGGTGTTTTTGTGTATTAACCTTGCAGTGGTCTGATTCCACAAAAGGCAAACAGAGCCTCCTGGTTTAACTTGCTGACCAGCAGAGTGGATGCGATATATCACCTCACTGCCATCTTCCAGGGGTCGTGATCCTCTCTCCTGGAGACTGACTGAGAAAACCTATAAACATAAACAGCAGCAGAGGAGAGAGTTCAGTTGCTCAGTCATGAAAACATTAATGGGCTTTTTATGCCAGGGCAATAGTGCCACCTGCTGCTTAAACAGGATCATTTCTCTAAATAATAGTAACTGGTGTACAGTATCACTCCTTGCAAATGAGGCCAAACTATGACAGCAGTTTCCTACCTTCCCACTGAGAGCTGTGTTTGTATCATTGGTGAAAAACCAGTGCTCAGTTCTGAACTCAGTCTGCTGAATCCTGCTGAGGTTTCTACAGTCTGGTGTTGAAGCTGCTGGCACAGGCAGCAGGGTGTCCGGAAGCTGGAAGAAGTCTGCATTCTGTCCTCTGAACTTGTGTCCATTTATTTGTGTGGGGTACCATTGGAAGGCAGAGATGGTCATAAACGGACATGTTTCCAGAACAGCACCCATTCTGGTGACGTTACACAAAGAAAACACTTAGTTTGTGGTGTTTATCTGCAAAATACAAGAACATAATCATCATTTAATTTTTTACTGATTTAAAACATTGATACTTACATCTCACATTGTCTATGTGTGAGCAGGGAGAAGGCATATCGCTCTGCAACCTCAGCAAGATGGCTGAGGCCTCGAGTGTCAACCCGACTGGGATTGGACAGGGCGCATAGCAGGTCGTAGGTCAAATTCTGGCTGCTCTCATGTAAAGGAGCTTGCTCTGCCTCTGTGAGCACCTGGCTCAGGAAAAAAACAACAACATAAAAATACAGAGAAATCTGTCACAGATATGTCATCATATTTCTCATTCCTGTAAATTCTGTAGTTTAGGCCTTACTGCAGCTTCTCTGATTTTGATTGTGCATTAAAATATTGTTGTATGCCTTGATTTCTTTTCCTTTGTATCCTCTCCCCTTCTCTCATTGCATTCAGTATGTTCCCACCCAACCTAAAAGCTGGGTAATTCATTTCTTCTCAAGCCAGTTTGTTATATTAAATTTCAGTGGTGTCTCCCCTTGTCTGGAGAATAAGCTGACACTGACAGTAGCGCTTATATTGAGTGACAACTGAGACATTTTCAGATGGCATCCTAATGCCTCAGCTCTGTCAGTGTAATTTACCGGATGTGACATGTGCCCTTTGGCTTTGCTAAACGACTACTGTCACTTACAAGCTTTAAACGGTACACTCTTACAAAATAGATCTGTAAGTCAAATGGAAAAAATAAATATTTTTTGTCAAGTAAATATAAGTCTTTCCCAAATAAATTTTTGGCCTTGGAGTGGGTGGGAGGGCGGTACTATACTAAAATATACCCAAATTTGATCAATATGACTTTAGTCTTATACTTTAAAAGTTTTGTGAAGAGGGCAAACTATTCAGATGTTACTAGATATTCTAGGAATTATTATTGGGTGTTGAGGACATATTTTAACCTCAATCTTTATTCTAATCCTCTTACCTTCCCCAGACCTTCAAGCACAGCGATCATCTGCTCTCGAGTGAGGGGTAAGGCTAATTTACCCTTAATTCCTTGCAGCACTGGATTCAGCACAGTTTGGTCAAGAGGCTGATGTAGTTGGTCCAGTAAGCCCCAGACGGATTCACTGGCTGCATTAGACACCAGAGTCACATTGGCGAGTCCAAACTGGGAGTCAATGCTGGCTCCCCCTGAAGGATTGAAGAGCTCCACCTGGAAGCGCTTCGGTGTGGGAGTAGACGAGCCGAGGTCAGGTGTCAGGTAAATGTCTATTGATGTGATTTGGCTGCCCACTTTGAAGGTTACTTGACCTTCCTGTTTAGGAAAGTCCATCCCGACTTTAGCAGGCCAGATCACATAGGGACCCACAAACTCCTCTTTGGTGAGCTCCTAAAGGGAAGATGAATCATGTTTTAGGGTTTACTTACTTCAAAACAGTTAATATTTTATGCATTTATAACATCATGGAAATTGGAAAATGGTTTTAAAAGCAAATTCCTTAAAGCACAGGGTTTATGTGTTTAATGATCACTTCCATGTTGTTGAGTGAAGTTGACTCTTGCTGCTGACCTTTCATTACACAGCAAAAGTTTTGTTTAGGAGCATCTATTGATAGGTGAAAGCACACAGGTGTGGGTCTTTTTGAGATTTCAGATTTTTGTTTAGTGCATTAGACACTCTTACTTTCATCACCAGTATCAAAAAGAAAGTCACTGGACACTGTGTGCCATCAATCTGAGTGTAGACATCACAAACTATCACCTCTCAGAAGAACAGAACATCACAGAGAGATCATCAAGGGGAAGGCTATCGCCTTGAAATTTACAAGTACTGATAAATCAGCACATTTTTATAAAGCATGAGGACAGCATAGCTTAAAGACACACATAAATCAGGGGATATCATAAGGAATAAAAAGCGGTTCCTTTCTTCTTAAATACAAACAACAGCATTGACAGTTAAAAATACTTTTTCAAGATGCTTGTGTCGTTTTTAATTTACTTTTTGTGAACCTGTGCAGCTGGCATGTGTTGCATGACTGTTCTCTCTTACCACTGTGCGATATTGTACAGTCATGGCTAAAGCTGTGCTTGCTTGTCTGTGGATCTGCAGGCTCAGCCTCGTGGTCTTCAGAGTAGCGACAGCCAGTCTGTGACCCACAGTGAAGAACACAACACCTTCTGGGTTGTCGCTCTCTGCCAAGGTGATGTTAGCAAAACGAGTGCTCTGATTGATGGACGCTCCAGCACCCACTTGATAAATCTCCACCAGGAACCATGTCTGGTACTCTGGTTCCTAAAGCAAAGCAGATTTGTGACTTTTATCTTGGTGCACCACTGAATTTCTTAAACACACCATAAAAAAAACTATATTTGATCAAATTCATATTTTAGCTTCATATAATTCAACTGAACACATTTCAGAGTTCAGAAAAAGTCAAATTCTGCAATGAGGCTTTCGCTGAGGTTCTCGTCACCCTCTAACCTCATCATCCAAGACCTGAACAGTGAGGACACAGGTGATCTCTCCTTTCCTACAGGTCGCTGTTCCTGATGTCTGCACAAGCTGCATGGTCAGGTTCACTCCATTGCTGAGAAGACTTAATGAGTCTTTGCTGAATGTAGCTCTCCAGAAGACCTGCAAATCCTCGAAAGCTCTGAGCAGTTGGACAAAATTTATAATAAGTAAATACAAATTATGAACAAAAATCAGCTTGGCAGATGATAATTCACTCATTTCTGGGCAACACATTTTCAGTAACCCCACATTATTAACAAGAAGTAAGAAAAAAAAAATCATTGTTGTTTTATGACCTGTTTTCCTGCCTCTGTAGGTAGAGCAAAGCAGTTCTGTTTGCTGAATCCTCATACAGAATTTGGCCCATCAAAGACTTAAAAGCGAAGCCTATAATTCCATTGTGGAAGTCACTCCCTGAGATGAACAAAACGAAGCAAAAACAGGAGAAAAAACAAAACCTGGTTAAAAAAGAGGGGTGGGAATTATTATTATAATTATATTGCAGTTTGGATTGTATTTTCTGGCTAATTTAGATCAATCTGCTCTGCAGTGGTTAAAGCAGAGGCACTGTTGTGCTCACAACTGCAGCTGGATTCTGGTGTACTGCAGCTGCCATGCACACCTGGGGTGTTGGTGAAACCAGAGACAAACACTAAATCTCTTCTAAGATGAACAGGTCATTTTAAAAGTGCAAACAACAAAACAAGAGTTCAGGTTACAAACAATCTATTACAGATGACACAGAGTACGCCTCACTACAGTGAATTACTCATTGTCTGAGTAAGACCAAGATTACTTAGTTGAGGTTGCTTCTTTAAATTGCTGAAAAAAACATCTGAATACCTAATTTTTTTTCAAATTTGAATTTAATTTTTTAACTTGTCTTCAGTTTTCACAGTATGCTACTGGGTATGTTATTTATGGAAAAAAGTCACAGTTTTGTGAATTTCAAACAAGATGTTAAGAAAACAAGAAATATGTAAAGAAATACGTGGTTCTAAATGACTGTAAATATAACACATTCTATAATTTTGCTAAAATACACTACAGGTAAATCATTAATGCTCCTAATTGCTTAAGATTTTAAGATTAAAGGTTTTCTTTTCTTTACCAAGGATAGTGATCTTGACATAGGCTCCAAAACCCTGTTGTGGACTGTCTGTGATCTGAGCTCCTCCTTCTGGATCACTGAGGTAGATGAAGAACACTTCCTGTCCCTCTGGCTCTGAGTCGTCCATGATGATGAGGATAACTTCTGTCTCTTCCTCACCAGGCTGCAGAGACACCACAGAGGACTCCAAGCGGAAGTCCTGCTCCTCCTTTGCGAGAGTCCCAGCAGGTTCCAGAGTGAAGGGAGGAGGTTTTGTACTTCCATCTGTGAGACACAAACACACAAATTTGAGCAAAACTACAAACTGAATAATGAAGAACAAACTACCAATTAAAAAAAAAAAAACAGACCTCCATATGCTTGGACTCGAACCGTCACAGCCTCTGCAATACTGTTAGACCTGCGCACCCTCAGAACAACCCTCTGCTCCTGCTGGTTTACAGAATCTTTGTCCTCTGGTACTTGGACCTGAACAGGTCCAATACTCAAAACTCCACCAGTTACATCACTTGCCAGGATGGTGACAGTAGCCATGCTGTGCTGAGGGTTGAGTCGAGGAGGTGTGTCCGCCCAGGTAAAACCAGGCGTTAGGACCTGAACGTGTGTTAAATTGACATGAAAGTACTCATCGGGTTCTGAGAGGGAATCATCAAGTATCGAAAGGCTGAATGAAGCGTTCGTTTGATAAGGTGAGTCAAAAACCAAGCGGCCATTTGGCACTGCAAGAAAATCCTTCCCTGCTGCTGCGTTGCCTTCTAATGTTGTATAGGACAGGTGAGTAGTGTTGCTACGAGAACCATAGAGTCTCTGTACGTAAAGTGTTATCTTCTGGATGGCCTCAGGAATGACAAGCTGTTGGGAATCAGGGGAGAACTGGTAAATACCCAGTGGCTCCACTTCTGCCACTTTAAAGCCTGACCTGTTCAGAAAAACACACAAGAATACTGAGTAATTAAAGCAATTAGCTCTCTGATACATCTACTTAAAACCACTGCTGAGCACCTACCTGAACCTAACAGCACCACTTGCAGCAGTGCTCGAGGTAACATTAGTGAGGTGTAGAGCATAGGAAGCTGCCTGTAATCCATCAGCAACTGCAGTGAAAGATATGGTTTTATTCCTTTCTCCATGAGCCAGGGTCAGTGAGCCTAATTATAAAGAAACATGTTACAGACAGTTAGGAAAGTGACTTTGGCATAACAAAAAAAAAATTGTGATGTAATGTTTAAGTGTATATTTCTAATACTCATGTTTTCTGAGCTCAGTCCCTCTCTGACGGTCTTACCTGAGTTTGGGACAATAGGCCCAGTTCTAAAGCCAGGTTGATCTTGTCCGGAAGGAAAACCAGCTTTCCACTGCACCATTACCTCTCCAAACAGGCCTGTACGTACCACTTTTGCCTCGCACGTTCCTTTTTCTACACTCAAAACCTGCAGAGCCACTGAGGCAAAGCCAACCTGTGTAACACAAGTAAAAAAGGAACATTTAATCAGGATTTTACATTGTTGTCCAGTGTAAAATATTCTGTATCGCACAAAGATGGATCTTTATCATTATGCATCTTTTTTGGCACTTACACAAGAGCTGCCATTCAAATGTCATTGCTAGCTGTCACACAAATGCAAAAATATTTGATAATAAACAAAAGAAGGTTTCATGCTTTGGCATTTCTTTAGTTTTAAAATATTTCAATTTCTAAATTCTATTAAAGTCTGTGGAGAAAGTTATCTGAGGATTATTGTCCATGTTTTCCTTCCAGTGAAAGCTAATAGTTACCTCTGCCAAAAAGGTGACTGGGCTGTTCACTCAGAATTATTTAAAAAGGTGGTGATGGATTTGCATGAAAATCTTTACCATAGGGAAAAAAATTTAAAATGATTATTTATGATGTGAATTCCAATACACGTGTTTTTAATTTACTTAGAGAGGCTATAAAGTTTTAGACTTCTCCGATAAAAAAGTAATGTTTGTTTATTGATTTTCTGTTCTAAACTATATTTCTTTCTTTCTTTGAATTAAAGCAAATAAGTGTGTTATATTCATGATTTTATACTCAGTATGTTTGTGACTGAAGGTAGAAACGGAATCCGATGAATTCATCCAAAACAATAAACTTTCAGTGAGCACACCAGCAGAAATGCTTTGCTCCTTTAATATTTCTTGTTCTAACACTGAACATGTCTTGTTTTTGAAGGTCTTTCAGCTGTGGAAAGATAAAATAGACAAGTATTCGAGGAAAAACAGAACAAATCACCTCTGAGCTGGCAGCTTCTTCAGGTACAGTCACCATAGCCGTGCTGGCCTCAGGAAGGAGGCGAGGCAGAGAGCCTTGGACAGCACTGAGTGGTCTAATATCAGTGAGCCTTGCTGTGAAGCTTGCACCCACTGACAAAAACGCCTACAAGACAAGAAGTGTGAAAAACCAAAGTCCTTTTGTGCTGATCAAATCATTCAATGATTACTATATTAGTTACTCCGTTAAAAAGCCTCCTCTTCCTTACCTGACTACTGATGGGGATGGTGATTTCACTGAAAGTTTGTCCCTCTGTCATAAGCAGCCTTCCTTCAGCTTGTCCGCCCAGTATCTCCTGGATATCCATCACCTTGTCTACTTCTCCCCCAATCTTATAACCCACACTGGCATTCCCAAACAGCCCAGCTAGCCGAGTCACGTTCACAATCAGAGCTCGGATGACCTCAGACCCTGAACGCATCACCACTACAGACTGCTGCACAGGGTTCAAGGAAAACACACCATGGGGATCATCATTAGCAGGCACCCTAAAAGAAAGAAAGGAAGATTAATTTCAAGTTAATAAACCTTTTGCTTCTCGCCCATTTTCTTAAGCAAAATTACAATGACAAACCTTATGTGGGTTCTGATAAGGTTTGGGTTGGCATCCAGAGTACCACCACCACCCACAGCGGTGAGCTGGAGAATATAGAGCTCCTCCAGCTCTGGCACTGTATCAGGCATCAAGCTAAGGATAATCTCTGCTTCTCTTTGGCCTTCCAAGATCACTACTGAGCCGGTAAAGGCTAGAAAGTCACCTGTTAGATCGGAGTCACTTTGTATCTGCCAGTGGACCTGCAAAACACATGATTGTGTTAAGAATTTAACTGATAATTTATGAGACAAACAGAGAATAAATGTACATTCATGACACAAACTTACTGTGATATTGCCCATGACACCCTCTCTGCGTGTAATCAACAAGGAAATGTTACGTGGACCCTCAGCTTCTTTGGATTCATTGACGACATGTTCTCGAAGAGCATCATTGGTGAACTGGACTATACCATTTGGGTCACCAAACTTCTCTATCTGAGAAACAAACCCACATAAAGAAAGGAGACCTTAGCAGGGAGTGTTTTGGAACTGGAGTTGTCGTTGTCTACCTATCTGAACTTAGTCATGATGTAATTATACAGTGAAATACCTTAAGTGTTATGGAACCAGCATGAGGATCAACATCCATCTCTCCGGAAAGGATGATGAGCTTTAAAACAAACGTCTCCTCCACTTCCACTTCACCATGAGGGAGAATTCGCAGCTCTATAGTCCCCGTACCTTTTTCTCCATCCTTAAAAAAGAACGATCCATTCACAGGGTCTCTAATGTCAGTGTTCAATGGGGGAAGTACCTCTCTGCTGTTAGGGCCAAGGATGATCCAAGCAACCTGTCAAAAGAAACGGCAAGTGTCAGCGAGATGTCATCAGGATAAACTGATGCAATTTTCTTTACCAACATCAGTCCTCATACCGTTGCATTGCCCAAAAGGCCACCTGCTCTCTCCACAACAAAATTTAGCTTTAAAGTCAAGTCAGGGTTTGCCACAGTGATTAGACTTTCATTTACGAAGCGGACCACACCGCTTGGAGAGTCACTCTTGCCGATGGTTATCCTCGCAACATGCTGGGGTCCTAAAACTGCCCCTCCTGTAGCTCCAACCAGCAGGACTTCAAATGTTTCTGCACGTTCACTAGAGGGGAACAATTGCAATGTATTTAAATATATTTTATGATGATAACTGTGTAATTTTCTGTATAATATTATCCTCTCACCTGTACAGGTCATCAATAATAGTGATATTAATGTAGCTGATATTCTGGCCATTGACAAATGTCACTGAGTCATTTTGCAGGATGTAGTCAACATCAGGAGTTGCACTCAGGCCTCTTGAAATAAAAAGAGCAGAGACCAACCCATATGAGCCCACTCTTCTCACCACGGGGATCAGCACAATACCCACATTCTCTTCAACTAGATGAAAGAAAGCAAGAAGACACGTATATTGAGTCATTTTTTAATGTGTACAATTAAAGCTGTTACAACTTGCTTTGTTTTACCTGTGATGTTAAGATAGTCCTGCCTGAACTCTAGGACACCTTCAACATTGTCATTCTGCTGTATGAGCACAACAAGGGAGGAGATGTTCCCTACAGCTGGAGGCTGGTCCAACTGCAGTCCTGACTCTCTCACTGTGTAGTCCACAACACTGCCCACAAGAGGGAGACACAAGATAAGAAAAACTCAACTTAAGGCACTATAGCCTCAGCAGCATAATCTTATTATAAATGTTGTCTAGTATAGTCAGTAACCTGAGATTGACCAGCTCTACGTTAGTGATGTTGACAAAAAACATTTCAGGCCCTTCAGGAAAACTGTCATCCTGAATGTGCAGTGCGAGTTTTTGTGAGGTTTGGCCTGGTGTGAACAGTAGTCGTCCTGAGGCTTGATCAAAGTCCAGTCCGCTGACTGCTGTGTTTCCTGAGGTCTGATATGTCACCCACACACTGCCCAAACTGCCAAGGGAGCGATTCACCGTCACATTGACCTGTGGAAAAGAAAGGAAATTACTGTATTTCACTGTGGGTTAGGTTTGTAACTGCATCTCCATCTCTTTGTTTGTCTGAGTCATATGTTTATGACCTCACCGTTCCCTCCTCCTCTTTTGCCCTGAGCTGAAGGTGGGTGAAGGAGAAAAGGCCATAAGGGTGGTCACTAGCTGCCATTGTGATCCTGGCATGCCTGGCTGTGGCACTTATCTCCAGTCCTACTGTAGCTGAGGTGAGGGAGAGCCTGTACTCGCTGCGCTCCTCAGGGACATCATCATCGAGGACCTACCATCACAAAGAGACCCATTTAAAGGAAGGACTCAATAGGCTGCTGCTATAATGCCTTTTGTTCTTAAGTGCGCAGATAAAGATACTTTTTTTTATTGAACTCCATCTACATGTCAGTTCATACCTTCAGAGTAATGTTCGCTACAGACTGTCCGTCTCTCATGATCACCGTGCCAGAAATGGTTTCAAACTCAGAAGCTACAGCAGGAGTGATATTCCAAAAAACCTGCACCTCTCCAGAAACACCCGGACCTCTCACAAGGCTAAAGGGAAGCACACAATTTTCACCTTACATTTGCAAAAATTAAACATTGAATTTTAAAGCGGTAGTTCAGATATTTTAAAGTGGGGTTCTCTAGAAAGCTTATGAGCAATACATATCTTAACTGTTTTAGATACTTCTTTTAATGATCTTAGTTTGTGGAATAAATGTTTTATTCTGACCAGATTTGCAAGTTATTAGCTGGTTTGAGCACAGCCATGAATAAACTGGATTGCAGTTATCCTAAAACAACTCCAATCTCAAACCTCTCAAAGAAGTTTATGCAAATGCTATTTTAAAAGACCATTACACCACTGTTAATTAATAATTTGATGTAAAGCACTATTGTAATACTGCTTTAAAATATTTAACATAGAATTCTATGATTATTTACAGTGTGTCAAGGTTAATACACAGTATTAGCATTTGAATAAACCACCACACTTCTTTGAGACTGGAGTTGTTTTGAGATGGAAGCAATCTACTTTGGTTTTGGCCACACTCATTCAGTCGTTAGCCCGTCATTCCAGTCAAAAATAAACTCCTTTTCTCCAAACCGGGGTTGTTTAAAGAGCTATTTTCAACAGGTAAGATATTATTCATATCCTCTTCACAGCACCTCACTTTAGAAGCTCTGAACTATTCCTCAAGCTCTTGTTTGGTGTTCTTGGTTAGTGAGAAAACAGGTCACCTATCTCACCTGACCGTGGAAATCCCTTTATAGGCTCCCTGAGGTTCTCCAATGAGGATGTTCCTTGATGACTCCGCTATTCCAATAATCCCCAGAGCTGCCTTGTCTGCCCTGATGGTGATGGTGACCACGCCTGCACGTAATTCACAAAGACATTTGGGACAGAAAAGAGATATTAATTATTGCTAAATAATGAAAACACTGCCCTCACATACAGTCAGTTTGATATTTTTTTAATAGTCACAAACCATGTAAAGGGTCGATGACAGCGCCACTGTCAGCAGGAAACAGGCGTAGCGTGAAGTGCTCATCTCCTTCCAGCTCTTCATCCGTGAGAGCTCTAATTACAAAAGACTTAACTGTCTCAGTCTGTGAAAAAAATGACATGCTGGGTGAGTTTATTTTAACAAAAGAAGTAACAGAAGATCTTCTGGGAGAACAGATGCCCCTTTTTTTACTCTACCTTAGAGAAGACAAGAGTTCCATTAAGAGGTGAAAGGTCACGTACAGCCTGGTCTTCAACTTGCCACACCAGCGTCACTGCCCCGACGCCTCCTGCACTACGCAGCACAGCCAGCGTTGCCACAGCGGCAGGATCATTCTCAATTTCTGGCTCCCTGACAACAACCTTACAGCAAATAATGTAGATTAAAACTAATGAAAACAATTCCAATGCTTAATTTATAGGAGTCAAAAAGTTTTGCTAATATTTGGCTGCACGTCTTCAAAGCTTTTTACTTGATACTGAGACACATGATGTCAACTCTTTCTGTATTCTCCTGATAAAAGAATTGGTGATGAATCAGTACAACAAAGAGAGTTAAGGCACCTCAGATTTACCTCCAGTTCCCGAAATTCAAAACGTCCCAGAGGTGAGTCATTTGGTGGAACAGTGATGGTCACAGATGTCGCCTGTCCAAAACGAGCACCACCGATCACACGCAGCAAATCCACTCTGAAGGTTTCTGAGGTCTCCACTTGTTCATCGTCCAAGATGGTGATGGCTATCATAGCTTCTTTCTAAAAGAAAAATGATAAAAACACAAGCTTAAGTGTAACTGCTTCAACTCTATACTGGATGTAATATTTAAGACAGTTTCATTTTAGTTTAAAACAATGAATAATACTTTACCTGCCCATCTTGAAAGGTGATGTTTCCAGATGTGGGGCTGAAGTCATTGAGATCAGCAGTGATTGGCTGAGCCTCCCAGTAGACAACCAGTCTCCCAGTTGTACCAGCAAGTCGCACCACTGACAGATGAAGGATGTTGTCCGGTGGCGGTATCTCGTAGGCTATCACACTTCCAGGAATATCCTAGATGACATATTTACCAAGTTAGATTTGTTATCAAATATTATTTTTGCAAATCAACACATATAACATTTCCATCATTAATATAGTCTTTTGGTTGTGTTACTCTTTGTTCTGAAGAAGTTTCCCATACAAAGCAACTTCAAATGAGCTTCATTCTTTTCTTTCCAGTCTTAAAACTAATACATTATTTGTAGATTGGTGTGTTCTCACCTCAGAAATGTTAAACTGCAGAACCCCTCGTGGATCATCATTCTCCTGGATGGTGATCTCTGCTACCTCCATACCAGGCCTCTTTAAACTCGGCTGCCCAGCTCCAACAGAGCCTCTAACTAGCTCCACCCCAGTGATATTTACCAGGAAACTCTCTGCGAGCTCTGGGATATCATCCTTAAAAAAAACATATGCATGTACATTAAATAGCTGAAAAACATACTGGTGGTCATGTATTTATTGACTGCCCTACTCATCCTTACTGGCAGGACAGAGACAGTGACAAGGGCCACAGTAGCACCGTTTATCATGATAATGGTGTCATTTTTGGCTAAGTAGTCCACTCCGGCAGAGGCCTGGTTAGATGGGGGCTGGTACAGAGCCGGTTTGGTTTGATAATGGATTGCCACCTCACCTGTGGAGCCTTGCTCCCTTATTATAGAAAGAGTCACATTTACTGGAGTTCCTGTAGGTTGGAAGACATTGGATTAGGGTTAACTAAATGACTGTCTTTTGTGTGCAATCAAAAAGGAATGCAATAACACCTTGTAAGTAAAATATATATAAGCAAGTAAGAAATAATGGATAAGACAGGTGAGGGTATGTCACTGCAATATGTGGACCTTTTTGACTTGGCTGGAATCCATTATATAAATTAAGACAAATCCTCAACTACTTTTACATCCTGAAGATTAAGATATATCAGTATGTTGGGGAAGACTTTTGGTCGTACAGGACAAAAATTTAAACTGAGAAATCTCTTTGAATAAGAAGCAAAATTATTTTTTTTTAGGTCCAGCTGTCTTCAGTTTAAGTTCTTAAGATTCAAGAAACATCACCTACTGGATTCTCAAAGTTTGATTATTTTAAACTCTTCTTAAAAATTCACAATATATATATGTATTTCTGTAACAATAAGAAAAACTGAATGAGATTTATTCACCACATAGTCTTACAAAGGTTGTCAATGAAGCACAGTGAACTAAAAAGTGACTTTAAATCGATATAATTCAAAATAAATTCATTGCAACATAGACATTTTTTATTTTTTGTGAATAAAACCTCATTTAGTAACTAAGCATCATTTATTCATTTGTTTAAGTCAGATTCTTACTCTGTGGTTCCTGCGTTAGTGTAAATTGGGAGTCCAGATGCCATCCAATCACGCCATAGGGGGAACCATTTGGTAGGATGGTAAGCAGAGCCTGAGCCCGCTGTTTGTCAATGACGGCAGCCTGTTGCTGGTCTTGAAGGCCCACAGTGTTCACACCCAGGAGGGCAATTGTGACACTCTCGCTTAGCTCTGGGAAACCATCTGCTAACACAGCTAATGAGATGATGGCTACTGTTTGGCCCTCAGAAAATGTCACCTGTAACATTGGATTCAGGAGTTCAGGCATATCATCTATACATATTGCTTTGTGTGTTAAGTTGACATAACGTGAGAAATTACTCACCACTCCTGAGGTGGGGTAAATGTCTGCCAAGCTCCCATTAGCAGCCCAGTGAACAGTCAGTCTGCCAAAAGTCCCCCTTTTCCTCTCCACGCTGAGAGAAATTTCATTATTTTGTTCCAATTCCTCTACCTCCTTATACAGAGATTTCTGCAAAGATATTTACAGCTGAGATTAATTAGAAACATTCTTTAGTTATTCATGATGGATAAGCCCAAAAAGTGCACGGTTTGCACACGGTTCCTATAAGCTCACCTGAGCAAAGCCAATAACTCCATGGGCATCATCGTTAGTTGGGATAATAACTGTCACCTGACCACCAAATCCAATCTCTGCTCCACCTTTTGGGTTCTTCAGTCTGACCTGGAAGTACTCCTCCACCTCGGGGATGTCGTCATCTATGACGTTCACTGCTAACTCCAGCTTACTGTCACCGGGCGCAAAGCGCAACTCCCCAAAACTGAAAGCGAGAAGGTAAAGAAAAATATATACATTAGTTTCTTTCTTCTTGTTTTATTTTGAGAAGGATATCTTGTCTAAACCAATCATCTTTGAGTTATTAATTGCACTGGATACCTGGGTATAAAATCAGACTGATTTGAGACAGAAGTGAATTCATAAACAGTGGAGCCATTCTCCTCAGCAGAGGCCAGAAGGGTCTTTGTGGCGTTGAGAGACGGGATCATGAGCGAGGTGAAGCTAATGGCCCGAGGCGCCCTCAGGATCATGGTGAACAGTTTGATATCAGACCTCCAAGAGTACAAGGATGAACCATTTCCTCCAGCTAGCATGACATAAGCTATAAAAACGTAACAAAGATGGAATTAAGATAAAAGTTTGTGAATTGGAATAACAATCTGAATTAAAATGCTGTTATTATTATTATTATGATAATTCCTCTTGTCAATGCACACAAAAAGTAAAACTTGCCTTGAACATAATTCTTGAAAATATAAACAAAGTTGAAACAAAAAATAGCTATAATAATATTAGACTTGATTGTAAATAATACAGTTCTTGAGCTTATTTAGTGTGATGTGAAATATTTGGAGGATACCATTTTAATTCACATAAATGTTCTAAACCAAAGAGCCCAAAGAATGAACATGTGCTTGGTTAATATTCAAGTACTTAAAATTATTTTTATAAACAATTTTTTAATAATATTTGTGCTTACAGATTCCAGAAGAAGCAGTGAAAGAGTGAATAGAGGTGAGGCCCAGGTGAGGAATGGACTGATTGGATAGTGTTGAAGGGTCTCCTGAGCCCCACTGTAACACCTTACAGGATGGAGGGAAACCTGTGGAAAAAAGTACAAACAAAAGTACACACAGACTGAAGTTCGTCCACATTAGAATAGCACATTTATGCAACTGCTCGCCTGAATGGCACACCCAAGACTGACAAATGACAACTTCTGAATCTCTTTGTGGCTCTGCTCCGATACACTCTGAGGCATTTCTGCATAAACCCACATCAGGTCCAGACCTAAAACTCACCAATTTTGCAAACCTAGAAAGTTTATGTCTCTTCCAAATATACAGTGTTATACAAACACAGTATATGAAAAGGTCTACATTGTAAATTTTGCAATCTTAGATTGACAGCAGAGCCAAGATGTTTTGTGAGCCATAAAATCCTTCTGTTTTTTGATTTATTTATACGACCCTAACCAACATTTAGCCACAGCAAAATCCACAAAAAAGTACATTGTAAACAAAACTGCATTAAAACATGTTATTACATCTACATGAAGATGCACCAACATTTCCAGCTTTGCTGCATGAAAATAAACTGTCTGATCACCTTCAACAGCAATCAGCAGCAGAGCATCATCTGTTCTCGTGCTGATCACTTCCACCTGAATGGTTCTACCGGTGACTGGGAGAGCCTTTGGATTCTGAAATCTTCTACTGGTCCACTGAAGCACCCGGCAGCCTGAAGTCTGATTGTTGACGCACACCAACAGGTAGGGCACACCTGCATGAGTGAATGGACTCACACTAAGGATGTCTTGTTCAAAGTCAAGAGTCTGGTGGAGGGTAAAAGAGCCACCTGTCCAAACAAAAATCTGGAGAATCAAAGAAAAAAGCACATTAAATTAAAGCCTAATTCAAGTTATGATTGTAATTTCTTTTAAACACATGTAAGTTGAATATTTTTGTCACCTGGCTGGACGCTATAAGGTAATCTTTGCCTTCAGAGGAAAAGTGTTTCACATCCAGGGCCTCAATGCCTAAAGTTTGTTCCTGCAGAAATCATATTGTCTCAGATCCTAGCACTAAGCAATTAGGTTTCCCAGTGTTACAGTAATTTACTAAACTACAGTAACTTTGTGTCACAGATTTTCACTTACCAGTGTGATGTTGAGGTCCCTCTGCAGTTTGAAGATGCTGAGATTGGCAGCAGGGAAGAAGGGAGAACCACCATGCGTGATGCCAACATAGGAGGAACCTTTCACTGCAAACCCAACACATGAGACTGGGTCCTGAACCCTAACAGACTGAATGAAAACATAGAGGAATCGGTGTTGCTCCTGTTTTGAAAACATTTTGTTTTAAATTAGAAACATTTCACGTGCTGGATCAGAGAGAATTTTATCACCTTTATTGGCACAAAAACACCTTGCCACCGATACAGAGTGACGAAAGTGTAGGAGGATCCAACCATAGGCTTTAAATCCAACCTCAGAGCCAGGAAGGAAGGATCTTCAGGAAGAGAGCACCAAGCAGATGTGGGGTTGTCCTTAAAGCTCTGGTATAAGCCCAAGGCTGGCAAGAGACCCTCTAGAAAAGAAAAGTACTGGTAACTAGATTACTGACTGAAAGAAAAGAACATTTATTAACTATTAGAGGATAAGAGAAGAATTTAGGTTATGATCACTTTATGTTTATATGTCTTACCAGAGGCAACAGCTGTGTCAGACAGCATCTCCCACTCCACACTGACAGCTGACTCCAAACCATTACTGCGAGATACAGTGAGGAAGACTGCCCTGCTCCCTTCATCAGCAACCACATCTGTACTGGTTCTGTGTAGAAACACAACAAATAAAACTACGTAAACACATGCTTGGATTAGGATTTCAAAAGCAGAATAAACTGTGGATGCAGCGTTACACAAGGCAAAAAAGAGTGATAAGATGTAAAGTTTCCAATTATTTTCATTCAGCTCCTGTGAGACCTGTTGAGAGTAGGTCCAATTCGGAACAAGCCTGAAGGAGCCAAATTCTCCAGGACTGTGATGAATGTTTGGAGCTGGTCACCAAGCCGTGCACCTCCTGTTGGGTCGGACAGAGCCACTGTGAAGGTTTCATTCCCTTCAGGTTCAGCGTCAAGCACTGCCTTGATCGCCAGCATCTGAAACAATTTCATTTAGAAAACACATAATAACGTTCCTAACAAAAGTGCACTCAACAGAATTATTTTAAAACATCTATGAGCTAATGATTTTATGATCTGTAACAATATATGTTTATGTGCTGATTCTACTCACTTTAAATCTGACTCCGTCCTCCAGAACCACAAACCCATGTGTTGGTATCACATCACCCTCTGCGAGGCTGCCGTTGGCATCAGTGATGGTAAACTGGACGGACACGGTGCCAAAAGTGCCTTCCTCTGGGTTCCGCACCACAAAAAGTTTGGCCACGCTGTCACTCAGCCGTGACACGGAGGTGGGCTCTCTCAGTAGAAAATGATTACTGGTGTTGAAGGAAATCACTCCATGTCCATCATCACTTGCAAGAATGTTCACAGTGGCTAAAAAAAAAGAAAGAAAATAAATAAATATTGTTGTGTACAATATGTCTGGAGCCAAAAAGAACAACTATAACAATAGTGTGACTTTATTTGACTTTTACAACAAAATATATATATTTTTAAGTGCAATAATCTTTTAAACTTTCCTAATTATTGCCTGCCGCCATGGTAGATGGGGGATTGTGTGAAGGCCTGTGTGTGTCTGCGTGAGTGTGCTTGTATACATGTGTTTGTTAGCAAAACATCAAAAACCAGCTGACGTATTTTAATGAAACTTTCAGAAAGCAATTTTTGGAGGCTACAACTGATTAACTTTTACGGTCAACCTGATTCAAGATGGCCATCGCAGCAACCTTTAAAAACAACAAAAATGACAATAACTCAGTCAATTTGACAGAAATTGAGCTAAAGCTTACTGTGCTAGTAGATGAGCGTTATGCCCAACACATACTCTGAGCACAGATAGCATAAGATCTTTGCTTACATTTTTGACATACATGATAGTAGGGGATATAAATAAATACCTTCAAGAAATGCTAGTTTTAATTTTAATATGAAATGCACAAACATGCACAGTGTTCATAAATACATTTTCTAATATCCTGATGTGTTGCTATAAGTGTAGAAAATTCAAGAACAAAACACAATTAGGTGCTTGTATCTGGCTGAGAGCATAAATGGCTTGATTGTTTTTTAAAGCTCATCTTTCATCAAAGTAGTTGAAGTTTGCTTACACACAGTCTTAGTTTACACTGCCTGTTTAAAATGTATTACACAGAAATCCAACTCTTCTCTGGGCCAATGAAATGTTTGCAGTTCATATATAGCCCGCCTGCTATTCTGTAACAAGTATGTCTTTTGTCTGACCTTTTATGAAACATATTCTTACTCTCTTGACAGAAATCTGCACAATGTGCATACTGTCAAGAGAGTACACTTTAGCTGAATTTCAGTTGGAAATCTTACAGAACAAACAGGTATATAAATATCCATGTGTTCTATCTTTCTGTCTACCTGTAGTGTTGGTGCCCAGCTCCAGGCCAGAGGACTTGGACAGGATTAGCTGGAATCGTTCAGCTCCCTCTGGAGTGGCGTCATCGATTATCTGCACTTCCACAAACTTATGCCTTTCACCATTGACAAAGTGGAGCATCTAGGTAGACAGAGGGATTTTTTTATTTATTTTTTAATATTATACTACTTTGTGAAAACCTTTACAAATTTAATGTCAGGGCTAGGGTTGCCACAAACTTTGATTCTACTTTAAATAAAACATCAAGATCATTGATTTTGTGTAAAGTCCTTGTGTGCTTTATTATGGCAAACCGTTTCACTGATGTTGTAGTCAAGTCCCTGCTGAGCTTCCAAGTTCTGAGCATAAAACACCAGAGAGACATTTCCGTATGTCCCCTTGTTCCTGTAGGCCACAAGAGTCAATGTTCCTATTGTTTCATTCACTTCAAACCTGCAAACCAGAAGACATTCAGAATAAAAAACCTTAAAAAGAACATAAGGAAATCATCATATGAAAGAGGTTAAAAGATGTTTTTCCTACATGGTGTTTGTCCATTCAATGACTCCTCTGATTCCATCATTAGCGGCAATACTGACTTCTGCAACCAAACCCTGGGTGTCTGAGAAAGGAACCACATGATGACTCTCAGGTTTTCAGTTGTTTGTAATTGTAGCATGTACCAGCAGTTTCCCAAAGTTGTAACTAAAGTGCAAAAGTAGTATGGGCAAGTTGTTAAAGCGGAAGCTGCTGCGGAGGAGATTACTTCAGTCATGGCACATTTGAGCGGGGGATTACAACTAGGAGGCATCTACTGTAAGAGGCTGGAAGGCTGAGGAGCCAAGTGTTTGGGCAGACTGATTTATGACCTCCTGAATAGTGTTCTCCCATACACTCTGTGGCCGAGACGCTGGGAGGCCAGTTATGGGTTTTGTTTGGCTTTCTGTCTCCTCACCACACAGGACTTCTTGTTGCCACCAAATCCCCAGCCTTCCCCAATCATAGAAAACATCAGTCCCACCGTCCAAGCCACATAATGATTGCTTCCAAAAAGAATGGCTGTGTGTTTACAGAGTGTCTCCAGGCTGTGGGCTGATAGTATTCTGGGAACATCTGAGGGCTGGTCTACTTGTAGCACTTCGTCAACTCATCACTTTCTACAGTTACTCATTCATAAACTGGACTGTGGTTAAATTTTTACACTAGGAGGAGAAATGCAACAACAAGCTTATTTGTGGTGCTCACTATTTTTAAAGTGAGCTGAAAACACAATATATTGTTGTACTATAAAAAGGTATGCATAAGCACAGCTGAATATGTATTTTACCTGTCAAAGTGTAATACACAACCTCTGCTCATAAAACAAGAGCAAAACGTGAAAGATTTCAGAAAAGAAAAGAGAAAAACAAATTTCATAACATTAAACAAACAATAAAAAACAGTGCAATACTTCAGAAAAAGTAATAGAAGAAAGAGGAATGAGATTTGTCATTAACTGTTCAATAAATACTTCCTAAAGTTACTCATACCTAGTCGGGGATAAGTAGTCAGGGTTGTGATGAGTACTGCAGATGTTACATTGACCAAGAAAAACTCTTGTAACTCGGGAATGTCATCCTGATCAAAACAAACAAAAAAACTTTTAAATGCATCGTTCAAATAAATTGGCTAAACGGTAGGTAAGCTTGCACAACAAAACACTATAAATGTTATATAGCATGTTTTATATAATTTATTGTGTGAATGCTGATTCAACATTTACCATTTTTCTATATTTTTTTTAGTGCATGTTTTGTAATTTAACTGCTTCTACATACCTTTTAGCCATTCATATATCAATCATAGCTTCTAGCTAGCTTTTCGCTACTTTAGCTTTTAGATAGTGTATTTTTTTTTACTTTTAGCTGATCTGTAATGCTTTTGTTCCTTCCAAGGGTGCTACATACTTCACAAGAAGCAAGAAAGTTGTTCTCTCTCCGAGAGCTGCGAGAAAAGAATGACATCATTTTTTTCTTGCAGCCCTGGTTTTAGAGTTCTTGCAGCTCATTCTCTACACATCATCCACACAGAAATCTTTTTTTGGCTTTTTTGGCTTTTTTTGGCTGTTCAGTGTTGTTCAGAAATTTGAAGTTGGCGTGCGGATTTAAAGTGGAAATGTTCACATTCCTGTTTTTCTTCTGGTACAGAGGTTTGTACAATGGTTAGTTTTGAGGAGCAGCTGGCTGAGGCAGTGAGGAAGTATGAAAATCTATATAGAACATCTCCCCAGGAATTCTGCACTTGAGTTTCTCCTAAAGTATAAAATGTCCTGGCTAAAACAGTCTTTGTTCTTGTTCTTGACAGCTCAGTTCTTGCAGACTATGTCTCAAGCTTTAACTTTTAGCAAGTGTTCGGCTTCTTTTACCTTTAACAACTCAATTTCAGCTTTTTCAGCAAACGTCAGCAAAGTCATTCAGCATTCAACATTCACGCTGTATTTATTTGTTTTTATAGAAAATGCCCTTTCTCTTGTTGTATGTTAACTTCTGCTTTTTGTTCAAACAAGCAAACAATATAAAGCCACAAAATGATGCAGTTTTTCTTATAAGCAATCAGAAGGCAGCAGGAATTGATGAAGCACAATAAAAGAATACATCGCATCTTATCAGTGTGTCAGACACTTAATTGTGAAATTGATAAACATAGAAATAGGAACATGAAAGACACTCGTTTGTTTTTACCTCCAGAATGGTGACAGGGATACCAACTGAGGTCTGTCCATCTTGAAGGATCACAAAACCAGTACCAGCAGTGAAGTCTTTTCCTGGGTCAGCTAGAGCCCCCTCCACCTCAGACAGGTTTCGTAAGGAACCTCTTATAACCTCATAGGTAATATTTAGCGCCCCTACATGCAAATATTTGAGGACAGTGTCACAAAATTGAGAATGAGATAATATTCAAAAGTGAAAACTAAGAAACAAACCTGAAGTTCCAAACTCCCTGTTGATGTAAATGTTTATGATATGGTCTCTTTCCTCAGTGGTCACCCTAAGCGATGATGGGGCAATAGTCAGCAGGCTGTAAGGCTGACTGCTAGCGTCGACAGTAAGCACTGCTTTACTGCCATCCAGAGCAGCACGCCCTGTTACTACAACACCTGCAAGGAAGCCAGATGGATTTTAATCAGTTGTGATTAGAGGGATTTTATGTTTTTCTTTGTTTTATATATACTGTTCATAAGTTACCAAAAGTTTGTATGTTCGACAATACAACTTTGTATTGATCTTTGTCCTCTGGTTTGGCGTCATCCAGAAGTTGCAGGACTATAGTTTTATTTAACTGTCCCTGTAAGAAACATCAAGAACATATTACATCTGTTGGAAATGCAAAATTACAGATGAGCACTTCATCTTTACTTACCTTTACAGCAATCACGCTGATTTATGGCCAAAACAAAATTCATACATACTGAGTACAGAAAATTCTATGATAAAACAAATAAACAATAAATTTACCTCAGCGAAGAAAAGTGTCCCTGACGTTTGAGAGAAGGTCCGTTGTACAAGAGGTCCTTGTACAGCCCAGTCCACAGTGACATTACCCAGACCTGGTGCTGTTCTTAGCACCAGTAACGACAGTTTTTCACCTGTAATATGAAAGAAAAAGCACACATTTCAAATATTTGCAAAGGTGACAGCAACCTTAAGGATTAATTTCTATTTTGAAATGTGATTTGATCAGAAAATCTGAGTAAATAAAAGTTAAGCTTTCAATAAATGTGATTTTTCTTTTTTTTAACTTTAATCATAAATTCCCTTTCTTTGCTACTGATGACAGTAGATGCAATTCAAGATTGCTAACTAAACAGAAACTTCAACTCATGCATATATAATTAATGATATTGACAACCACAGAGCCCACCTGTTGCACCAGCCTTCCATCAATATAAGTACTTATCCTGACTTTCACATGAATACATAATTAGAATCCATCTCTAGTGACAGGAGGGTTGTATTTGAGCTATGTTTCTGAAAATCTGAAGACTTAATGTAATGAATCAAATTACTACTTTATGCCATATAAGTAAAAGCAGAATTAATTTGTACCAACACACTTTTATCAGTTCCTTTCAGTAATACAGGCAGAAGACATTGGCATCAAACCAAGCAGGACAGAAATATTTGGATCCATGAAATGTTTGTTATTCATTATAAAATAAAACTATCACATATCCAAAACAAATTTATGCATTACTTGGAAAGTATACCATGCAGCTGACAAAATGCATTGACATGGATAGTATACATGCTGCTGCTTCAGCAAATGCAGCTACAGTACACACCTTTCCTGGCAATGACAGAACGTGAGGCTGAATGGAATCCCACTATCCCTGCCACATTGTCGTTTGCCAGTATCACTATGGTTACAGTGTCCGAGCTGGGCAGAATTCGACTTCCTCCGGCTGTGCTAACAAGACCGATCATAAGGCTCTCATTGTCCTCCGGTTCAGAATCATCATTGATTGTTATCGCTATGGTCTTCTTAAGATCACCTGCGGATAGGTATAAGCAACTCTGATTATGTGCACATGGTCATTCTCCAAGAACTGTAATAGATACCAGCTGTTTAATGACCTTTCAACAATGGAGCGGATTTAGAGACTCAGAAATATGCACATACCATCAAAGACCAGAGTTCCTCCAGTCCCATTGAAGTCAGCACCTGGTGTGGCTTTCCCTCCAACAAATCTCCACTCTACAGTGACTCTGCCCAAATTCCCTCCTCGTCTCTCTATGACCAGTGGCACCACGACTGGAGGCTCTTCTCGAACCTCCAGATACAGTCCGTCATTTGTAGCGTTAGGACTGAGACTGTAAATCAAAAATATGCCAAAAGCATCTCCATTCACTCCGATGGTGACTACAGCTTTGTCCGGCTTACTGACCGAGGGCAAGTTCTTCTGTGACACTGTCAAATTTACCAGCTCTACCTTGGAACAACACAGGAGAAACATTTACTTATTATGCAGTTTTTTTTTTTTTAAACTAAACCATAAATGACAGGAAAACATCCACATATGTGAATGGGTTTTACCTTTAATATCTGTACAGAGAAACTCTCATCCATTTCAGGAAATGTGTCAGTCAAAATTAAGACTGTGACATTGGCAACCCCTGATCCATCATCCATGTAGGCACTTTGAGCAGTCACTGGGGTGTAATCACTCCCTGCTACAGCCTGGGAGCTAAACAACACAGCAGCTGCGGTGGCGTTTTTAAAATAAGTGAAAACCTGAGTTTCAGTAGTCAGCTGGTCAGCCCCTGAGGTCACCCATGTACAGGATGGTGGGGTCACAATTGAAGACAGAGTGAAAGCTTGGCAGGCACGCTCTCTCAGACATGCAGCAGCACAGGCAGCCACAAGATCGATCTGACCTGTGATGTTAAATTTCATAAGGGGGATATTGGCTGGAACACCTGGCTTTGGAGGGTTGTAGTACATCAGTAGTTTCTGGCCGTTAGTCTGAGCCAAGCCAACAACGTCAATATCAGATGTGCTGTACAAGATCTCCAATCGACCGAAGTAACCTCCTCTGGAATAATGGAAATAGAGACGGAAAGAGCAGTAAAAAGAGATGTTCAAAAAAGTGCTTAACACGTAACTAATGAAGAGATATCAAAAATACCTTCGGCGGACAGTAATATTAGCTTTGTAAACTCCCTCCAGTGGCTCTTGAACGTGATAAACAGACTGTTCGAAGTAAACTGTCCCATATGGGTTGTCATTGGCAGGCACTATTATGTCAACAGATGTATCGGCTCCCAAGTTTCCTCCATTACTGGCACCAGTAAGCTCTACTTTAATAATCTAGAAAAAACAGTGTCATAAGCATTGGAGCTAAAAATCAACAGTTCTAAAAAATATTTATAAGGATATATAATCTTTTAAATAATTCATGTTTTCACCTCAGTAATTTCAGGTATGTCGTCAGCTAAAATCTCTACTTTAAGTATCTTCATGGTTTCTCCAGGAGCAAATTTAACCTCTCCTGATGTGGGTCTGATGTCCCCTTCTGCTAGTTTACCATTAACAGTAGCCTTCCATTGGACTGCCACTGTGCCAATAGTACCAGCTTTGCGCACAACAGGAAGTGTGACCTCAGTAGAGTTGAATTCTGGTTCCTCTACTGTAACTGGAAGAGCCTGGAAGACTGGGTAAGTATAGAATAAAGAAACTGATAAACAAGGAGGAACAGCCTAAAACAGTATGATAAGCCTAAAGATGTTGGATAATGGCTACTAACCAAAGGCACCAAAAGGGTCATCAGAAGGCAGTATGGTGATGATGGCACGTGTGAGCTCTCCCAGGAGAGCTCCTCCAGTTGTTTGGTTGATCAGCTCAACAACAAAGGTCTCCTCCAGCTCAGGCACCAGATCATTAATAACATAGACGGGCACAGATTTACTGGACTCCCCCTCTAAAAGGACTACGTCGGTTGATGCTACGCTGTAGTCTTCGCCTAAAAGATTACACACAAGTACAAACTCAAAAACAGGACCTGCCTGTTTATACACCAATCATGGAGAGTTTTTTTTTTTTTTTTTTAACCATGCTTCATGTCTTCATAACTTACTAACTCTGGCGGTCACAGGCACTGCTCTGAACTTGACAGATACATCAGCAAAAATCCCCCCGACACGTGTGACATTTATTATTGGCCCAACGTAATGTTCAGCCACGCTGACAGAAGAAGCTGACAGCTGAAGGATTCCAAAAGCATTGTCGCTGGCCTCCACTATCACCTGGGCTACAATGTCAGTCATGAAGCCCAGAGAGGGTGAATTTACAACTGAAAGGGAATATTTTATATGTTAAATCTGATACTGTTCAACTATACATTCTTGTATATCCAAAATAATTTCATTCAACTAAAATTGTCCACTTAGTGAGAGTGTTAGTAACTTACTGAGTCTCTCCTGCTCTCCTTTGATGAGATGAACACTGATCAATTTCACAAACACTGACTCATCTCGTTCTGGATCCTCATCATCAAGCACTCTGAGGGTGATATTTGCCTTGGTCTGATTGGCCACAAACACGACAGAATCGAAGAGGGAAACGAAATCCTTCCCCTCGGTGGCTCGTCCCACCCCAGGGTGGCTGTAAGGTTCTGGATTGGTCTCATTTAATGTTCCATATGTTACTCGTACCTATATTGAAAGAATATTTCAAAACTGATACAATTGCTACTTGTAAAAACAATATTTTTTTTATTCTGTGGTTTCTGTACTTGCACACACCTGACCCATCAGGCCTTTCTGTCGCAGGATAGTGAGAGAGACAGTGACATCAGCTTCAGGAAGTCGAACAGACCTTGTTGCATTGGAGAATACAAAAACACCATAAGGATCATCACTGGCGAGAACAGTCAGAGTAGCAGATGTCCTGACACCCAGGCGACCATGTGAAACGTTAACCAGAGAGACAGTGTAGCTCTTGTCCAACTCGGGGATCTCATCTTGAGCCACACGAATGATCACATTCTCTGATCTCTGCCCAACACCAAAAGTGATGTTCCCAAATCTGCTGAGGAGTTCACCCTCAGACCTGGAGTCAACCTCCCAGTACACCGTTACATTGGAAAGATCCCCAAAGGAACGATTCACCTGTGTGGGAGATAAATTCCAGAGGAAAATGTTTCATCACAGTTGTCTGTGGGGCATTTCATGATTTATACATTGTGTACTTCACTGACCTGCAGGATGACAGAGTTGCGTCCATCTTCAGGTTCCGTCCCATTAACAGACACAGTTTGAGGACTGAAGTCAAACACACCATGGGCATCATCAGAGGCAGCGATGGTGACTGTGATGCGAGACGCAGCTCCCAAGCTAGCTGCACAGAAAATTACAATTCCTTGTTACCATTAATTAACACTCTTTGGTTGCTTTTTAGAGAGTTTCTACTTTTGAAAAGGGAAAAGGAAAGGACAATATAATGATCTTTACTGATAAATACAGAATTTTGACCAGATTTACTAAATAAAAATGCACATCCTTTTAAGAGTAAAAGTAGAGATGAAGAGTTGGACAAAAAAAGTGCTAAATATGTAGATAGTTTCACAGCAGTTGACTGTGATGCAGACTTTGAGGAGGACAATGAAGCTACTGACAGTTCATGAAGTCCTGTTTGACTCTGTGAAAACCTATTTGCTTTTCCCATGTCAGCCTCCCTTAATACTTCTCATTGGGGTGAAAGAAAAATGTAAACAACACACCTACAAGCAAAAATACACACAAATCTAAAGATGAGTATATTATATATATCAAAGTAAAAGAGTGGGACTAAATGAAAGGAGAAAAGAAACTGTTTAGGGAGTGAAGGAAGGGGATTCTTACCATGGTGGTGATAGGATGGTGGAAGGAAATTATAGTCACCCTCCCCACTACCAGTTTCTTCACTATGCAGAAAACGATCCACTGACAGATCACACACGAGGATCACAGGAGTGTCACACCAGGTCAAAATCACACCAGAAGAATAGAGGTTGAACGGCAAATAGGAAGGAGTTGGAAGGGGGTCACACATGTCGAAAAGAGGAAGCAAACAGGGGCACCACACACAAAAACACACAAAATTGTGATGCAGTGTGCAAGGCCTTCTATTTCAGATCAAAACAGGTAACTCTACAGATATGGTTCTCTGATGAGGAAGTAATATATTTTTAAAATAATAATTGTTTGTCGCACACATATCAAAAGGATCAGAGTATGTTTTAAATTTCTCACCTCCACCATCAACATTGTAGAGCTCTACTCGAAAAATCTTTTCCAGCTCAGGGACAGGATTGTCCACAATGGTCACATTAATGAACTTTAACCTCTCCCCAGGTAAAAAGTCTAACATGCCCTCCAAGTCCTAACAGGGAAGGATTCAAAATGTTATTAATCACTACATAATCAGCATCAGAAACAGGAAAGCTGCTGGTGAGATATAAACCTTGTAGTCTTCTGGGCTGGAAGCTGTGAAGGGAGTTGTCCTGTATCCCACTGTGATTCTTCCCAAAAGGCCTTGGGCTCTAGCCACTGGGAGATGGATCTGTCCAGCCTCCTCCTTAACAGTGATGTAGATGGGTTCTAATGCTGGGGAGATTAAACTGTCTGGTGGAGGACTTGGCTGAAACTGCAGCAGGCCTGCATGAAGATATGAAGAAAGGGTATTTGTGTGGTAAGTGATGGGGAGCAAAAAGGAAAAATGTATTGAGAAGGAGAGAAGATGGTAGTATGATGAAAGAGGAAAGACAAAGAGTAGGGAGTAAATGACATTTGTAAAAAGCAAGAAAAAAAAACCCTATATTTTGGTAAACCTTAGATTAAATACCATCACTGAGAGTAAAACAGTTGTACATTATCAGAGGGAATACCATAAGGATGGTCACTTGCTGTGACTGTGATCATATTAACTGAATTATTGGGATCGATGCTTGCGCCACTGGTGGGGGTAGAGCCTGGCTTCCCGTCGCCGGATTCTGCTGAGACCAGGGCAACCTGAAAAGACTCTGCGAGCTCTGGAAGGTTATCATCAAACACCAACAGATTCAGGACCTGTGGGAAAGATCAGCAAACAGTTTTCAAATCCTTGCTATAATCTTTAGAAATAGACCATATTCAGGAATTTGTTTGAGCCTGGTTTTGGATAACATATCACAATTTATTTACTAATAATAATCTTTATTCTGAGAGATTCACATTTTAGGTATAAGGTCCTCCTAACACCTGTTTCTTTATATTCAACCTTCTATTAAGGCAACCTCTAGGAGGGGCTGTTTATCAAGAAACAAAGCAGCTGATTGACTGTAAGACTGCTGTTAGAGTTGACATAAGGAGTTTACTTACAATTAAAGTTATGTTCAGTATATATACAGTGCACTATACTCCCTTATAGAGTGGTTTGAACACACATTGTCATCCTGCATAAACTTCAGTAAGATGGGCTTTTCCCACCTCATGTAAGACATATGCTCACCTCAAAGCGCACTCCAGGCATAAAAAGCACGGTTCCAGTCGCATTAACAAAATCTTGATGAGCTGTGCTGTTGCTTTCCAAGCTGCCCAGCTGAGTAACAGTGTAGTTTACATAGACGTGATTCAGAGATCCTCGTGTGCGCTCAATCACACAAGAGATGGTTGATCCCTCTTCAGCGGTCTACATGCAGAAGAATAAAAAGAAGAGTCAGTGTATTCTATAAACAAATGGAGAATACATTCAACTTTATCTAGATGTGTGTTAATTTACTGCATTTTGTTAGAATTAACTGAGCAAACCTTAGTAATAACAAATGAGTAACAGTGTGATTAAAAAAGGAACAATGAATTGCCCTTAGGACTCGTTGTCTTCATTGTTGCATAATCAAATAAAAAAGGAGACGTTCTGGTTCTGATGGAATGCCATCTCGAGGTCTGCCATCTGCTGTGCTGACAGAAACTAGGAGCAAGGTCTCCCATTTCCACTGATGGAACTCCAGATCCACTTCCATAGGAATGCCCTGACTGACAGACCTCCGCTGCATCACCAGCTGTCGCTTTACCTGAGATGCCCTAACAGGAGAAGCCACTCATCCAATACAACTAAAGAGGGACAGCATGCTCATGCTGTAGTCAAGCATGCAGACTGATGAAATATGCAGCAGCACAGGGACTGACAAACCAATGGGTTTACATTACATGTGTTTCTATCTATGCATATATTTACTGTGCAGACAGAACGGGATGACACAGATGACAATACTAAAACCTTTTTAACTTAAATGACTTTTTTTTTTTTTTTTTACAGTAAAACACACTGAAATGAGTTGATCAACTAAATACCACTAACATCACTGAGAACATCACCTGTAGTAATGTCAGTAATTTTCAGATTTTCTTAAACAGTCAAGATTATGTTATGTTAACACATATTTTCCCACGACAATGAAGCAAAATCAGTTTTTGCTGTTACTTTTGTTTATTCTTCAGCAAGTAGCCAAACATGGTCACCTTCAAAGAGATCCAGGTATTCTTTGTAGACATTGGGCAAAATTCTACCAACCAGATCTTCAAGGTTGTGTCATCAGATTGAAGTAATTCCTCACATAAAAAAGTCTAACCTTTCTTAACATGAGAAGAAAACTCATTAAAATGAGCATTCATTAGATGGAATCTTGTCATGCTCTTGTTAACAAAGCCTGAACTAAGTTCCCGACACAATCCTTGAAAGAAGTGAAGAACTTAACATCCTGCCATTATTACATCCCAGCTATTAACATGGTGATGGCAGCATCATGCTGTGGGGGATTGTTTTCTGCAACAAGGATTAGTCAGGATAGTGGAAAAACATGTGCATAAAAAACATAAGCTAATCCTCTTTCAGGTGCAAAGATTTTCATTTTCAGATAACCCCCAAGGAAACACAGGTAAAGAACCACAGAAGTGGATTTAAGGTACTTTTTAAAAGTCCCTGAGAGGCCCAGTTCAAGTCTAAGTAAAGCATCTTTGAGAGACCTAAACATAACTGTACATTGACAATTCCCATTCAGCCATTTATTTTAAATAAAATAAAATAAATGTTTTCTCATCGATCTACAACAAATATTCTAAGATGATGAAGCAAAAAAAATAAAGTTTTTTGGTGATATAGTTGAATTAACTACCATTTAGTTCTTCTTGGCAGAACTATTTGGGCTATTCAGGCTGAATAGGAATACAACCAAATGTGGAAAATGTGGACAGTCTTTAAATGGTTTGAAAACTGATTATCAGCAAAGCAAAAACCTTGAACTTACATCAGGTATACAGGCACCAGTGAACCCAAAAAGCCCATTGGCATTGTCACTCTTCATGATGCGTAAAACAGCAGTGGGTCTGGGAAAGGGAAGGCGAGCTCCACCCTGCACAGCCACCAGCTGCAGATAGAACACCTCCTCTCCCTCCTCCACGTCATCGTCCCGGACCTCCACCACAAACGACTTCTGCCTCTCATCCTGCCAGTACCGCAGGTAACCCGAGATGTTCCGCAAGTCCGTTTTAGGGGGCTGCACATGGAGTTCATAGATCTGGCTGCGGTTAAGCTTAGTGTGGTACAGGCGGACATCCTGGAGGAGGCCAGTGTAGCGCTGTTCACCTTCAACATCTGACCCGATATACACCGAAGCAGGTCCTGGAGCAGAAACACCCAAAAGCCCTCCACGTTATTTTCTATCATTAACAGAAACTAGTCATTAGAGGTTTTTACTGAATTGAATTCACATTTAAAATTATATGAAAATAATAGAACAGAGCTTTTCCCTGACTTTGGCTTTACTTAAGACAAACTCGTAAAAAAGAAAAAATATTGGATATAACATAGCAAAAGCAATGTTAGAAATAATCTGTATAAGTAATTTGGTTGTGTTGGTTTTAACCAAGTGGCATCACAAAGAGAATCTTGATTAAGGTCATTAGATGCCTTGGTCCAGCTCTCTCTCATTACTCATTTATACACTTACACCTCTCATGCCAATTACTTCCTGTACTTGAACATTAAGGCCCAAATTTAACTGATCTGCAACAGTCAGCAAGCACAAAGCCAACAGAAAGCAGTTCATCTGAGTCTCCTACTGGAAACAATAACATGACCTGATTGAATATTTTATCTTTATCTTCTATGACAGGAGGTAGCCAAAGAGGCATCAAAATATTTCTCCTCAGAACTTTTTTCTTTGTCAAAAAACAGCTATTGTCTGCAATAATTAGAAGAAGATGCCGACTGATTCCTTTCAGCAGTCGTAATGACCAACAATACAGAGGCTTCACAGCCACTCAAGCATTGCAAAGCCCCAGCAGTGCAGAACAATGAGGTAGCCACTGAAAGGTGCACAAGTGTGAAGGTCCACATGCATTTATTGTAAAAGTAAGAACTTCAGGCTTTTGGAACTGTGGGCAACATGAGAAACAGCTAAGAAACCACCTATCCAGATAGTTCAGCCTTTGCAAAACATTTTCACATGATGAAACTGAAGATGGAAACAAAGAGTCTATTAGACAAAATCTCTCACACAATTTCAAATTCAAACTACTTGGTCATATTACCACATTTCTGTTCAGTTTAACAAATCCAGGGGTCTGCTTTGGATACGGACATGTAGTGTAGTGAGGCCCAATTATGATGCTTAAATTAAAAATGCACAAAGAAATCAAAATTATATGGGGAACATGCTCAAATTTCCTTAAAACTGATGAAAAACACGTGGGATACTTAAAGTGATAAAAATGTAACTGGGATATAATGATTAAAGATTAAATCCAAACTAACACTTTCCTCAGCTAGAGCAGTTAGTTGTCATCTGTCATAGTTGCAGTGCTGAGCAGGTTTTTTTCGTATGTGTTAGAATTTTCAGAGACATTTTGTTTTATACCAGCATAATGTTTTTAAAGTTTTCAATTAAGTTTATCAAGGAAAAAAGTCAGTTCTACCTTCAAAGTCCATAATCACTTGAATATGATATGATACTGATAAAACTGATAAAATAATTTATATAATAATTAAAGAAAATGAACTTTTGTTGAAAAATCGTACAACTATTAAAAGACGTCCTCCATGTAAGTGTTTACCACGAGTTTCTAAAACATGTCATCCCTGTGAGGTATGGTAATTTTGCAAAACAATTACTATGTGTGACAGTACTGAACTACGATTCTATAAAACTGCAGGGAACAGCAACAAAATATTGACAGTTGTTGTGTAAACCTTTCTTCTGCATTACAAGAGAAAACCACTGATGAGATGATGATGTAAATATCTGGCAAAACCAGCAGGAGAGACAAGATCTTCCTCAAACTAGAGAAATTGAGAAAAACTACTAAATGTTTCATAAAGTAGCTCACCATCACTGATGCCTTCTCCTTTGATGCTTTTCAGTCCCCCAGGTACAGAAGTCCCATCTAAGAGAAACTCAACAATCCCATCATCACATGTTATGATGACATGTAGCCATGTATTATATTCCACAAACTTCTCGGCAGTGGCCCGGGCTAATTGGGTATTATTTGAACCTGTAACTGTGTAGTACAGCATCACCGTAACATGTGACTCATTGGTATGGACCTTCACCCCATAATACAAGCTCCTATTTCTGGTTCCTTTGGACATTATGAAGCCATCTGTGTTTTGTGAAGGCACCAGCCAAGCAGAGAAGGTAAAGTTGCCAATGGCAGCAGGTGAATCTTCAGGGGAGATGGTCCCATAAGCTCCTGGAAGCCCAGAGAAAAAACGAGCATCTGTGGCTGAGTGGGGTCTCCTGGCATACGGCCTGAGCTCAACCTCATCAGGAAAAGAAGCTAGAAGCAGCAGATCATCCATGAGAGGAAAACCCTGTGGGAATTGTTCAGACAAGATCTCCCAGGAAACTCGCACGTCACCAAAAGCGCCCTGCTGTCGGAGAATGGTGAACGACGTGACATCAGTCATATCATCTTTGGAGTGGACATCTTCAGCTACTTCTTGGTTCAGGTTGGTGGCAGCAATGGCAAAGACACCAAATGGGTCATCATTGAAAGGGATTAGAACTGAGGCATTCAGAGACGTCTCAGCCAGTTGTCCACCGTCCCCTGGGTAACCACCTTAAAGAAATCAAGAAGACGAGTTGAAACGATTTCAAAACACTAAAACAAAGTTGATAAAATTTCAAATTATTCACATGTACTCACCTGAAATATTTACCAGCCTGAGGACAAAAAACTCATTAAACTCTGGAAGTTTATCAGAGATGGCCTCCAGGACAATGGGCTTGGTTTTTTCGCCTGTAGTAAAGGTGATGGAGCCCGATGTGTTTGTAAATTCCTGGTTTTCTTTAAGAGGAGTTACTGAGTCATTGGCAAACAGCTGCCAGAAGACTGTTACATTACCAAAATTGCCCCGTGCTCGTAATACACTGTAACAGAACAAAATAAATCATTGAGTTAGAAGTAAAACCTCAAAATAATAAACTCCAGAGTTTAGTAGTTGGGGCAAACAGTTCAATTTGAAACAGTAATTTGTAAATAATAGGAATATGAATTTTTATATGTACACATTTTGTAAAATGAAACATGAACCTTACTAAAAACTATTCGTCTTGCCCTCTTTGACAGGTTTTTCTACAGTTTCCAAAGAGAAAATTCCATTGGCGTCATCGTTTGCCTCAATCACCACTGTAGCCATGTGTGCCCCGTACACAACAGCATCGCCTGTGAGCACATATATGTTATCAGGTTAGATCTGAACCTAAAGCAACACAATATAAATCTTACAGACTGACAGATAAAACTAACATAAACTGCATAGACAATATTGCTATTGTTATTCTGAATTTCATGCTTGGGGAGGGGGGGGGTTGTGTCATTAACATAGCATACCATAACTATGGCAACAAAGTTGAGGAGGAGTTTTAGAATTTGAGTAGATGAGTTATAGTTGTTGTTTTTTTTAACAACAGAATAAAAAGCTGAAATTGCTTTGGCAAAAAAAAAAAGCTCTCAGTACTTCATACAGTACTTCAAGTTGCCAGACTATTGGCATATGGTATCAACTATTCAAGTTTACTCCCACATAAGTGCGCAATTGGAGGAATGTCAAGCTACAATATGAGGTGGTTGACTTTAAACATCAGGGTTACTGACTTTTGACTCAATCTTGGTAAGGACAATACCCTGTCATAAACCAGAAACACACTAATTCATTACTTGCCGGTCATTACACAGACAGAGGTCAATGAAGTGATCACACATTGACACTTAGAATGCCTGATAATTTAATTCTAGTTTGGGCTGACAAATCATATCTCTAGAGTCTAGACATACAATGGGAACCCGGAAGTTAAAGCTGGAACTGGACCAACCTTCCCTGTTGGCTGGTTTCAGTACAAGTTTTAAGTCTCACCCCCTCCATGTAAACAAATGGGACATTGCCCTTATTAAAATAATATACATATATATATATATATATATACACACACACCTCAGATTATTTTTTTAGGTGTTGACTCTTGTTGATTCACTTAGTTTTTGTCTTGCTGTTGTATGTTCAAATATTTATTTTTCTAAT
>JAOXNZ010000001.1:14421072-14432758 GCA_028566095.1 Kryptolebias brasiliensis | reverse complement strand
TTAAAAGCAAGGTTAGTATAAATATATACAGTTTATAGGATAAACATTTTACTGTAATGCAATAAACACACAAAACAAGGAATAAGAAAGAGGGGATTCAGTGCTATGATAGCAATTGTAAATAACCTTGCAATTCCTGTCTTTACACATACAACACAGGAGAGGGTGTATGTTCATTTGAGATGAGCCATAATTGCTAATGTCATCTCATTAATCATGTTTTAGTAGTATGAAAAAAAGGCTTTAAGTGATTTTAATCACTGGCAAGAATACAAATGTTTTCATAATTTCAAGGGAACTGCACTTACGGATACATGACAAATTCCTAAAGTAGCGTTCATAGAACTAGTGGCAAACTGTCAAAGTATTTAGAAGTTTTAAGTGGACCTAAGGATTTGGCAATCATTTTAGGATGCCCTTCCTAATGCAACCTGGGCTCAAACCTGCATATATATACATAAATAGATATTTGATATCAGACATTTGACTTTTAGGTTTGGGGGTATTTTATTTCCTAGTGATAATCCCCATACCAGTAAAACAAGTTAAAAAACAAATATAAGTGCAAGTTCAGATAGCCTTAAGCAATCAGATTTGGAGTTACAGCCAATGAGTGTTATTTTTAAACTTTCTCACAACTGGACTTTTTTTCCACTGCCCAATACTCAAATTCAAATCTGATAGGCACACATCCCCCACTTCATGGAACATAAATCAATCATACACTGCTTTAAACCTATGGATTTTTATTCCAAATTTTCATGAATGAGTTGATTAAACATCTTCATTCTCTCATGTCTTTGACTCACAGCACACTCCTGCTTTAATGTCTTTCAGCTAATTTAAAAGGAATCGCGCACTCACCGGTGGCATTATAGAGAACTATGTAAAATAGTTCATCTGTCTCGGGGATGTCATCGTCTTTTACAGCCACAGAGATGTTCTTCATCCAATCGCCCACATCATAAACCAGCAACGTGTCATTACTCAGAACAGTGAGGTCATCTGGTGACGTGCTGCCATACGCCACTCGATACTTCACTGAAGCCACAAAGTCAGCCCGGCCTGCCCTCAGGACAGTGAAGTTGGCAACGCCTCCTTCACGAACGCGCACAATGATGGGCTCTGAGGTGAGGTGAGCAGAGAGAGAGAGAGATGCCACAGAGGAGAGACTGGTGGGTCATTGTGCTTTGATATACTCAAACCTTACTACAGCTGATCAGGTGATCCTTGACAAATTTATTACCAGAAAAGTAAATAGGGTCATCATTCTTATTAATCCTTAAACTGGCACTTAGTATGTTTCCCAATCTTGCTCCACCTGTTGCATTTGACAGGACAATGGTGAAATTTTCCATGTCTTCTGGAATCTTAAACAACAAACAAGAAAGAAAATATAAGTAAGAAACATAATTAAGCCAAGTGAATGTGTTTACAAGTTCACTTTGACATTGTACCTCATCGGGTACAGAGAAGATGGTGAGGTTTTTCAAGTATTCTCCTTCCTTGAAGGTAATGTTTCCATGGATGGGGGTAACATCTCCGGACAAGGCCGGCTCCAAGAACCATGAAACTGACACTTCTTCGAAGTGACCCCTATTCCTAACAATGGGGTACACAGCTGAAGGAAAAAGAAAATAGACCATATTCAGGAAATAAGTGTTCTATCCTGTCTAACAGCTTTATGTGATTTTATCAGTACAGTTTTGTGGTTTGCTCTTGTTAAAATTAAGCATGTGATGTATTCAGGACAGTAGTGAATTTTTAAAGCATTTTTGTTTTACCAGTTCATAAAAACACCTAATCCACAAGAACAGAGGAACCTATGCATGTGACAATTACTGACCAGATGATCAGATAATTGCCATACCATACAATTTCACTGGCATTAGATCTGTTTTAGAGGTCAATAAGATTCCACTTGACATAGTAAAGTATCTCTGTTATTTCATTTACCCTGATAGATTACATCCCCTTTGCTCTCATTGATGGTCACTGTTAGCCCTGACTGGATGAATTCAATGACTCCAAAGGGGTCGTCGTTTTTCCGCACGGTGATATTCACTTCCCTGTAGTTTCCAAGGCGACTGGGTGGAGTGCCGTAGCTACTGAGTACCACAGAGAATGTTTCATCCAGCTGCACACAGGACACACAAACTATTTTTGTCAAATAAAATCAAACACAAACATGTGAATGTGAGTAAAATCAAATGCATTAGTTAATCCCTTGACTTTGCATGCTACTGCGACAAGACTAATGGGACTTTGATTCGTTGAGAAAGAAAGCTACATTTTTTTTTGTGTTGACAAAAAGTTGAACTAAAAACAAAAATCAAAAAACTATTTTTTAACCGTGTTCTTACCTCAGGCACCCCATCAGGTATCGCAACCAGTGCCACCACCACATCTCTCTCCCCAGGTTTAAACTCCATGATGCCCGTAGCACCGTAGAACTCAGTGCTGCCTGAGGGCGTTACAGCATATCGTATCAGCTGCTTCAGAAGTTGTCCCTGAGCTCTGACCACGTGCAGCTCCACAGTCTCACCCTCCTTGATTTAAAATGTGTAAATATCACAAAATCAGAAAAGATAGAACAATAATTCAGTGGTCTTAACCAAATGTGACATCTGAAAAACAATGTTAATAAAAATGTTTTAAAAGCTAAAAACAAAAATCTTAGCTGCAGTACACTAAATTTACAACAAATCCAATAAATACTGCAAAGTTACAGATTTTATTATTCAATGCTCAACAACCCTCGAAATACCTGCAATACATTGTGACCCTGAAAAGAAAATCTTGATGGTGAACAAAGCCCAATGAGTGTAATTCAGTTATTTTGTTGCTGTGTTACACTTGAACATACATTTATAAACCAGGGACCTCTGGAGAACTGCGAGAACTCAAACACTCCTCCTGGATCATCGTTCTCCATAATGACAATCTCTCTGCTGGTGAAGCCAGCCTTCAGGATCTGATTCTCGACATTACTCCTGGTACCACAATCACAAACACACACACAGAAAAAGCAGAATTAAGTACATGCACATATAACAGAAAATGCACTAAGCAGAGAGTTTGTCTTTTATCTAGCTAATCTTGAGCTGCCTTCAGTAAAAGCATGTACAATAGATAAACATCCAGTTAGAGTTGTAGTAACTCTTTCATGGCAGTTTCTTGAACTTTTGCTTTAGCCAAAGGTTGTCAAACACAGCAACATTCAGCAACAATAGTAACGGTTCAACTTGAACTTCTCAATGCATTCCTTGTATTGTCTGATGCACATTCATTATTAACTCCATATGCTGAACTCCTGCTGTTTAAACCACTTTTAATAACAATGTCAATCAACTGTGTGTCTGCATCTATATAACTCCACAGGGGTGTGCGAGTGGGTGTGTATTTGCGTATGATGAGAAAATTGGAGCCAAGCAAGCAACAAGCATAATATAATGGGCATTACAAAGAAATGGCATACAAAGATGGACTGAAGCACTCCAAACAGCCACAGCAAAGGGGCTGCATGCATAAAAACACAGCCATCTTTAAAAGGAAATGTAATCAAGGCCAGTTAATTTAGAGCAACAACACATTAAGAAGGTGATCTATTTACACCCCATGTGAAAAAAAAATAATCAAAAAAACAACTCTCTTTGTGATTCACTTTTTCTTCATACAATTGCAGAATCTCTTCTGAACCCAATCCCTGTGCCCCTCATCCCTGTTTCTAAACCCAGAAGTGGGCACTTGTCCGAAAAAAACAAAGAACTGATTCAAGTCACACAAAAGCCCCAGGTTCACTCCACTCTCCACTTACCCAAAGTACACTATAAAGTGTGCAGCCTCCACCCTGCAGAGGAGTGGGATTAAGAGAAAGCCACAGTTCTCAACAGAACAGATGCAGCTCCCATCACACCCCACTGCCCCAAACACTCAATATCATTTGACTCAAAATCCCAACACAGACATTTAAACATTATATGAAACTTATTGTGTGGGTCCAAGATGTCTCAATGATGCCTCAAATGATGAATAATAACCCACCGATCTAGAGTGAGCAGTAAGGTCTCGTTAACCTCAGGGATATTGTCAGCCATGACAGTAAGATTGATGAAGGCATCACTCTGCTTGGAGAGGAAGACAATAGAGCCATTAAATGGCCTCAGGTCATTAGCTGTGACATCCTTGTGATTGGCTCCAGTTGGTTGAAGACTCCAGAACACCACAGCCTGACCATCTGTCCCATCCCGCCGCAGAGGGAGGCTAACCTGCACCAAACATTAATAAAACAAGCTTACTTATTGACATACATAATGTCAAATACATAAACTCTGAACAATATTTTGAACGTTTTCAAACACAAATTAGAGAATGCATACTCGTTTATGTGGTGGCGAAAGACAAGTGTTGCAAAACCAATTGAACAAGCATAACGTACCATGGTTGCATTGCTGTCCTCTGGTTCAAAAAGCACCACTGTGGTGTTACTTATAAAGCCAATTTCCCCATTAGCAATGTCCTGGGTGACAGTCAATGTCAGGTTTAGTGGACCCCCAAATCTTGGGCTGTTTGAAGGAATGGCGGGGCTGATGTCAACCAGTTCCAGTGTATTTAACTAGAAACAGATGAAACAGAAAGTTAACAGAAGCTAATACATACAATGCTCCTGTAATAACTGGTTCATTAAAGATGATTGCTTCTGTTTGAATGCTTTAAAAGTGTACTGTGTTCACTTCTTTGATATGTGTGTAACTATATGGCAAAGAACTGATGCTCAGAACGTGTGACTGATTGTGGTTTATAGACTGTCAAGAAGGCTTTTCTTGTACATTTTACTTGCTTTAAGTGCTAACTGATGTTTGTTTGGACAATTGGGCAAATCCCATAGAACCATGCCAGACCTGAGTGCCAATGTCAAACCATTCACACATGCAAATGAGGCACTTAGACTTTGGACAGCCCTAATTTAGCCAGAAGTGCCAACATAGACAGAATAATGCATTTTTTTTAGATGTGCTAACAAAATGTTGCCTCTGAATTGCAACTGTGTTTCCAGGCTGTAATTACCTGAATTAAGAAATGAGCTCCATTCTGCAGAAAAGCATCATTTCTGATGGGCAGTATGAGTTTGACCATCCGCTCTTGGTAAAACACCACATTAATAGACCTGCTAACGTTCAGAACCTGGTCACGGGCCAGCTCTGGGTTTACTGGACCAGCAGGAATGTAGAGGGCGGTAAGGACCATAGACACATTACCCAGCATACCGCCATCTCTCACAAAATTTAGCAACAGGAATCGGCCCTCGGGTTCACTCTGGATGCTCTGTTCCTTGTTTGGGTCAAACCGAAAAAGTCCATAGACATCATCACTGTCCTGGATGTAGAACACCATCTGTGTGAAGAAAGTGAAGCATAATAAGACAAAGAATTGGAAAAAAAAAAGCAACAACAGTATTCCCTGTTTTTGTTTGTCTACGGTTGATTTTTATTTAAAGAAAGAAAAATGAGAGGCAAGGAACTGAGCAAGGAAGGAAAAGTTTAGGCTAAAACCAACAAAAACGGGGTTGTGAGCTAACTTTAGAAAGGCTACCTCTGTAATTAACTGCTATAACTGCAAGAGTAGTTTCCATAAGTGTTAAACTGTGGCACATTCATTTCCCTGGAACCTACATTTGTCTGGTGAGAGTCTAGAATCACAACAGCTTATTTGAAGCTCACTTATTTATTTATGTTACTGACTTATACCTCATCTCCAATTAGCAGTGAAGTTACTCAGTTATTCATTGAAAAATCTCGGCAAAGACAAAGTGCTTTGCTCAGATGGTAAACACACCCTTACAATTCGAAGTTTTGATGTGTGCCTGTGTGTGACATATTTTGCCTTGAAACCAAACAAGACTTAGATCTGCCCACGCTTTCACACATAACCAAGAGGCTTGGTCAAAGATGGAAGCGATAAAAACCTGTCATCACTTCACCCAGCTTAAAAAAAGAAAACACAGGGTCCTCACACACCAAATGTGCCTGCTGTTTCCTCTTTGTTTTGATTTAGCCACATTAAAGGAACACCCACAGAGCAAAGTTGCGCACCATGGGGTCAACTTTTGTAGAATGTGCCAAGTTTGCACATGCAACTTACAGTAGGCCAGACACAAACTCACACACATGTGTAACACATGCAGCTACAGGGTGTGTTCCCTAACAAGTAAAGCCTTTTTTCCTCTCACATGAACCCAAAAACATGAAAAACATCTTCTCTAAACTGACCTGCATAGGTTCATCGACCTCCGCATTTCCAGTTACAGTGCTGGGCAGCAGTTTCAGAACAAAGGCCTCTGCTTCTTCAGGCTGATCATCGGCCACAATGTTTATTGAAATCACAGCAGTCACCTGACCAGCAGCGAATTTTACTGTTCCAGCTTGAGGTGTCATGTCATTTGACACTGGAGAGGGATCACTGGAGTTTCTGCTGATGGACCAGTTGGCAGACACAGCACCATAGCTTCCTCCATTTCTTACAATAACGATGCCATCAAACCTGATAGAGTAATAGTCAAAGATGTAATTAGTTTTCCCTTTCTTTTTGATACATTTGCATTTAGACTTACTAAAATACCAAATAATAAATAATTGTATATATAACAATTTGTAACATATTTATAGGTAGTCCACCTCTTTGTCACATCTTCGTTGATGATGATTGGCTGAATTAGAGCACTGCTGCTAATTGACAGGACTCCATAAGGCTTATCATTGGGCTCGATGGTTACCAGCACAGCGTTGGGTGATACCAGCACGGCATCTCCTCTGACAGTCTCCTCTAAGAGGACTACATGAAAGGACTCTGCGATTTCTGGCACAACATCATCACTGATGTTGAAGAAAAGTCTGGCTTTATAGACAAATGGAGGGAATGTGATGGTTCTGATGGGCTGCAGGTCCACAAAATCCACACCTGGAGTTGCGCTGCCCAGTCCGTCACCACTCACCACTGTGTAATCTACAGACACCTAAAAAGAACAAAGTCCAGATGAGTCATTGATATTTCTGACATATTGCCCAGGTCAAGTGAAATGGACTAAGAAAGAAAAAGGCACACCTGAGTGTCAAGAGAGCCGATTAGCAGCCCATCCTCAGTCAATTGGCCCCGGGTCACATTGAGTGCAATGACCCCCACAGACTCTGACACAGCCATGACTGCGAGGGAGAACCGCAAAGGGCTGTCATTTCGACGAATTCTCAGCTGGACACTGCTGCGGTTGGCGCTGAGAAGGGCTCCACCGGCTGCACCAGTGAGCCTTACTGAAAACACCTCATCATTCTCCGGGATCTGTTTCACAGAGAAACACAGTTTCAATTCAAATTATTATCAAAAAACAAAGAAGAAGCTTCATGACATGGTTTATTAATCTGTCAAGTTCAGTTTTATGAAACCAGTGGAGGTGATGTTCATTCCTCACATGATGAAGTCAATACGTTAGTGAAGCTTAAGCAGTGTTGAAGTCAGGCTAGTTGAAACTTGACCTCTAATGTTAATTAGTTTTGAAGGCACATTGTTAGAAAGTACATCTTTTTAACTTTGTACAGCCAAATGATAATCCAGAAAATGTTTTAAGACACTGATGTACAGATAAAAACAAACCTAGGCGGTTTAAACAGGACAACAGGCATTCAGTTTATTACCTGATCATCTTTAACGAGGATACTGAAGTTCACTGCTGCCTGCCCTACAGGGAAAGTGATGTTCCCTCTGTCTGGACTGAGATCATCAATAGCAGGATTGGGGCCATCAGAAATCTGGAGGAATGGGAACAGAAGGAGTCACAATGATGCTAAAATTTTGCCATATTTTTATGCCAAATGTGGGCTCATATTTAGTGTTTCAATTGTGATAAAATAATGTACTCTACTTTCTCTTCACCTCAAAGTTCACAGTCACGGTCCCATAGGTTCCCTTTTCTCTGATTAGGGTGAAAGGCACATAATGGTTCCTTCCTCTCGGTTCATCAACAACTATCTCCTCAGTCTGACAGGAAGACAGACAAAAGTACCCCAATCAGTTCTATTTAAACAATTTCCACATATTTTCTTGACATGCAGTAAACAAAGGGAACATGAATTGGAAATGATGGCTTTCTTACTGAGTTGAAGGCAATGATTCCAAAGGCATTGTCATTGGACAAGATAGTAATTGTTGCCCTGTTTGGTGTTCCCAGTGCCACACCGTTAGAGGAACTCTGTGAAGAAAACAATATTTAAATGTTTTAATAAGACCAGGACAAATATACAGTATTTACATTTATGTCCCTTAACCTTGCTCTTCCTAGATTTAATGCTGACTTTCCTGCTCATGTGAAAGGCGAGTCTGTTTTATCTACTGTCTTCACTTCATTCCAGTGAACCCACTGAGTAGCCCTGGTGAGAAGGCACAAAGACAGGAAGTGCTGGTTTCTGGCCTGTTGCCCTGTCAGGTTATCTCCCAGCTGGATGCCTCTTCAGAATTTGTGCTTTGCTCTGCCATTTGGCACTAAAACCCAACAAACTTAGAAACTAGGCATACCTAAAACCACACGGAGGTCTCATAAGGTCTATACTGTGACTTTAGGAATGTTCTACTCAATGTTTCTGTGTTAAAAGAAACATAACACAGGCGTTTTATTTAGTGAAAGTTGACTAGGTTTTAATTAGTGAGCCTAAAAGTGGGTTTATTAACATTTTTTGGACCAACTGCTTTGATGTCTACCGTGACTGAGCTCTGACTTGCATAAGTTTTCACAAAAACTAAATTCTCTTGAAACATATAAACAACTGCATATATGATAATCAGTAAACATACAGGCATATATGTCCATCTATAGGAGTTTGTACATTAATGTTAAGGCATGATCATATAAAGAAGAAAATTACTGTCAAGAAAAAATTTAAACATCTTATTCATCATCTTAAACTGATTTTTAACTACTGATTTGTTTATGCTGTAACAGAGATTTTCTTCTGATGCTTAAGCCTTATCATAGGTCAACTCAAAGACAAAATCCATGTTCTGACAAAGTCAAGTCACTCACTGAGCCAAAAAGACATTCATATACACACTCCTCTGCCTAGCCACATACATTTACCCTAGCAGAAAGGCACAAATTACCTTCTTAAAGGTCAGCTTCATGTTACAATCTGTTACTGAGCGCTTCTATAATTTAATGCACCTGTTAAGATTTCCTGCAATTGCTATTTTTCTATCTCACTTGTGCTTGATCTATGACATCTTTTTGTAACGCACATTCATCCTCTTGACAGTCCTTTGGTAAACTGATAGGTTAGCGTTCAGCTTAAGCTTTCTCTCGGCTGTAGTGTCAACAGAGGCTGAGGGCCTCCTCTGAGCTTTCACTTTAGTAGTAGGCTAAATATGAGCTTTTGCTACTAGATTTTAACCAGATGTTTCTGTGTCATCAAATTTAAAACAACTGTGAACATGTCTTTTGCTGCCTGCTCGGCAAAACCATTGTAGTAAATACATGTCGCTGACAATGAGTGATAAGTGATTTACAAAAATCTTTATCTTAGGTCTTTTACTCAGGGGGAGACAACAAGACAAGCCCCCGCACACCCACTCCCCAATCTCATCAATCAAACTTGACAGCTAAACTAAAGGCTGCATGAAACCAAGGAGATTGTCTCTAAGTGTGAGGCATCCTGTGCGGTGATAGTTAGTCCTTGGATGAGAGTTTACAGCATAAACTAACTGAAAATACGTTCAACTTTTACATTTCTGAGTCTATCCTACTTAACTATGTGTTCCAGAGTAATAATTCAATTACATGCTTATAAAAACAAATAGATTGTCCAACTTATTTTATAATAGACAAGTAAAGACTTTAATTAAATGCCTAGTATTTCTTGAAGGAGTACATAACGCTCATTGCCTTTCAAGTCAGATTTCTAGACTGAAATTATCTTATATTTAAAAGGGACTGAGATGTAGGCGTTTTGGTTGAATCTTAAAAATAATGTTACGCACAGTCTCATGAGATAATCATGAGATGTCAGGCTCAGAATATTTTGTGAATGACTTTCAGTTGGTGCCAAACGTTAATCAGTTGTAGAGGTATATCCAGTGATTCATTCTCATCAAAATCCATCTAGTGTTCCATGAGATATTTTTCTATTTTGCTTACAGACAGAGTAGACTGCAAGAACTTAATGGCAAAATTTTAAACAATAAAAGATGTTGCGCAGTCTGTTACAACTCAAAACATCTGTTGCAGTCAGTCGCCGCTACTACCTTACCAAAGTCATAGCCATTTTTGTGTTTTGTAAATTCAAGTAGCTGTGAATCGGGTTGACTCCAAAGGTTAACCAGTTGTACATCTAGAAACAAATGACGACTTTCTACTTCATTCCTGCACTTAAATATGAATCTTCTCATTTATTGCTAACTTCCTGCTTTGCAACAGAAAGTCTGTTACAAAAGTGAACAAACAACACAAACGCAGATTTATTTTCAGGTTCAAAAGAAAGGAACCCAGATTGCAGAATAATTTTGAAATAATTAAAGAAAAAATTATTTTAAAGAAGACAGAAAACCAAAGGGCTGACGTAGCAGCAAAAGCAAAAACTTACAAAGTACAAATCGCTGGGAACAGGCGGGGTGAGACACGAGGGAAACCGGATAGTGTGTAACAGCAAAAATGAACCAGTGAGTAAGTGGAAAACATGAACAGATTTTAAAGACAGATGATGATTTGGAAAGTGGACACAGGTGAGTTATTACTAACTTGGGGCAGGTGTAGATGGGCATAGCAGGCAAACTAGTAATGGGCTGAGGACAGGTGAATAATGACAGGAACACAAAGAGTACAGGAGGCAGACTGCACAACAGGGAAGTACAAAACACAGATCACAATAACCAAAATAAAACTATAGAAACACAAGAGAAAATAAAACCCATCACACAAGAACTTAATATTGAACTAAACACAGGATTAACCAGAATGAAAACAGAACTACATAAAACAGGAAAAAAACAATAAACCTAAATACAAAAAGAAACTCAAAGAAAACCCAAATCCTGACATTTATGTTGGTATGAATATGGGTTATTCACTTTAACCTATGGCTGTCAAGGTTACCTTAATTTCATAACAGTGTTTTTGTTTTGTTGTTGTTGTTGAGGGACAAAACAGATACATACAATATCTGGTCCCACCAAGGACAGTGTGGCAAAATATCCTGCAGAGCTAACACATCAAAGACCCTGCAGCGCAGAACCACCCAGGGTTTACGGCTTGATGCCTTCTGCCCACAGTTTAGCAGCTGTGGTTATGCTCTAACACAGTCAGCAGCAGAATTAGGACAGCAGGGTGTGACTTTGTGGAATGAAGCTCCATGCCAGAGAAAGGAAAGAGAAGGAAGTGAAAGTGGAAATGTATCTAACAAACAAAAATACGTGATTTTCAACTAATTAAACATAAGGCGTCTGTATTTACCTGCAGTATAAGGTTGAAGGTAAATTTCTCATCTTCTTCAGGTATATCATCATCTTTGACAGCAATGAAAATGGTTTTATTGGACTCGGTAGACAGCAGGAACGCTGCAGCATTTACAGCTTCAAAATCCCCTGTGTTGACTCCCTCTAGCTGATCAAAACAAATTAATTTAATTTAAATGTCCACTTTTCTGGTAATAAA
>JAOXNZ010000001.1:14399969-14416249 GCA_028566095.1 Kryptolebias brasiliensis | reverse complement strand
GGTTCTCCTTTGAATAATATCATTAGTTCATTTAAGGCCTGAGCTTTGACATGTTTTTAATAAAACTGATTTTTTGGATCATATTTTCAGCTGAGTATTTTCTTCTTTACAACGTTGAGCATTTTTGAATTAGCTCTCTTGCATAATTAAAGTCATCACAACACAAAAAACCAACTCAAATACTTGCAAATGTTTTCTCTTAAAAATGTGAACAGTACACTGATCGGCCAAAGCATTATGACCACCTGACTAACCTTGAGAGGGTCCTTCTTTCACCACTGAAACTCCAACCCGCATTTGAACAGCACTTCTGAGCCTTAATATTCTTTTATAAGGTATACACTGTTTTATGTTTTCTCTAACATACATGCACTCATATAATAATAATAATAATGCATCAGTGGCAACATAGGGTTTATGGACAAATCTCACCCCTATCCAATAGCTTAGCCTGACATATTCTGTCTTTACAGAGGGTGGTAGGGCTATCCCATTTCTTTTTGAAATGTAGAGGGAGGATGAAGGGATAGGACTGTCTGGCTCTTCATATTGAGCTTTTTTAAGGTTACATTTCAAACAAAGTAGTATGAAAAAAGGTATCACGAATGTAAGTATTTTCTGGCACAACAACCGTTGCAATGTCAAGTTTGATGTAGCTTGATGTATTACATGTTTAGTATCATTGACAATCTTCTTTAACATGCATAAAAAAATAATATCTTATGCCAAAGTCTGATGCAGTTGGATAACTAGGTACACTGCATATAAGGACATACTGACATTGCATTGTTTACATAAAGGCATTACAGCAACAATTGATGATGTATTGCTTTTGTTGAGGGTGTCTCAATTTGTACACTTTATGTATTTCAGATACTTTAACCACTATCCCTCATGACTTTGAATTAAGGACCAAGGAGTAGTGGTAGGTAAAGACAATATATACAATATCTGTCTCACCTAGAAGACTGCAACAGTTGGAGCAGGGAAACCAGAATCAAACTGCCAACCTTCCAACTGACAGACAACCTTTTTTTGAACTCCTGGACCCCATCAGGTTAGTACCTGGAGAGCTTCTAATGTTCTTTGAGTCACTCTTGAACAGATTTTGTGGAGTGCACTGTTGCCATGTGTGGGTTATGGATGGTCATCATGGAGGCTTAAGTTGGTGGTAAGTGTAAAAGTAACATTCAGGTGAATGCAAGGATGCAGGTATTCACAGGAGAGCATTGCAATGCAGCAATATTAAACAGTTACTTTACCTATTAGTGGTCATAATGTAGGTGATTGCCATAATTCCTTCATTATGTACTTGGGACATTTGATTTTCTAAAATTTACTATCATTTCACACTTGTTGGAAGCAACTTCTTCTTTCTCTATATTCATGATGTATCACCTCACAGTTTTCCTGGCAAGTTCAAACAAGCAAAACACCATGAGACGTCTGAAGCGCTTTGACCCCTTCACCTGTCAGTCCTTCTTAAAGCGGCATGCTGGTGTAAGGATCCTGGTTCACAAAAACCTTTTACACCAGATCCCTTGCAGACACACACACACAGCACACACACACACACCGAAAAGCTGATCTATTGGATATCCCTCTCAGAGGTGCTGAGGAGGTGTCTGATTGCAGAGCTGCTCCTGGGGTCAGTGCTTGCTGCTGATACCTCTAGGGTTTCTCCTGACGGTGCCCTGTGTGTCGTAATCTTCTGCATCAATTATTCATTGTAGGCAGGGAACTTCACAGTCAGAGAACGATAGTAAAGCGTGACAGTGCAGGACTCACAATGTAGAATGAGCCATGTGCTTACTTCAGTAAGCGTTAGGGTGTTTGACAACATGAGTATACATCATTACAAATGCACTTTCTCAGACTTGTTTTACTGATAAATAGGTCTGCATTCATTGTTTAGCTAAATGCAGTATCAGTTATCCCTGTTTGCAGCTTCTTTATGTAAGCATATTCCAGGGTTTTTTTCTTATTTCACCAAAAATAGTCAACATAGCAACTTTTAAAAGTGGAAAGCAGTACTCTTACTTCCTTTTTGGTCAAGGGTGTGTGGGATAACAGTCTGCAGGACTTTAATTAAGGGCTTTCCCATGCGGCATCCCGGCCCTGAGGCTTCCCTGGGCCTGAGACGCCCATGGTGAGGAGAATGCGGTTTTATCTGGCAATTACGGAAATGTGCACACGTTTACACAAACATACACACACAGCGATCTCTCCCAGTTGTCTAACACTGGGAAGCCTGCCGTGGGATCTCATTCATCAATCTTACAGCTCCACTTGGAGATGTGGAGTCAGTCTGGCCGCAAAAAAGCAAACAGCTCTGTTATTAAAATCAAGTAGTATAACAGTGCTCCTCGAACACTAATGCATCTTCTCATTCATAATAAAGCCAGCTGCGGGGAAAAAAGGCAGAATAACTAATCCTGACAGAGATAAAACAGACAAACAAAACACAAACTCAGAAATGAAAAACTGTGAGAAGCATAAAGCCAGCTACAAAAGAACGAGTACAAAGTATTTAGTTTTTACATATAATGTAAATCATACTGGAAAACGAAAGTGCCTTGCAGCTGAATGGCTGATTTGTTATTTGGGGGTCACACTAAATACAAGAAATTACACAATTTCAGCTTTAAAAGGCAGAGTTCAATCAAAACATGTTCCAGAAAACTAAAAACAGATGCAGAATAAAACAGCTGAAAAACTCCAATACGTTGTTCAATGAGTATACTTAAAAAAATACAAATGATTGATGTATCAGATCAGTTTGTACTTATATGTTTCACCTGGCGTTTTTGGCTCATTATGCCTCTTGTGTTCTGTTTAACAGACTGGTCTCTGTTTTTTGCTGTTTTTTCTACACAGAGTGATGCCACCAGCCCAGTGTGTGTCAGGGCCCTACCTCATAAACCGCCCACCGTCCATTCTCAGCCCAGCGAGACCACGGCTGCCATTCCCGGTCAACTCTGAGCCCATAATTGCACTTCTCCTGTAGTTTTGCCCCTGGTATTTTTATCATATTGAATGTTCTCGCCATACAAAAAATATATATATATATATAATGGGAAGAAGAAATTAAGATACCTAATAAGCAGATGTAGCTGAAACATACATCATTAAAGCTGACAAAAAAAAAATTCCTTGGGCTTTTTTGGATAACTCTAAAATTGTATTTATTCAAATGATGCCGCTCATCATGAAAGGAGCCTGAAAACAGTTGAATGAACAACTCTCTAAAGAACAAAAATGCATGAGGTCAGCCCTCCAGCTATTGTCAGATGATACTTTTCAAACCAGGCGTTTCTCCTTCAGGGGCAAGAGGCTGCCAATCAAGTGTGCATTTTACTGTGAAAAAAAGAAATGGAAGGACAGAGAGTTTTTCTGACATATTGTCTGCCTTAGATTTGGTCGGCCGCTCTTAAGTCGAGCCAACAGGATCTTGCATCTCCGACTAAAAACAAGACTTTTTTTTCTTCTTCTTTGTAATAAATAGTGGGAAGGAAGGTATAAAGGAAAGAAAGGGTGTTCCAATTGAACAGGAACCAGTAGTTTTGAGTGTTTTCCAGTTCGAGCCGACTGATTAGCCTATATGACACATAGTGATGGAAGTAGGCAGAAAAACACTCTCAGGGGATTAAACAAAGCTGTGCTCTGCAGAGCTCCACAGACCAAAGGGACAAAATGGAAAAGGGTATTACTTCATTGCATGTAGCTGCTTGGGTCTGGATGAAATGCTAATTGCATATCAAAAGAGTTCACCAAAACAGAGGCAACACAGAAAGCGAGTGTATTTTCATTAGGGTAGAAGCTGACCAGCACCCACATTTAAGTAGCATTCTTTTGTTCACCATGTTCCTTTTTTTGTTGTGTGTCCATTTCTAACATTGCTACACTTTCTATTGTGTTGTTACAATCGCTTCTTTTTGGCACGCTGGCCTCCTCTCAAGCAGAATCCAAACCATTTAGGCTTTCTCCTTTTATTCCAGCTCAACTCAATCCCTTCTGTAGGAGAACATGAACTGGTCAACACATCTTAGGTACAGCAGGTGTGGAACAGCTCCTCTTTTTGGGTTTTTTTATTTTATTTTTTGGAACATGCCAAATGACAGAACTGAGGGAAAACAGCCTGAAATTTGGTTGGCCTCTAAGCAAACTGGGAGAAAACATTTTGTTCACTATTTAAACTGAGCTGGTTACATTGTGTTTATTGTGTCAAAAATATGCCATCGACACGTTTTTTTTATGTAACAATAAATTTGAGGGGAAAGAGCTTGAGCTATATGCAAGAACTGGTATTCACTTTAAACAAAAATAATCAGAAGGATCTTGTGTTGCATTTAAAAAGTTGTAACATCTCTAAAACTCTGCCCTCTTTTATTCAAAGTTGATCTGAACATTTGGAGGAAAAAAAGGAGAAAAAGGTGCATTACTGAGCGTAAATACTTACATCGCAGCCACAGTGTGGTGGCATAATGGCTGCAGTGCTAAAATAATGGCAACAAATATGTTTGATAACATTATGAATGGGATTCTTGTACAGATAGAAAAGTGTTTAACATCTAACAAGTCACACTATGAAATTGGGGGGAAGATTGGAGCTAATTTAAAGTGTTAAAGCAGAATCAGATATGCCTAATGCAGTGAAAAGATTTATTTGACTTTGAAATATTGCAGCAGAACAACTACAAAGTAGATTTTTTTTTGTATACACATTCAGGTGAAGAAAAAAAAAAGATGTTCTTTGTGTGGCGGCAACAGTGATCCACAGAGTCTTTATCAGTTTGACAGGCTTTCACAGATTTCCATTTAAGAGCTGAATTTTTTATGTGCATACAGATGTACAGTGCCCTGCAGACCACCGTGTTGGCAGCACATTTTAGTTTCAGCGTAAGAGAGGAGAAATCTGCTCCAGACAGAGAAGAGATCATTTTATCACAGTAAGACATTTTGAATCACATATTTGCCATCTAGATTCCACTGCAACTGTTTTCACGGTTATCAAATATTGCTCACAAGACTTGGAGCTGAAAATAATGTAATGTAATATTTAACAAAAGCTCACAAAACGTCACATGAAGGCTTTATTATAAAGTTTCTTATAAGGTGGATAATTGTTTTTTCTTTAAACTACTGTCTAAAATAACGGACGCTTGGAGAAAACTGATAATAGATTCTTTGTTAGACAATAGACCCCCCCACAAAATCTCAGCTATGCTCAAATCAACCAGTTGCCAATTCTCCTCACACAAATGATGAAGGATTTTTATGACTTGAGGTCAAATCTATAGAGAATCACAACCAGACATAAAGACCCATCTGTCTGCACGCTCACGTCGGCATCAAAAGAAGATGTGAGTTTAATGACAATACGTTACATACATAACTACTAACTAAAGATAATAAAAAGACTTTTAACACGTCTTAAAACTGAACAGAAATTACACCATAATGAACTCAGAAATTAAATAAATGCATTTCAGTTTTTGCTGATGTTTTTTTGTCACTTTTTTTTATTGTAAGAGAAACCGGTCATGCATTATGGTCATCACACCAAAAGGCTCCGTGGTTGACCTTTACGGGGCCATAAGAGCTTCTAACATCGAAAGGGTCAAGTTTAATTCTCTAATGGACAGCAGATTCCTGAATGCCCCATGTTGCTTCTAGAGAAAGATGAAACATTAGGCATGCTCCTATTAGAGAAAGTAACAAATGAAAAATTAGCTTGAAAATAAAATCGTAGATGAAAAATTTGACAGTAAACAAAATTCTTAAATAAGAAATTAGACTATCGAATATGGAAAGAGACGATTACTAGCTAACACCTCTTTTAGACGGAATGAATAATAGTTTTCAAAATATTATTCCTGTACCAAAGATTTAATTTGTTTTACCTACCCAGAAAACATTGTATGAGAAGACCAGAATTAATATGAAGCAATGTTCTGCTAGTTTTTTGTTTCATGTGATGAAAAGCACACAGCAGAACAAAAAAAATATGGTACGGCATAGAACTTTTGCAATAAAATGCCAAATACACTTGTGTTTTAAAAGAGTTATTGTCTGGGAGGGGATATTTAACTACTCTGGGTCACAGATATAGACCAGGAATCAAGTGGTGCAGAGATTTAACTCAATTTGTCTGCATTCAACAGATAAATAGCAGCTTTTTACAGCTCTTGCTTCCAACATGGCACACAGCTCCATCAAGGCAGCCTGTTGCAGACCTTCATCCACTGTTTCCCTCCGCCGCCGCACACTGGGAGTGGAAGCCCTCTCGTCCCCAATGAACATCAATCTCCTCCTGTCTGCAGCGTGCAAGACTTCAGCACCTTTCATAATGAACAGGCTCCCTTCATGGCTCGGCCTCCCCCTTTTGTACTGTGCAGCCATAAGGAGGGGGTGAGACAGAAGGGGAGAGAGGCAGGCAGTAAAACAGTTTCCGCCCAGTGAATCACATTCAGACCCTCACACAGGCGATTGGGGGCTGACCCCTGCCAGGCAATGACATAAACACTGACAAACAAAAGGGACTTGAGCTCCCCGGGCAAGTCAGGATCTCAGAGGATCCCTGTCTTGACATGTGGGTTTCGTATGATGGAGATAAAAAGTTTATGGGCCTGTAGGTGTAGCACTGTGAATTTCGTGGAAAAGTCTTGCTTCTTCTTTGCCTTAAAAGACAAAGACACAAACTGAAGAATGCCAGCCGTTTCTACAAAGTTAGGAAACATTCAAGGCTGGTGCTGAGGAGGAGCAGGTGTAACTACAGAATGGATACAGAAGCAGCTGTCTCTCTCTCTCTCTCACACACACACACACTGAGAAAAGGATTTAACTCTGCTGAGGCGCCACTCATCAGGGAGGCAACACAAAAGAGATTTGGAAAGGACGCACCATGATGACATCATGTCAGATCAATTAGAGATAAGAAGAGCATATTCAATTATTCAAGGATTGAAGAAAAGAAAAACAAGCACGCACACATCACAGATTTCATCAGCACGAGCAGAACAGACTCGAAGAGGCACAATGTGGGTAGATAGGCACCACTCGTTTAACAGTAGCAGCACATGTGCGCAACTCAAAGTGTGCCAAGATGGCCCGAGAAAGCCTATAGATCAGTCCCTAGCCCTCTGTGTGTGTGTGTGTGTATGTGTGTGTATGTGTGTGTGTGCCAGTTGTTTTATTTCAGTGGGTGAAAGAAAAAAAAAAGCCAACACAAAGCGCCGTGATCACACTGGAGATCCTGGATGTAACCATGGAAGCGTTTGTCTCCGTCCTCAATGGGCTGCCTCGCCATTCAGTCGCTGATTGCGCTGAATCAATATTTAGGCTTTTCAGTTTTATGAGCTGCTCCCGAGGGGGATTTCTGGCACGGCGCAAAAAGGAAATTAGCAGCACTTTTAATCGTTTTTCTATAGTCTTACACAATACGTCTGCTTTGAGCTGTCTGGCATAATTGATGAGGAGTATCGCTGCTTTTATTCTTTGTGTCATTAATCTACCACCGGGTTGATCTGCTGATCATTTCTCTTCCACACCCTTACTGGAAAACAAATCTAGCAGCTCCAAAGGTGCGTCACAAATCCCCCACACTGACTGTTTTCATCATCGGGTCTTTTATTAGAAATAATGAAAAGTTTTGCTGGCTACTTTAATTAATCCCCTGTAACCACAATAAAAAAAATACAAGTATCTTGAGGACAAATCACGTGAACTTACCTGACACTTTGCTTGGCCTCTCAGTCCCGAGATAATTTACTATATCTTTATTATAGTCGTGGATTACATCGGTTAAAAGAAGCGCTCCTGAAGTGGTCAGCTCCGCCTCTTCTCAAACAAACAAAAAACAACCCCAGCAAATTAAAACAGCGTCATTTTCTCTTTAGTTTCCCGAGAACATAAAGGCAAAGCGCGTCTGTCATGTAGTGTATAACGGGACTGGAGCTGAAATAGTGACCAAAAAAACCGGAGCCGTTGCCTCCCTTTGGTCAGTTTCAGACCCGCTCCGAGCTGCTTCTGATCATCCCTGCAGCTCCTGGGAGCCCCTGCTTCTGTGCGAGCAAAGCCTCAGCGTCCCGAGGAAAAAAAGAAGACCAGTTTGCAGCTCCCCAGAGACTCAAGCTCGTCTATCGGTCGCAGCCTAATCAGACAAGATGTTTTAATCCCATTTGTCTCATAAGGGTTAGCACTGTGGCGCGCACTGCATGCTTCGCACACAGCTCCACCATGTGAGCCTAAGCAGGCATAGCAGCCGTTCTGTCGAAAGCTGCCCACAAATTAAGACCACGGAAGGTCGAGTTTTAATTACAAACAAGCGACATGCGCTGTCTAAACTGTAGGGAAGTTTCTGAGTTAATAAGATAAGCAGAATGATATTTGTAATTCATAATGACTTAAAGGTAGCGCTCTTGTAACGTACATTAATATTTGGCGCCACCTCGTGGCCAAACACGAGAACTGCGGCCGGGCGCCTTGGTAACGTCATCACGTAAATATTCTGTGGACGTGGCCTGAGCTGTGGTGGAAACGGTGGTTAGTAAATAGGTAAGAAGCCGACGTCGAGGTGGAACCTAAAATAATCCTGCGGAATTATGGAAATAGTCGAGGAGAACTGAACGGACGGCTTGTTTTGTTGATCAGGTAAAAAAATAATCCTTAACAACTTCAAAACAATATAGTGACTTCAGAGCTGTGGAGCGCTACAAGCTAACTGAACGTCGGTGATATATAATGTAGATGCTAGCTAGTTAGCATCTAGCTAAGACTGGACAAATGGATCTCGGGTCGCCAAATCTAAGGTTAAGATGCACCTGATAGTTCATTTTAGTCACCGGTTTAATGGCGTGTGTCGTGTATTTGCTTTAGTTTAGATTTTTATTGTAACCCGACTGAACTAGAGGGGCATAGAAAATGAGACTGATTAATTACCTCGTCTAACTCTTTTTGTTTTACTCCCATAGACTCTCAGAGCTCGTTATCTGTCTGGCACTGATGAAGAAGATCATTTATGTTGTGTTTAGTTTATTTATTTGGCTTGGTTCTGGGTTTTGATGTAGCTCACACCCGTTATCCAGAACAACATAGGGCTTTTCATTTAGGCTTGAAGGGTGACGTTTGCTTTGCTCACAAAAGTTACGGACCTGTTGTAAATAAGACAAAGGTCCAAACGTTATCTGATAAGTTATCACACACACATACATTGGTTGTTTAACTCCGTGTCAGACCTTTGTGTGGGGAGGAGAAATTATTAGTTCGGTCCTGAATTATTTTCACTTCCCTGTTTTGTAGTTTGATTTCTGTAACTTACATATGAGCTTGCATTCACAGCTATAGTATTTTTTTTGTATGTTTCATTTTAACAAACAAACTTTGATATCAGACAACGATTACCTGAGTACATACAAAATTCAGTTTTTAAATGATGATTTCATTTATTCAGGGAAAACAAGCTATCCGAACTAATTTGGCCCTATGTGAAAGAAGTGTTTTCCCCCCTTGTTAAATCATGAGTTACCACATTTTGTTTTTGGAAAGCTGAGTTCAGTTATATCCACACGCAGGCCTGATTACCGTCAATCATGTGGAATCAACCAATAACTTAAATAGAGCCATTATCCACAAATGGAAAAATCATGGACTAGTGGTGAAGCCTCCCAAGAGCGGCCGTACGACCAAAATCGCTCCAAGAGCTCACAGATGAACCCAGAACAACATCTGAAGCCCTGCAGGCCTCAGTTAATGTCAGCGTTTATGATTCAACAATAAGAAAAAGACGAAGGGCAAACGTGGTATCTGTGGGAGGGATTCAAGGTGAAAGCCACTGCTGAACAAAAACAACACAAAGACCTGGATAGCTTTTTTGTTTCCAGCTCTGTATATTGGTACATGTTAAACTATATTAAAAATGTCCGATTCAGTGATTGCCCTTCACCTTTATCGCCAGTGACATCACATCCACCTGCATGTGTGGCCAAAAAGTTGATACCTTATCTCTCAAGTTGCTGTTGCACAAGTTTACTTGTACATGCTGTTTAAACAGTTTCTGTTTGCAATATATCATTTTCTTCTTTCTCTGTTACATTAACCTCAGAGACCTATGTGAACTTAGTGAGATGACTCATTAGTTGAAGCACATTTTTCTTAGCATTTTTTGGTAAGGCGGACTCGCTGTTATTCTAGAAAATTTCCTGCCAGCGTCCAGGATTTGAAACTCATGCGTACTTTCTCTTTTGCACATACAGTGAAGAAAGATGTCCAGTAGAAGTCAGCACTATGGGTTCCAGTCCGCCACCATGGTGCAGTCTGCTTACGGCGGTCACGCCTACCTGTTTGGAAACAACGGCTCAGAGAACGACCTGTCGGAGGAGGACGGAGAAAGCTTCGAGCTACGGTCACGTGGAAGAGAGAGGCTACAGAGAAGTACCTCCAAAGAGAAACTGGATGATATAGTGTACCTTACCCGTGATATCCAGGAAGGGGACACCCTGAACAGCATTGCCCTGCAGTATCATTGCTCAGTAGGTTTTCTCGTTCTTGGAAGCCCTCACTGAACTTCATTCATATGTTTTTAGAAGATCACAGATTAAAATATGTAAAGCTGGGTTTGGTGTGTGTATTGTGCACGGCTGAATTGCTGCGTGTTCTTTCCCACCACTGATCTTTCTGCTGCAGAAATGTTACTGTCAGTGCAGCTTTTCTACATGGCTTTAACAGCTATAAGTGCACAACGTTTGTAGTGATCAGGTGTTATGGTCTAAAACGTTAAGACTGTACATTTGTCCAGTTAGGTGAAGCCACTAATATACAAATGAAGACATTTAAAAGAAATATCATCTTCATTGCAAGGAGCTAATATAATACATATCAGCTCACATTGGAACTACAGGAAAAATGTGTAGTTTTGCTGATACTGGATCAATATGATAATCAGCAAATGTTTAGAAATGTTTTCCTGACTTTGTTTTAGAAATAGACACCACAGCAAAACTTTAATTAGTACTTTGATGCAGACCAGCTTGAGCTGTGGCCGAGACGCAAGTGACACGTAGCTGCTGTAGCTGCTCTGATCTGTTATCAAAGGAGAATAAATGGAAGTCAATAGAAGATATATTCTGCTGTAAAGCCAGCCTAAAAAGGTTTCTGGAAGCTCACATTTGTGAGTGCAGAAGTGTTGGGACTACTTCAGCCTAGGGTGTGGTGATGGAGAGGGGAAAAAAAGAGCCTTATTTAAATCCTTGCTTTGAAATTTGAATGAATTTACAATCTCTGTCCACAAAAATAATAATGTTGGTGCAGACAGAGTCGTTACACCTACATGTGATTCTCCTTGACCAATCTCATAGTTTCCACATCACTTTTTCCTATCAGCTTAGCTATAATTTGTGGAGGGGAAAGATGGAAGCAAAGAAACTGTGGATCGATTCAAATATTGCTTTGGAGAATAAAGGTTATATGTATTTTAGATGCAAGTGCTTCATTAAAAAAAAAGTTTCCATCAGCAACCAGACAGTTCAAGGAATTTAAGAGTGTTTTCTAATCCAAAAATGCATAGTTTCTAAAATATTTTCTTTCTTTCTGCTTTCTAGGTGGCTGACATTAAGCGTGCAAACAACCTTTTGACAGAACAGGATTTCTTTGCTCTGCGTTCGATTAAAATTCCTGTGAGGCGCTTCAGTGTCCTCACTGAGACCCATAATGTCAGCCCTCTCAAGCCAGCCTCCCCCACAGGGGCCAGACGTGTGCCCCAGATCTCCCCCGTCATGTCCCTCCCTTCTGAGTCCTCCACGGACTCCTCCTCTTCCTCCACGGACAGCGTGGAAGGATTTCTCCAGGAGAAGGACAAGGACATTGAGCAGCTGGTGAAGTCCACAGGACCGTCCCGGAGCAGCCTCAACGAGGTCGTGTCTTCTCTAACACTTCAGCAGCAGCAGCAGCCACTGCTGGGAGAAGTAGAGTACAAACCGGCACAGAGAAAGGACCCTTACTATGGAGCAGACTGGGGCATGAGATGGTGGACGGCGGTGGCCATCATGCTAGTTGTTGGCATCGTCACGCCTGTTTTCTATTTGCTGTACTACGAGGTTCTTGTGAAGTCTGATGTCAGCCATCACGGTGTTCCCACACAGTTACCTAACAACATGCATCATGGACAGATCAATAGTAAAAATGTGGGCCATTCTTTAGAAAACAACCCTTTAAAGGCTGGACATGAACAGAAGGTCAATGAAGAGCCACAGAACCGCGGTATGGACAATAATGTAGCTGGTGAAAATGCACAAATGAAGAAAACATAGCAGGACATTTAAATTTTTCCATATTTGTTACTAACAGGCAGAATAAAGTTTGTCAGAAATCCCCCTTTTCAAGTAGACCTAATACTCCAGTGTTTAGTTTGGCCGAGATGTAAAGGGAGCGATAATTGAAGCATTGAGGAGCTGTGTGACGGTTCGGGGCCTTTTGTGTTCTGTTTTTTTTTAAGTACTGAATTTTTTGGGGTCTACTCAACATAATGTTTTTGTGGTTATCCATATTTATATATAAAGAATCATTTTATTGAAGAACTGGAGGTATTTGCCTAATGGTTATCATGTATTTGCTGTCTGGTCTAAGAACATGACTAATTATGTAGATTTGCTTTAAAGCAGTTTTTATTCATTTCGGTTCAGATATTTGTTCCCCATGCAGGACTTGAGAATTGGCTGCTACCACTGTTTGATAAAAATGTATTTATTGAAAGACTAAGCATTAGTTTTTTTTCCTTACACTGTCAGTATTGATTTGTCAGTTAAATTATCTTTAAACTGTCTTTCCTTAGCTAGCATTTCAGATATTGTTTCCCCCCCCCCTCATTTAAAAACCTAGGATGTTAGGAGTATAGGAAATGCACAGTACTCCCATGCTGCCTCAATAACTGTAATGATGTGAACTTTTAGATTTTGTTATATAGCCCTTTTATTTGGTCACAGTGTTCATTTGATAATTTATCACAAAACATCACAGAGATAACGACAGTATGTGCCTTTCAACCTGTGGAAATGTGCTGCAGGATCCAAAATAAATAAATCTATTTTCAATACATTTCTCTTCATTCTGCAGATATTTGGGCACTTCTATTTACAGCATTCTCTAACATAATCTCAAATTCACTCAACGTAAAGCAGACCACCGATCTGCTAAAATAATGCATTTTGAGAACAAATGTAACTGTGATGAATTCTCCCATCATGATTGTTTAACACTGCCAGCTTGTTTCAACATGAAAGAGTCCCGTTGTTTCAGTACGTTGCTTCACCGTCCATATTATCGTCACTGCCGGCATCGAAGTCTTCCCCATTGTCAAAGTAGCTTTCGATGTAATCGTTCTCCTAAACAGAAACCAATCAAAGCACAATATTAAGGCTAACGCTAACAGGACTGAACTATATGAAACAAACCTTGTAGTTTATCTCACCTCCTCGATGTCTTCCTCTTCGTACTCCTCTTCGATTTCTTCATCGTCCTCATTTCCTGGTTTCTTCTCCGTCTCGTCGTCTGACTTTTCAGGGTTGCCGTCGTCTTTCTTAGCCAGTTCCTGACATAACGATAAAAATGTTTCTTGCACAAGACATTTTCAAGCACATGCGCAATGCATACTGAACATTTCTCAAATTTTTTAACCTATAAACACAAAACCTGACTTGAACAAACAGGTTTTTGGGGGAGTTGGTTTGAATTTGAACCCATTCAGACCTGAAACGATGTGTGGCTCTTTTGTTTTGAAATGCTTTTAGCTTTTAAGCACGATTCACTGCAATGTTGGATTATAGTTTATTGTTGCACATTACTTTTATTCTTTAAATGCTGATGAGACCTGGCAAATTCAAGATTTAAGAATAAAACTAATGGTTTATACTTTGAAATTTTGTTTTAGCTTTCTTATTTCTTAACAGGTTATATGGGAAAAACTTAAACGAGACTGTTCACAATTGGCTTATTTATTTTTTTTATATTTAAAAATATATATATATATATATTTTCAGTGGATCCAAATTTATTATTATTCAGACTCTTCTCTTAGCAGCAAATGCAGCCTGAAGAATTAATGTGAGTGATCATACAGCTTTATACAACCTTTCTGTTTAAGTTTCTCCTTTTTTCCCCTTATTTTGTCAGAAACAATCATCCTCAGTCAGGTTGTATGTGGAGCATTAACAAGGATTTTTAGGTCTCTCCTGAGACGCTCTGTGTTCAGGTCTGTTGATCCAGATTTTAGTTAAGCTTTTCTGAAGTCACTTTTGTCTTTCCTGAACAGAAGGCTTTGGATCCTAGTTTGGCTGAGATCTAAAGCTGATCTGACTGTTTCCAGATGTTTTATTTTCCTAGACTTTGCTTTCAAATGACACAGTTGTCATAAATGTCAAAGGAACGAGCCCGAAGAATTAAATAAATTAGACGATTGTTTTAGTTTGTTATAGGATGAAACAATATTGAGCATTTTGTACCTTCAAATACCCCCAAAGCAAATGGATAAAATCAGCAGGATATTTACACAAATTAAAAAAAAAAGCGTAGGAAAAACTTACATCTAATTTATTCAGAACTTCTGTGGCATCTTTGGGCGATATCTTCACAGGTTTTTTCTTTGTGCCTGGTGAAGTAAAGCCTTTTAAGTCAAACCTCAGACAATAAAAACTCTTCACGCGCGTGTTGGTTTTAACGTACCTTTTTTAGCTTGAGGCTTTTTAGTCCGGGGCATCAGCTCTTTTGGAAACAAATTCCAGTCTAAAATATTAAAAGTACTTTTTGCTTTCCTTTCCTTTAAAGAAGAAACGTTCCAGTTTTGTTATGGTGCTGTGTGTAAGTACCTGGAGTCCATTCCTCATCCTCAATCTGCCTTAGCTTCAGGTATCGTTCCGTGTATTTCTCCACTTCTGTTTATTGTCAACAAGAGACAAGGGAGTTCATACCAATATCGAGTGTTTTAGCACATTCATAACATTAAATCAGGACTATGTTAAATACATTTTGAAGCCATTACCAAACAGAATGACTCAGTTGGTTCCCGGATATTGGATTTATTGTTTCTCTGTAGTTTAATGAGCTCAAAGCATTTGAGAAAAAATATGTTACTATGGGCATGGTTGTTCAATGAGGTATCTTTGAAAGATTTGTAATGCCAGCCCTAGGAAATCTTGTTAATACTGCAAGATGAGACAGCAGCTCTAACTCAATATTCTGCTAGGACTGTGCTCTTTTCCTAGATATGACCCTGATTAAATGTCTTGGTTCCTAAAAACCGCATTAACTTCACTCCCAGCAGCCCAAAGTGTCTTGCCTTAGCAATTCTCTCGGACGTCAGGTTTCTAATGCAGCACTCGCCTCCTCACCTGCTTTGTTGGCTGGAGTTTTAATGTTGTGTGGCAGTCGCTGCATTGCTCCTCTCATTTCCTGCTTCAAGGCCAGCATGTAGTCTTCGTCTTCACCTGCTTTCAGTGGAACTGGTTTGAATTCAGTAGTCTGGAGGAGGACAGATAATGCTGTGAAGACAAAACAACTAGATTTTTTTTTTTTTTTAAATGGGTGTTCTTTGTTTGCCTTGGATCACCACTGAAGCAGATGTGGCAGAATACTGAAAATTGTTCAACTTATTGAAACTTAAGATAGGTATAACAGAACGCATTTCAGTTTCAACTCAACAGTAGGCTTGAATAAAGGGGGGTTAAAAGTGCGAACCGGGTTGGATTAATTCATGGAAAACAAATTGTTTGGTATAGGTGAGAAGTAACAGCCCTAAAATATGACCCCATTATTAAAATACGAAGTATAAAATTTGCATTCTATTTGCTAAGCGGGCTCACAAGTTTAAACATTGACAAAATAGTGAGCATTTGAAGTATGTATCTCAATAAATATACTATATATGTTACAAATAACACATTTATGTGAATGAGCAACACAGAATATTAGCTGGGTAAGATCATGGATAGCACTTAAATCCAAGAGAACACATCTCCCATAAACATGCTTTTTTTTTTAATTATTTGTCATGCTTTTAATATAGGTAAAGCTACTTTTTTACTTTTCAAAGTCCATGCAACTTTCGCCTGCCCCACTGAAATGCATCCATACTAACAAACAACATGACCCTGGGCTACTTGCATTATTGTGTGTTTGTGTTTGTGTTTGTGTGTGTGTGTGTGTGTGTGTGTGTGTGGGTTTAGAGTATTAGACAGACGTTTGTGTGAGTTTGGCTCATCTCTCCCCTGCTGATTCCTAAGGCAATGGCCACA
>JAOXNZ010000001.1:14384746-14399869 GCA_028566095.1 Kryptolebias brasiliensis | reverse complement strand
GGGGGGTACTTACTGGAAACAGCGGGCTGGGCCCCACCCTAGTTTCTGGCATGCTGCCCCTGCCGATGCCCAGGGCTTCAATGTTGAAGGTGAAGGCTCCCACTCCGCGGCCCTTGCCTGCCATGGCTGCAGGTCTCTGCTGGAGCTGCAACACATGTCATCTTGTCAACATCGCTGACAAACACGTGTTCACACCACTGCGGCTCTGATCTGCCTTCAGCATGGCTTTGAAAACACTTGAGACACGCATTTAATACTCACTACAGCACAGTTAGTGAGCTGCTGCTGGTGAAGAGATGTGGGAGGGCTATTTCACTGGCGGCATTTAAAGTCTCCACGTTGTCAGTTTACTTGTTGTTTACGCTCAGTTGAGCAGTTTTGTTTGTCATTCCTCGAGTTAACGTACTCCTGAATTCACAAAAACAAAGTTTAAATTAACCTAAAGGTGATTTTTTTATGGCTTTTCTCGTACCGGTTTGGGAACGCGTGATCAACGTACAAACCATGAGTAAATGTGCCTTTAACTCGCTCCGCCCCCGAGTGACGTTGATGGTAGGCGGGACTTATTTACATCCAATTGTAACCCAGCTTTTGTCAGACGTCATTTATTTATTTGTCCAATGAGCATGCGCGTCTTCTACAAGGGTGTGTTGACGAACAGCATCACATTAGCCTCAATGAAAACACATTCCCTCTTAGCTACAAAGCTAGTAACACCTTACTAACACCTAACAGCACAATACCCGCCGACCTGGGATGTCTGCAACCGACTGGTACGCTCACAAATCGCTCGGAGACGGACTATTCTGGATCCAGGAGCGGTTCTACCAGTCAGAGAATCGGGCCAACATCTGGTTGCTCCGCGGTAGTCACCAGGACGTGGTGATAGACACGGGTCTGGGCTTGAGGAGCTTACCTGACTACATCGACGCCAAGGGGCTGCTCGGAAAAGACCCGGAGAGGAAGAACCCGCTGCTGGCCATCGCCACCCATGCCCACTTCGACCACTCGGGCGGTCTGCATCAGTTCCAACAGGTGGGCGTCCACAGCGCGGAGGTCGAGGCTCTGGCCAACGGGGACAACTTCGAGACGGTCACCTGGCTCAGCGACCGGGAGATCGCCGAGGCTCCCAGTCCAGGATGGAGGGCGAGACACTACAAAGTCAAGGCTGTGCAGCCCACACACATACTGCAGGAGGGTAGGTGGCAGCTACTGCGGATTTGATGGTGGGAGCCGAGATCTAAAAATAAAAACCTGGTGTGATGTAGATACATATACGAGGGGTAAAACATCTCATTTGGTGGTTTTTAATGGAAAGAGCAGACCGAGTAGCTGAAGACTGAGTCGTTTCCTTTGCTGTAAATTAGGCAAACTGATCTATATACTGTACACACATAAAGACATAACACCTATGTAATGCAACAGTAAATAGGTGCAGGGCTTTGTGCAAAATGTAATTCTAACAGCATGTTTGAATCAGTTGTGCTGCTAAAATCTTACCACATGCTAGATAAGTGATAATGTAGTTCTTAGCTGTAATAGTCTTTTTACTCAAGATGTAAAGTGTTATTTATCTTTGGAGGAACGGCTCTGGAAGGGGGGTCCCAAGCAGACCGTATGGATAATTTGAGGGAAAATATGTGACTGTGAAACATATTTAGTTTTTTTTTTTTTTTTAGCTACTGTCAGCTGTTTCTGTCTATGTAGCTGTTCTGTTTTAGGCCAGGATGCTGATGACTTTGATGGTTTCTGTTTCTTCCAGAAAGGAAGTAAGATTACAGAGACTGGGCCACACACTTCCTGAAAGCATCAAATAAAGTGGCACCAAAGTCCTGTTGTTTTTGTCATCAGAGGACAATTCGAAAGGATGTACAAATAAATTCACCCATGCAACACTATCCTCCCGTTGCTCTACAGTCACTGTACTTAGATATTCAGTGTGCATTATAAATGTGGATGTGGACATGAACAAACAAGGACGCCTTTCAAGTTTAGCACATCATCTCTCTAAAAGTTATTACTCAAAGCTGATGTTGCAGATTGCATTAGAGGTGAGCAGCTTTGGCTGTTTGTCGCCTTGATTTAGTCTCCGGTATTCTTTCAGAGAGTAATTTCTGTACCGTCGGTCAATATTCTGACTTGTTCTGCTGTGTCAGAGCCACTGCTGCAGTGCAGTTGGAATATCTCGTTGCCTGTTGTGTCAGCTTCAGCCGCTTTGTCATGCTGTGCAACTCATACCTGCTGTAGATCAAATCAATGCTATGCTGAATGTTTCAGACTCAGCACAACATAATGATACACGGAGATATGTGATAACAGGGATTCGGGGATTTTGGTTTGGATATTTAAGAATTTGTTGCATGCAGTTACACTTCTGTTTGTGCATGTAAATGAGCCAAGTTTGAAAACTCTTTCCTTCTGTTATCCAGGTGACGTCATTAACCTGGGTGACAGACAGCTGACAGTGCTTCACATGCCAGGTCACTCCAGAGGAAGCATTTGCCTACACGACCACGATAATAAGCTGCTGTTCAGTGGAGACGTTGTGTACGACGGCGCCATGATCGACTGGCTCCCCTATAGCCGGGTCAGTGATTACATCAGCAGCTGTGAGCGTCTGGTGGGGCTGGTGGACAGCGAGCAGGTAACGGAAAAAGGCAAAACTGTAGTTCCACTTTCATTTTTGTTTGCAGAATTATTTGTCTTTAATCATTTACGGCACCATCTGCACATTTAATTTGCCATTTATACGCTGCCCTCATTTCTAAATTTTGAATAACTGTAAAATCCAACAGGTTGACCAGGTTCTGCCTGGACACTACAACGCTTTCGGTGCAAAGCGTCTCCATCGGCTCGCGTCCACCTACATCAGCAGAGCCGGGACGTGCTCTGCAAAGTTCTCCACGCTGGCCTGGAGCTCCCTAGCCGGGTTGGCGCTGCGTGCATCCAACCCGCGCAGTGCCTGCTAGTGAGAGCAGACCGTGGAGCTGAAGGAAGCACAAGTTCACACAGGAAGATGTTTTAATATGAAGGACCTACATTAAATTTAAAAAGGAGGGGAACCAAACCTCTTTATCTAACCGGATGCATCTCTGTTCATTTACAGATAATTGCCAAACAAAAATGCCCTCACTGGGTGATATAAGTCAATAATCAGGTTCATATGACGCTTACAATATAAAGTATTTACAAGTGTTATCTTAATATTTATTGCTGAATATGTGTATGTTGATCTCAGTATGATTAGATGTTATTTTTTTTTAATACTTTAGGCAGATGTGATATTCTAATAGCACAATAATGGTACAGCTGTGCACTACAAACAGAGAACAGGGATCTTTGGGTTCTCATCTGGGGCATTTCAGACACTTAATATAGCCATAGCTTTTTTCTATGCATATTCCAATGCTCACTGAAGACCCAGTGTTGACTACCTCCTATGTTTGTTGTAGTGCTTTGAACTGTTGACAGATTTATGGTCTTGCTATGGAATCACTGACAAGAAAGTTTCCGCTCTGCCCACTTTTCTTTCATTTTTCTACTGCAACTTTTAAAAGCTTCTTCGATTGTTTCCATAAGTGAGGATCTCTACTGGGATTGTTGACATAAATGTCTTGCTTTTAATGACAAAGCACTACTTTGATTTAACAGGAAGCTCTTAAACTGCATGCACAGATGACAACTGTAATACAGATGAAAACGATTCTAATTTGTGTAAAACTAAAAATCAAAACAATGTTTTAACCTGTTCCTCAGTGTTTTTTGTTTTAAAGTGTCTTAATATATTTGTAATTTTTAACCATATTGATTTTCAGAAAATAAATGTCTACCTTAAATAAACCTTGTGATACAAAACATCTACGGCGTTTTATATTGATGTGACAAAAACAGGTGTGACTTAAAGGCCGCCACCTTTCATGCCAGAGTTTTAAATCAGTGAGAAGGGACTAAGTTATAGCTGTTTTGGTCAAACCTTGTAGCCTAAATGACAATATACAGAATTTCATGTGATCTTGTGAGATGTGGCGCTCAGAGTACATGTCAGCAATCACTCTCAGCTACTACCACGCCAAATTTGAGCTCAATATCTGTAAAACAGACTGAGTTGTAGTCATTTTTTGTATTTGATAATGTCTGTTAGCTGTGGTGGCCATCTTGAAGTGAGGTGAGTCCAAAAGCTAATCAGTTGTCGATGTACGTCCAATGGTTACATTAATATGTCCAGTAGTTCATTTGATATTTTGCTAACAGTTAAGGCCCAAGTTTTCAGCAAAAATATTGCAGTGTGTAGCGCTTGCAGTATATGTTAGGAATGACTCAGCTACTACCATACCAAATTCGCCTGGTAATTCTGCTAACAGTGCAGAAAATGAACACACAAACACATAAATGCCCTTTTGGAGGCAGGCAGTAAGAAAAGAATGAGGCAGTTGTAAATTGATAAAACATTTATTACAATTAATGTTATATTATTTAAACGCAAAATCTCATTTTGAATTCCATCTTTAGGATGCAGAACGTGAAGCCTGCCAACAACGTAGACTTGTAACAGTGTTATTTATGCCTAACAGTCAAAGATCTGCAACTTCTCTGTTAGCCATAACATATTCCCACATCTATACACCTGCATTTATAAAAATCAATTACATAAGAAAAGACAAAGTGAGGTTCATCTGTTAACTTAGAAAAATTCATTTACAGTAATAACAAATGCTGTTTTTCAAACATCTGACTAACCTTAGTAAATACTGTTGCTCCAGTTCTTGGTTCCACAACGCTCCACAGAAAGGGAGGGGGGGGTGGCTTTGCTGTTCTGAGACTGGTCAAAATTTCTATTTGGGAGATTTTTGATGCAATAAACTTAATTTAATTTACGCACTTACAGTGCAAAAAACTGTGCACTCAGTATCACAGACAGGTTTTCAAACTACCACTACAATACAGAAGTGGCTTATGGTTAGGCTCGAGGACCGGAGTCACTGTACACTTAAAACATACAATGCTGCAGCAGGGCACAATTTTAACTATGGCTTGAGATTTCATTAATACTTAAGCTTTGGTTCATACCCGGTCTGTTTCTTTTATTTTTTTCCTTTTCCCTAAAGGCAGCCTGTCAACGTTGCTGAAAAGATCACAGTCAGAACCAGTAGAGTGAATATGTGCACTTGCGTTGGGTAAAATGTCCACCTGGTTCACTGTTAGAACAATTACATATAGACATTTTACTGTTAAGTCAGATCATGCATAAAAAAACAAAACAAAAACTGTGCATAGTTTCTTTTAGGAGACTACCACCAATCATCTAGTGTGTGTATAATTAGGTCAGTACACTAAAGTAAGTATCAAAGTACAGGCGATAAACATCAACCCCTTCTTTTAAAATGTAACACCTGACAACTTTTGGTCAACCCTTTATAACATATTAATAAATTACATCCAGTCAAAAAACAACAACAGCAGGTGCACTGACCTGGAAGAAATGTTTAAGTGGGCGGTAAGGGGTAAATCTGAGGGCAAAGTTTCCAGTTTCAAATTCATGTTACAGAGTTAAAGAGTAGGAACAGTGTAAGCTCTTATTTACTTTCTCCCAAAAAGCACGACCAACATTTTTGAAAGCAAGCAATGTAGCTCCCATTTTGAAAACTGGAAACCCAGCAACTCATGCAGTGATTGTCACCATCCTCTGAGGAACAAGATATTCCAGTTTGATCCCTGGGGGTCTTCTAAAACCCATCCTCTTTTAAAGGGCAAATTCTCTTCAGGGATGCAGGTTTAGTCCACATGTTCAACCAGTTAAACGTTCAAGAAGTTGCTCAAAGGCATCAGTATTTGTTAAACTATGCTCTGTCAGGAAAACAAGTTCACACCTGACTTTGGAGCCAGTTGCGAGGATCGAGTCTGGCCCTGAGGTTTCTTAGGCTGCGTCGTGCCGGGGAGGGCCTTGAGAAGAGGACCCCCTCTGAGGACTCGGGGCTGTGGCTGCCTTCACTGTTGCTGGAGCTGTTGCTGGAGGTGGAGCTGGAGCAGGAGAGCGTGGTCTGTGTGCTGCGCTGTGACAGAGGTGAACGGGAGGAGATAGGGAGAGGAGAGAGCAGCGAGGAGGGAGGAGGCTGGCAGGAGCACTGGAAGGTCCCACCTCCTCCTCCTCCTCCGTACCCCCTTCCTCGAAGGGTGCTGAGCTTTGCGTCCAACGAAAGTGTGCGCGGCCTCAGACCGAAGTGGGAAGACGACAAGAGAGAGAAGTTTGACGAAGGCTCGGGCCAGCCTCGGTGGTGACAGAAGGGGCTGGTGCTGCAGTGGCTGTCGCTGTCTGAAGTCAGGCTGGCGTCTGAGGACAGCAGACCCAGGCGTGGACAGCGAGGGGGGCTCACAGGGCTCAGAGGACGGCGATGAGGACTGCAGGGGCTGTGGCCAGACAGGCGAGAATTACACTGACGAGGAAAGGCAGCAGGTTTTGTATTGTTCTCCTCAAACACAGACATCCAGGTGGGAGATATGCCCAGCTGGCTGCGGAGCTCAAGCTCCTGCATCCTCCGAGCCAAGACGTCTGACACGGTGCTGCTCAGGTCGTCAGTTGATTCAATAACTGCAGAAAGAAGCAGCAAAAGTTAGCATTATACAGCTGTAAAGGAGGACTGAAGGCAGAGGTAATTTTATCCAACTGAACCTAAATTGGTCTTTTGATCTGGAACATTGCTGAGGTACAAATCAAGTGTAAAATCTTATGATGACATGAAGGTAGTTTTGCAACGGATAAAAATCCATCCTTCAGATTAAAAACATACAAAAAGTTAATGCTTAGGTAAAGAAGTAGAATATCAAAGAGGTATTAAAAGATTTGATTATTCTTAAAAACACACAAAAAACTTTTGGTTTTGTTTTTTTATTACTTATTTCCAGTCATGCATTGTTTATGTAAAATAACTTGTCTAATTTAAACTTTCAGCATTTTTCATTATGTTTCATTATAACCTTTCTAACCCATCTCATTATCCACTGTATGGAATTTGATTAAACTCTCACAACATAATCAGTGGATGTACATCTGTAACTCAACTTTTAGAGTCAAACAATTCAAAACAGCAAAGTGATCAAAATCTGTTTCTTAAACTTTGCCTGCAACTATTGGCAGAAACTGTTAGCAAAATATCTCATGAACCACTGGGTGGATTTTAATGAAACTCTTAGAAAATAATCACTGGGTGTACACCTACAACTGATTAAAGTCAAGACTTTAAAGTCAACCCAATTCAAGATACACCTACACCCTACACCCTACACCTGCTACTTCACCTGTCGTTGTAATACGACGAGAGCAGAGCACGAATCTCAGCAGACACAGCGTTATCCTGCAGCAGGAGACCCTCGCAGGAGGGTGCAGAAAGAGGAGCTGCCAGGGAGGGTTAGGACAAGCAACAGAAAGAGTGGCGAGGGCAGAAGATGTGCAGGTTTTATGTGTATTGATGACAAAAATCAATACGGGTTAGTGAATGTTTAAAAGGAGTGATGAGAGACGAAAACCACAAAAATTAACAACGAAAGTTGGTGGGAAAATGTGTTGATGGTAAATCATATAATTTCCCATAAGGAAGTAAGGAACAGAACAATAAATAATAAAGAGGAGGTGAATTCAAAGGAGACGGGGGGAAAGAGAAAAAGACAGAGGAACAGAGAAACAATCAGTAAGATCCCTTCTACCTACAGTACAGAAAAGTAAAGCAGTGTGTAAGTTCGAGATATCACAGAGGAAAAGCTAATAGTGACAGTTTATTCATGCACATCCACCCAATGATTAAAAATGCAGAGTCACATGCAATGCACATTCTTTCTCTGTTCTGTTTTTACTGACTTAGTTTAAATTAATCAGAGGCACAAGGAGACATACCCATTTCATGGTAAAGAGACCCCTGTTTTGGTGTCATAGATGTTGGTTTCCTTGGTGATGGGAGTTCAATTTTCATCAGGTCATCACAGCATTGCTTCCACTGACCTGTTGAGTGATGTTTTATCGTTACCAAAACACTCATCTCAAACAGAAAACACAAAACACTGCATTGCAAGCTTATCTTCACCATCCATTTAGCAGCTTTGGTAAAATACATCAGCTTACTGTGGTCCATGTAAAACACGTGCTTACTCATATCATAGAAATGCTGCCAAAAGGCTTCCATCCAGCGGTGTGTGTCCTCTCGGCTCTCTGCTGTCAGCGTGTGTGTGACCTCCTCCCCCCCGTACTGGTTACTGATGCAGATGTGCTGAACTTTACTCTGTGGGTCTTTCTCTGACGCGCGTATTCTGGTCTCCTGAAACAAAAAAAGGAGCAACAAAAGGAAACTTGTAATCATCTGCCACAAAACGCCCACAACTGGTAATGAATGCCGTTGCTCCTTAATGAACAAAAATTATGCGCTCCGACAACTGTTCATTACACCAATTGCAATAGTGAATCCCTGCTGAAAATAGGCCCTTGATAATAAAGCTAGCAATTAGTCCTCTTCCAAGCCATTTCCCTTTAGCAATTATCCAACAAAAAGCACAAACACCCAATTCCCTCCTCCTCACTTCATTCCAAATGTGGCCATGTCTGCTAGTGACCACTGGATGGCAGTGTTGTCTCATTTGTCTAGTGGGTTCTTGTTTGTTTACACAAACTAAAAGGATTATAAAGACTATTTAGACTTATTTAGTTTTAGGTAGCTGTGTGCTGAGGGTCAGAAGTCACTAATGACAGTGAATCAAAATGGAAAGAATAAAAATCCCCAAAGGACACATTAAGAAATGAGACGGACAACAAGACTGCCTGTATTTTTTCTTTTTTTTTTTCTTTTAAACTTGACCACTGGAAGAACAATAGATGATAAAAAATATAATTTTGGATCTGATGGTGCTGACCAATGTATTGACAAAATGCTAAAAAGAACAATGGATAGGCCCATTTTAAAATGTTTTCAGCCTTTTTGGTTTTAGCTAAACGTCTCCACAGACACACACACACACACACACACACACACACACACACACACACACACACACAAAATAAATAAATAAATAAAAAAGGCTTTGCATACTGTGAAGGAACATACATTGCCAGCTGCCTTTTATGTCAGAGTTTTAAACTATGATCATCTTATGTAAAAAGGGACGATGTTATAGTTGTTTTGGTCAACTCAATCTCATGTGATATTGTGATATGTCACAAGATCTGTTGGCACTCGGAGTATGTCTTGAGGATGAGTCTCAGCAACTACCACATCAAACCTTACCTCAATACTGGTAAATCTGAATAGGTTATAGCCATTTTTGTGTTGGCTAATGTAAATTAGCTTTGGCAGCCATCTTGAATTGGGTTGACTCCAAAAGGGAATCAGTTGTAGATGTAATGTGTAGTGCTTGCAGTATGTTGTGAATTAATTACTTTCAGCTACCAACACACCAAATTTTAGCTCAATATCTGTAAAAGTGACTGCATTGTTGCTAATTCTGTTTCCTAAAGTCATTTAGCTGTGGCGACCTTCTTGAATTAGATTGACTCTAAACATTAATCAGTTGCAAATGTACATCCAATGATGTCTTTTTGACAGTTTCATTAAAATCAATCTACTGTTTTCATGAGATAATGTATTTTGCCAATGCTACAGACAAACAAATGCACGCACACACGCAGAAACATTTTTGCCCTTTTGCCTTCAGCAATGGGCACTAATACTACTCTAGTTTTCTAACCTCGACCTCTCTTAGCAGCTGGATAGGGGCGTTTGTGGGCTTTTTGCTCAGAGAAAAAAAAAAAAGCAGTTACAAAGACGGGAATTCATTTTTTATTTACCTTTTAGTTTTAGACTCTACAAATTTGCTTGAGATTTAAACTGGCAGAAATCCACAAACTGCTGCCTTAGGTGTTGCAAAAAATATGCAGTTATGGGTTCAGTAACGTTGGATCAATATCCAGGAGTTGTGAAATACTCTTTTTTTTCATGATCTCTTAAACTTACTTTGTTGATGCCAATGGTAAAAGCTGGCTCTACATTCGCCTCCACATCCTCTTGCCGACGGTAGCAGAAAAGGCTTGTCCCCTTTAGAACAGCAAACACATTTGTCCAACTCTGAGGGTCACCTCCACACTGCTGCAAGGCAAACAAAAAGGAGCATAAAAGAAACACAATGAGACGGAGATGGCAACATGGGAAGGAGAGGAGAGGGAGAGAAGGACAAAAGTAAATCGAAATTAAAGCCAAGAGCAAGTGAAAGCCCTCGAGGAATACCTCACATCAGTGGTGCCCACACACACCCGTCATCTTACCTTGACTTTCAAACATCCACTCATCATCTGTTGGGTCATACAGTGGGGCTGAGCGACGAGGCGGCAACACATACTGCCATAGAGCGGCAGCCAGTATGAACACTCTTCTGCAGGGAGAGAGGATGGAGGGGAAAAAAACAATATAAATTATTTAAAATATTCCAACATGGCATTCAGAATTCAGACACAAACGTGCACTAAAATGCACGGGCACAGACAGACACACTCTCCCTCCCCACCTTCAGTCAGCATCCAAAACAAGGCACCTGGGTGTGAAAAAGACTGGCAGCTGCAGAGGGTGTCATGAAATGCAGCTATGAAACTTTACAGCACACTGAGGGGCCAATGAATAAAACACAAGAGGCATGTCTCACTCCGGGTCTGAGCACTTGTTAGCCCACATCATTACAGCTTTACACAGCAGTCACACAGTATTTATTGCTGTGACCTTGACAATTGCCGTCTGTCAGAAAACAAGGGAGAACAGAGTGAGGAGGAGGAGGAGGAGGAAGAGGAAAAGGAGATGCACCCAGTTTCTAGGTAATTATCAGAACATGAAACAGTAATGAGAGAGAAACACACACACACACACACAAAAAGAGACAGATGGTTGATCTGGCACAAAATGCAGAAAGCCAGTGAGGGCACAGATTGATGGGGGCTGCCACTCACCATTGCCCGAAATAGTGAGGTCATGTGTGCGAAAGCCGTCCTGGATTTGTGACAGTGACAGGCTGGTATGAGCCAAGAGGTGGTACTTAGGGCCCCTGTCAATACACAAGAAGATGATCATTTTTAATCATTCTCTTTGGGTACGCATATTTTAAAAAAGCTCCTCATACATGCTAGCATAAATAAGCTAAACCTACGGTACGGAGGGAACCGGCAGCAGGAGAGGGGATGCCCCTCCGTTGCTGACAGGACTACACGGTCCGGGCTCCATGGCCGCTCTGAGCTTCTTCCCTGCTGATCGCCCCAGTGAAGAGCTCAGCTTGCTGGCCAGTTTCCTCGGTGTGCTTCCTGCAGAGTAGTCGTCTTCTGAACAGCAGCTATACATCTCGACACGGAGCTCAAAACCTGGGCTGGCTTTGTTGCTGCAGAAGAACACACACATGCACACACACACAATAACGGTTACTATCAAAATAAGCCAAAAGCACCAATGAGAAGTACTGCTAATTCTGCCCACATGGCATTTTAACTTATATTGAACAACATTTTGGAAATTAATTTAAAATCGAGGTACTAGTTGACAGATACTTTTACTAATTACTTTGATTATACATAAAAAATGAAAATCAAGTAATTTAGTTAGAAGTACAATAGTTAAAAGACTTTCAATGTGAGACTATCATGCACCAACAAAACTGAAATACAGATCCTTTTTCCTTTTAACAGCACTTATAATTATCATAAGGACTACTTTGACCCTTTGACTGCATTTTATTTCCTGTTTATGTTCTAATTTAACTGTAATATGTTTCATACAACAGAAATCTACAGTGTCTGAATGCTTGAACGATTACTGCTGAGATCATAAGAAGTAATGCCTGATTCCTTACAAAATGATGGCGTTCTCGAAGCAAATATCTGTGAGTGTTCGGTCCACTATCACCATGTCTGTGTCGAAGATCTCTCCTCCCAGCTGCAGCAGGCAGAACACGGCACAACGATGAAGCTCTAAAAACAAAAAAAAAAAGGAGGGGAGTTGGAGCAAAAGCAGAAATACGAAAAAAAAACAAAAAACTAATTTATACGACAACTCGAAAACTCATTCAGCTGCATGACTTGAAAAGTAATTTTCAGCTCCAAATAGAATCACTTTCAGTCTGGAAGATGGAAGTTCTAAGGAAGTGTTGAAGCCAGAGGCTGGTGTAGACGGGACATTTAACCTGAGCAGGTGAAGCGTGAAAGAAAACCAGCAGCTGCACCTGCTAACAAACTCCTCTGTCAGTGTTCGTTTCAGTTCAGTGGTTGGCTGTGTTGAGAATTACACAGGGCCGCTAATTGGCAATTTGTTATCAAAACTAAAGCTTAACCATGGTCAATTAAAGCTGGATAATAACATGTCTTACTTTGAAATTAAACTAAATTAGGGAATACACTTCAAGGAAAACTTTAGTGTCCCTTTAAGGTTCCCACTGTTTCCACAAATCCATGTGCTAATAAAAATACCACAATAAATACCACAATATATACGAATATTCCTCGTGTTTCTTGGGTTCATTTGTATGCATAGGCCATGCAGATTAATTCAAGCTGCCAGGGGAGTGACTGAGCACTGAGACTATTTAAATGACTGCACAAGAGTTGACTTTATCTAGTTGGTGAGGACGCTAAAGGCAATCAAAAAATTTGTCATTATATTATCAGTGCACCACTGAATTCTGAAATGAAAGACATTTGAACAAGACTTGACAGAGTAGCTTTCCACAAGAACGTTGAGGAGGGTTCATTAAATACACAGCAGATTGTTTGCCTTTTGTTCCCATCCTCTCTGCTCGACTAATGATGACCCCATTCAGTGGGTGCACGCTGCTGCTTCTTAGAGCCAACATGCAAAGCCAGCAAGACTGAATTATTAGATCAGGTTGTGCTCCCAGGAGTTCCACAGGACAAAGTAACAGTTGGAGTAAAATACAGAAATCCATGATAAAGCTGCAACAGATGATAAAGATCAGCTCCTGGAACTGATACTGGAAAAAAGGTCTGTCTAGACGCTCTGCACATGTCAGCTGAAATCTCTGTGGTTAATATAATTTTAAAGGAACAGTCCAGAGAAAGTGATGAAAGATGACTTTTGCTCTGGAGTCACAAAGAAAAGCACACATAGAAAACAGTATCAAACCACTCAAACGCTCAACATTAATAAGTCATTTGTGAGTTTCCCCTCACACACACACACACACACACACACACACACACTCACACACATACACACACCCACCCACACACACACATGGTGGCTCCTCACCTCCTTTGTTCTTGAAGTATTCTGTGTCTTTCCACATGAGAGGGATCCGAAGATCTGGAATGACAACAGACAGGAGATTAGACCACAGAAATGTTAATCACCTCCAACTGATACATGCGGTGTGTGTGTTTGTCTCCTTGCTCACACAGCTTTCAGTCACTGGCAGAAGTTATCTGCAGCTAATTACAAACAGTGTGTGTAGTGTGTGTGTGTTCTCCACCTGGGTAGCAGACATGCAGCAGAGCTGCACTTAAACCTCGAAAAACACAAATGCTACCCATTTTTATCTTTCAGAAACATGCTTTGGTACTCATTACATACCCGAGATGGCCACTTTTCCCTTGCATGGGAGTCTTTCGTCCATCGGCCCCGCGTCCGACGATCTGCGTGGGACGTTCTGCATTACCTGAGCCTCCTTCATCCTCTGCAGCTCCGACATATAGGCCATGATGCGAGTGCTGCACGTCTGCAGGCTCTTCGCCGCCTCCAAAGCTTGTTCTCTTTGCGAGCAGGCAGCCAGCAGCTTGCAGGCGCCGTCTCGCATCCGGATCTCATGGTCAATCTTCTTCTGAATGTCACTGTCCTGCGAGGACAAGACAGATGAATAAAAACATGTTTTTAGAATACTGTTATTGGGAAAATAAAGAATAATTTTATAAGAAAAATGAAGAGTTCTCTTGTTTAACAGTGATTTTAAAAGATGTTAAAGACAAATTAAATAGTGGATAACTTGAAGGATGAATTGAATAGAAAATTTCTACTCAATGTATCAATAAGATGTCTGGTTCTGGTGCCTCTGTTCAGGGTTTAAACAAATATGTAAGCTTCACTCTGTCAGCAGTACAAACACTATGTCCCTAAGCTTGAATTGTAGACCGAATAAATCCAATCATTCAGAAGGGCTTGAGGAAATCAAGAGGGATCAAAGAAAGACCAGGCAAAGGTAAAGCTTAAGTGACCTTGAGTGTTTGGCAAATACTCGTCTTCAGACAGAAAATAATACATTTGCTTTAGTTTAGTACCTAAAGTCTCACACTGATGGAGTACGAGCTTGTCAGTTTGTCCTCTCCAGTGATAAACTAACCAGAGCAAACTCTCCACATTAATCATCTTCTGTTGTCCTGTTCCTGGTCAAAGATTAAGCAAGCTTTTTCCTCCTCCACTCCAACATTTCTCATATATCACCCTTCTTTCTCTCTGACTAAATCGTATGATTTTTTAATTCTTTTCACTTAAACATTTAACATTCATTTTTTCATTTCCTGTGGCCTTTACTAACTCTGCTTCATGGTCTCTTTTTCCATTTCAACCCATTTTACTCTGAAGCAGAGACCCAGCAGAAGATGAATAGATATTTTTAGTAGTAGGATTTTTAAATCCTACTAATGGATACTTGGTTGCATTGGACTTCAAAATGAGATTTTATTCAATTATTCAATTTAAAGGCTTCTCTAGGAGCTATAAATCCCACATGGATCCATTTATGTCTCCAGTCAGAACAACAAAAACTTTAAGCGTCATCAGGAAAAGCCTTACATGCACTACAGTATTACTTGCAAACACAGCGTGATACGTTTAGAGAAAGATGTGGAAGTTTTCTCCAAAGTCTGTGCAGAATTAATTGACATTGCAAAAACAGCCTGAGTTAGTGAAATTATCTTGAATATAATGAAGGCAATTATTTTAGTCAATTACAAAAACGAGCATGTTTGATACAAATGTAGCTGCACAAATAGCTCTACAATTAAATAAACACGTTCTCTGACTTAAAAACAGTAGCACTGTGCTCTGTTGTGAGACCCCCCACCCCCTAAAAAAAGCAAAAACAAAACTGTGTGGAGTAGTTAACAGC
>JAOXNZ010000001.1:14361353-14384301 GCA_028566095.1 Kryptolebias brasiliensis | reverse complement strand
AGCTTTAAATAAATGCAAATAAGCTTACCCCCCCCCCCCCCCCCCACACACACACACACGATAAAGAAGCCTTCACCACAGCTTGGTTCTGCACAGTGGGTCTTAGAGTGACCTGCTGGGAGGATATTCTGTATTTATAGCAGCTAAATTAACTGGCTTCTCCTCCTGGGTATCTTAGAATAGAGATGGAGCAGCCTAAATCTGACTATAATCCACACGTCGGACTGTTGGCCAAGTTTAGACAGTAAAAACAAACTGACACTTTCACTCAAGCGACGTATGCGTGACGAACACGCCAAACAACTTTGCATGACCTTTCAACAAATACTCACAGGCACAGATAAACCACGACACAAACACGCTCCCAGTGTGTGCTCAGAGTGGCAGGTGTTAGACCAGTGGGCACTGCCAGAGAGGGCTGACTGCCTGCATGCGACGCTTGTGTGGGGAGGAGAAAGACAGAGGGCGGAGGGAGGGTGGATGTTGGGTATCAAGCAGTGACACAGAGGGGATGTGATGCTGTCAGAGAAAACAAGAGGGGGGACATGAAGAGAGGGATTAGAGAGGGAGGTGTGGACAGGTTGACAGAGTGAAAAGGTCGGGGCTGAGGGAGGGAACTTTGTGAAGAAAAACCAAGCCAAAACGGGGTGGAAGACCAGCAAGACTGAAGAAGTCTAAACACAAAACAAGTTGTCAAGGCAATAACGATGGAGCTTTATAAATGAACAGATGTGGAAAAACTGGGAGAGTGATTTTCTCAGAGAAACAAGGAACAGTTACAGATTTATGAATACAAGATTGCTTCCTTTAAAATCTGGCAGATTGGTATCAGGCAAATACAGACAGTTTTATGATTATAGGTTTACAAAAAGTAGAAAATTCAATTCTCCAACTGCCTCCTCCTGTTCTATGCAAAAATCCTCGAACCAAAGCTAAAAGTTCACACTTCATGCCTGTATTTATTATAAACCTGGGACTTTAATATGTTTTAGTAAACTGGTAAAATATCATTAACTGTTTAAGTGTCCAGTTGTTTCCAGAGTCCACTGTTTCTGCAACAAACGGCAACATTTAAAAGCAGATTTGCACTGTATAGGCATAACACTGATGCAACCTTTTAGCAGGTGATTTAATGCCTCAGTAGGCAACAGATGGTCACTTCTTTGTCCCTCTTTAGTTGTGTTGATCCTTCTGTGTCCATGGGTAGAGGGGTGTGTCTGTTGTGTTTGTGTGTGTGGGGGGGGGTGCAAACATTCCCACAAACAACACTCCTGGGCATTTGACGCCGCTGCAGATGGTGTTTAATGGTTTGTTTACAATGTGTTGTTCTGCATGAGTAGCCTTTCCTGTGTAGACCACTGACTCCTTGAACTTTGACCCCATCACTAAGTAGGCCAGACACCTGTGGTTACAACATAAAGTCAGCCCTTAGGGTGAGGTTTAACATACAGATTAGTAAAACCACGTTGACCCAAAAAAACCTGGAAGTCATCACTATATTTTTTTGCATTAAAAGGTTCAGCATTTTTGACTCTTTATTTAATCAATTGTAAAGCATCAATCAGCACAGACATTCAGGGTTCCCTTTGACTTTGGTGATCAAGGACTTTTGCACTAAAATTACAGTTAATTTGATGGTGGCTGAAAAGTATCAGCATGCTAAAATGCTAAACTAAGATAGCAAACATGTTAAAACATGTCTCATACTGGCTAGTTTGCTTTGCAAGTATGTGATCATGAGGATATTTGAAATTAGTTCATGGCACCAGAGACCCATATTGAGGTCTTACGGAGCCTCTAAACATGAGAACATACTTGTAGTCTCGCTGGGCACCAGCCATGTGTACAATATCCAGTCCTTCAATGCCATTGTGAGACAAAAAACACCCCTCAAAACAACTTGTTTCCACCAGTTCTCTGGTTTCTCCAGCCACTACATTCCCTTGTCACGTCTTTGCTGATGAGTTTGTGAACACAGCTGTTGGGTCAAATACAAAAAACAGGGACAGAAAAAGTGAAATGTATAGAATGTATTGCGTGTATAGAAGAAATTAAACAAATTAAACTAAATCACAATAAAAAGCACAATCGGCTAACTATGAAGGCCAGGGATACGCATGTAGGTAGACAAAAATGTGATCTGCCTCTTGTATAAACACAAACAAGTCAAAAAAACAAACTTGCAAATTCCCGACCCCTCCCTTAGGCTGAGACTTTACCGGCCTAAGTCCTGGCTTTCAATTAGCCGGCCACAACTATGAGCCTCGCCTCCCTCCACCCTCTTCCGTTGCTTTCCCTTTTGCTAACCCTTTTCCTCTTCTGCAGCCACTACTGGAATGGAGGGAGTACAATATACATGACTGGGAAGAGATAAAAAAAAGTAAATGGAAAATTAGCTGAGAGTGGGTTGGAGTATAAGATAAATTGAAAAAAGAAAAGGATGGATTCGCCACTAGGGAATATGAAGAGATGGAAGACATTAGGAGTCATGAATAAATGCAGGCAAAAATACAGTAACACATGCTACACGTCACTATCGTACTTCTGAGAAAATAAACATCACGAGCACACACAAAAAAATTAATAAAAAATTACAACACCCACACATGCTCAATAATACAGAAAAAACAAAGTCTTGACTCAGATTACACAACAATCCCAATCAAAACTCAAACCACTTGCGAACAATGATCCCTTTCACCACACAATGTCCCCACACTGTCTCAGGCTCCAGTGCTGCTAGAAGGTCAGGCCACACCAACTGGGAAGGGAGCTGGTTCGATACTGGTCATGGAAGACCGAGAGGAGAGGGGTCTTTTATGATGGTACAGCTGGCTGCAAACTACTTCAAGCCTGATTAGTGCCAAGACACATTAATATAACTCTCACACACAGGGCCCTCTAAGGCTAAACACCTCGGTGTGTTCGGGTGTAGGTGCCAGCATGCTGATGTCATCATTTAGGTGATTTGTTACATAGTTTCAACAGTGAACCTGCTTGCTCTTGTTGCTTGAACACAGTGAACTCTCCCTGCTGCCGACAGCTTGTGCATTTAATTATACGCTGACAACACACACCGCTTCGGCTCTGTGTGCATGGAAAACTACTGTGTGCGCATATCTGTGCGAGTCCCTGTCCACATGCGCTTGTGAGGCCGTGTCCAAGTGGCTTCGCAGCCAGCTGTTCTCTCACATAAAAGGCAGTGTGTTTCAGTGTCGCTGCAGACACTGGGTGGAGTCAGTGCACAAAGTGTTAAGGAGACAAAAAATCTGCAGGCCTCTGAGTTCTAAATCATGCTTTATATAAGACGCTAAAGGAGAAAAAGTATGCTAGTGTATGCACAACAAACTGCACACAGCTCAATTAGTGAATATTTGTTTCATGTGTGCACTTTTGCAAGTGCATTTGGTTAGATTGAAGCTGGGCCCAAGATATCTGGGGCTATAAAACAAAATTTGCTTTGAGTTATGATGGCGCACATGGAGCTCGGAGTGCCAAGCAGTGATCACTCTAGCAATTTATAGGCCCACTAAAGCTTGATTGCTCTTACATGCTGCACACACGCAGCCCAGGTCTGTATTATCATGTAAGTAACTATCTGGAAGCTGGGAGAAGGAGCAGGGAGACCAGACTTCAGAATAATTTAAGGGCCATGTAAAGATGATGATAACAACAATAAGTCTGTGTGGGCTTGTGTGTGCGTGTATAGCTACTGAATAACTGTGTGTGGTCTCCTAATACAACCCAGCAGTGTGCAGACCAATAAAACATTCTAAACAATGCTCATAATGTTTGCTGGGAAAAAAACTGTATATATTGAACTTGTAGGATCGTTGGGTATGAATGATATTAGCAGGACAAAAACACTACAAACAACAGCACCAACATCCTGTTTTTTCCTCAGTTCCATCCCTGAAGGAGACCAGAAAGAAACAAGTATTCAAAACTTAAAATAATGCTTCAATTAAATACAATAAACTTGATTGTAAATCCTCCGTTTTTTCATGCTTATCCTCAAACATTAACACAGACCATAAAAGGCCGTGGTGAAAAAAAAAAACCCAGCCTGCCTAAATTACTGCAACAAAACTTGATTAATACTGCATTTTGTTGAAGTAAGTTCTTAGGCAGTTTGGGCACACTTCTGAATGTTTTACAGCTGTTAAACACAGAAAACTGAACCAGATGCTCAGCTGAAAACAGAAACAAACAGAGCAAAGATAAGAGCAGCTTCATTTTGGAATCAAACATTAAATTAGGAAACTTTAATGAGAGTAATTTGGCAGACTGGATCATCTGAAAGGCTGCCAGAGGGAATTAATGAATTAAGAAACAAGTACATGTCCTAACACTGCAACCTTATTAGTGCACTTTACTGGCGCAGCAAGTTTTTTTTTACGCTACTGGTTGGAAGACAGCCACCATTACACAAGTTGAAACTGTATAATTAACTGATTAGTTGACCCTGTAAGTCAGAATACAGAGGAGTATAGGAAGTGAGTTGCTATGAAGCTAATCTTTTTACGCCCCTGATCAAAGACCACTGATCTCTCACAATGAGAACACCATGTAAGAGCATCTCTTAATGGGAGACAAAGTAAGAGAGATTTACTCGCATTAAAACAGGTACGTGAAGAAAAGAGGCATTATAATCTGTGATGTACAGGATCTTTTTTCCACTTGATGCCTGTTTTTACTTTTCTCTAAAGAAACATGAAGTTACTGTTTGGAGAGGTGTTAGTCTGGGAGCAGAAGCTGGCTGCGTCACTTACTGCCTCTGCTGATATTGCTGAGAGGGGTTGGGAGGAGTGTGTGGCACAACATCTCTTTATAAGAACCTCAGCGTGCATTCAAATGTGCAAAAACTCTTTGCATGACACATTACCTCACACCTCGGGTAAACGCAAAAATGGACACAGGACTGGGGCTGGTCAAGAGAACCACATGACTCATATTTTACAGGCGTTTTCCTAGTGTAACTTCTAATGGACAAGTGATTGTACACTTCATTCAGTTAGGCAGTAGTTTTATTTTGAGTAGAGACTATTTCTAAGCTAAAAACAGAGAAAAATGTGAAAGATAATAAGATTGTTCTATGTCTCCTTAATTTAATTAGTTTACTATTTATAATTTGGAATAAAACTGATCATAAAATACATTAGTAGATAATGCCTGCTTAGCAAGGCGCTTTCAAGCCGGTCCCGAGACGCCTTCTTCCTTCATCTGACTTATTCAAGAAGTAAGACAGCATGGGTGTGAATTGAAGACAACTTGCCACCGTTATGCCTCTGAGTTGGGTGGGAGTTAGTCAGAGAGCTGAAATAGTCAGTATGTGTAAGGATAAGGCCAGGATCTTGGCTCAAGGCTGTGATGCAGTGATGACAGACAATCTGTGCAACAAACCTGCTGTGGGATTTAGAAAGGGAGAGATTTTATTTGTAGTGCTCCGCATCAACACAACAAAAAGGTATACTCCACACCATCTCTGGTTTCACCATACCAGTTTCATTTATTTAAAGCTGACGTCGTTGTGGAAAGTAGCCGTTGGTGATTTATAAACGGCCGGAGGCAGCTTAAAGAGGGGTTCATCTTTGCGGCCATATTGTGGAACCGTTTTGTAATGAGGGCTGTAAACAGAATGAATTGTTTTGTTGGGAGGTCGAGGACAAATGGCAGATGACGGAACAACTACAAAAACACAAAGGGAGAGCACAAAGGGCCAAGAGGTCAAAGGGCCATGACTTCCTGAAAGAAAATGGCATCCCTGCTGGGTCTTGTACTCTTAACCTTCTTTCCATCCTCAAGGATTTTAGGAGTGACAAGTTATCTCCCAACAATAATCCAATCCAAACACAGTGCAGCAATTCTGCAAAGCTCTCTTTGGTTGACTTTTGCAAATCAATGCCCCAAACCCCCTAACTCCCCACTGCCAAACACAAAGACAGGCTGCTTGTCTCTATAATCTGAGGCTTTCCCTTCAGAATCAAGATGAGGAAATCTGGGCTAATTAGCTCAGCCAGCCTAACCAGTATTTAAGCCTACCAAACTCCCCTCCCTGTTGTTTTTTTTAGTTCAGCTCTCTTAGATACAGTACATACTGTAGAAACATGTAGTTAAGCCTAAAGACCGTGGCACTTACAACATGTACATGCAAATAAATCTGGAAATAAATACTGCCTTTAGCCTTCAATTAGTATGAAACGTGCTGCTCTTTCAAACAGATTGTCCCCTATAACAAACCATGAGGTTTTATTGCGTTTTATCTCAATCAATTGTGGTTAAAGCATACTTTAAAATCCTTGTGAATTTAATTTAAATGTTTTTCTTTCTTTTATATGAAAGAGTGCACACTTAAAATTTATATCTAGGCAAGGGTTCTGTTGAGGCTGCTTTTAACACTTTTCATTATTTATCACTGTTGCTTTATTTAAACTATAAAGCTGTATGTGTGTATGCAACCACATGAAACCCCAATGTGAGATTTGTTGGAGTGGAAGAGAGATTTTCTTTTGCCACAAAGCCTTAAAAGACAAGAATAATGATAAAGACTCACACTTAAAAGGCAGGATATATTCGAAGGTGATGCTCTGTGTGTGTCCTTCAACTACTATCGACAAGCTGGAGCTCTGAAGTGAATGCAGTTCATTATAATATTCATGAAGCTGAGCGAAGTTAAACCAAAAGATATCATTAAACTGACCTCTAATCCCCAACCTGGTATCATAAAAAAGCATAGAAACAAAGTTTTTTTTATTTTATTTCCAGTTTTATCGCTATGCAATTTTTGTTCTCAGCATTTCATTTCAGGCCATGTGGTCTCTTCTGAATATAAATGAACAACACCTTCTGTTGTCAGTGCACCAGTTCAACAACCTTGGCAATACAAGCACAATTTTCCCAGCCTATCCATTGCCTGCTTTACTACCATTACAATCATCCATCCATCTGACTTCATGGTTTCCTAGGATTAATTTTGTAGCCACTTTATTGCCGTTAAATGGCGTGAGAAAAGTTAAAGCACAAAACTGACACAGATAATGTGCTTAATGCGGTGTGATGCTTGTATCCAATCTCAGAATACAACTAAGTCCCAGGCATTTACCCTGAGGGTGAAAGCACCAAGAAACGAACAGATGAGACACAACTTAAGGCTGTGTGCCCACAGTGATTGGTTTGGGGCAATTTAAGCTTAAAACCCACTTACAAACTGGCTGTCACCCAAGCCCTACAAAGAGATGCCACTGTTGTGATATGGGGACCATTTTGCTACCATAGCTTTGGTCACTTATGCCAAATTCATGCTAAGAAGCTTAAAGACTAATTTTCAACCAACAAATGTGACCAACAAAAGGCCAGAAGAGAAGCAAATCGACATCTGAACTGTGATCACAAATTACTATGTGTGAACACTTAAAAAAAAAGTGATTCTCAGAGGCGCAACGGCACATGGATGACTCATAAGAAAAAAAAAACCCAACAAAAAAACACCTTTTATTAGGATTTATCATATTTCTGACATAACAATAAAAACAAGATTTTTTTTCCTGGATATTGTTTATTTAACAGCTGCAACTGCTTGACAAAGATCCCTTAGACAACTCAGTAAGTCTGAAAATAAAATACTGTATTGTGTGATTCCCTGCAGCAGATCGATCTTTAGTTTTAACTTAGTATGACTTAAAATGTCCCAAACACAAACAGGACAACAAAAGGACAGAACAGAACATAGTTTAATGAGAATGTGGCTTAGAGATCACTGCAAAAAAACAGTCATAACCTTCATCCTGTTGGGAAACAACTTGTCAGTAGTGATCTAGGCCTCAACAAAACCTCTATATTTCAAGTCTAAATGAATACACAAAACACACATTTAAAAAAAAAAAAAGCCATTTTAAAATTGACAATTATCCTAATTAGAAACGCTACTTGCATGTGGATGAGAGGTGCAAATGCAGCAGAAAATGTCTGTTTTACAAAATATCCACATTAAGGTGGACAAGATCTCAATGAGTTAGACACCTCTAAGAGGTTTTGGGATCAACATGTCAGATAGTCTATTACCTCCATCTCAACACTAATTAAGGGAGCATCTTTCCAAAGAAAGGTGTTCCATCCATCTTTCAGTGTTGAACAAACTCATCAAGCAATCACCTGAATTATTTATACTACCTGCCTAATAGTGTGTGGGTCCAATCCGAGCCACCAAAACAGTCTGAATTTTAAGGGTTAAGGTGCTGGATTTCAGGAGGACTCCAATAGTCTCTGGCACTAGGATTTTGACATCAGATTCTTTGGGTCTTGTAAGTTCTAAGTTCGGTCCTACATGAATTGAATTAGTCCTGGTGAAACTCAAGGCAGCTTGACTGGATAAGAATCTGAGAAGATCAGAAGCTGGATTGCTCAGAGCTGGTCCTGAGCTGTTTATTTTACACTGTACCTGGCACACTGTCTTATCAGAAGAGCGCACTATCACTAGAAAGTAAACGTAGTATTTGTTTCACTGCGCAGATATATGAGAGACATATTAATAACATGGGGAACGCATGTAAGGTGAGATTTATTCATTCTCTTATTTCTCCACCTCCACCCTCTGGCTACTTTACAGCACTTTGCAGTCAGCTCTGGTTACTAATGGTCTCCATTAACCTTCTACGCATTCATGTACTCAGAGTGTGTTAGATCAGCGTTGGAAAGTGAGAAAATGAGTCAGGAAGGCAAAAAGGCAGATAAGGGCAACTGAGACTGAAAAGCAAAAAGGACAACAGACAGAATCAAACAAATTGCAGAAACTGTCTGTGTGTTTCTTATCTCTGCCCGCCAGCAAATCTTCAACAGATTAGTGGTGGAGGGAGGCTACCCACATTTACATACACACATGCACACTTCTACACACTCATTTACACAACCATTTATCTACAGAGAGACACGACTCTTACAGGCAGACAGACAATTGAACATATTAAATCTTCCACTTTGACAGAACAATTTACAACTTCTGTGTACTAATGTGTAATCTCTGCCTTCATGGTTTTAGATTACAGCTCACAGTGAAACCCATTTGTATGTCTGTCCTGGGTGGGGATTAGGAAACTAATGTGCACAAGATGAGGACACCTATCAAACAGCACACATTTGGAACCATTTAAAAAACAGTGTTGGAAAAGTTAACCAGTAAACATTCATTGGCATCAATAACAATTTGAATAGTTATCAGACATTTACATTTGCAAGCACTTACTTTAAACATAATCAATAATGATGGGAGTTTAACACAGAGAAAACCCTATAATTTTATTCTCTATGCATGCATGCATGTGAGAGAGTGTACTGTAGGCTGTCCTGAATACTGATATTGAAAGTTTGATTTGAATTATCCATAAATGGGTGTAAATGGGAATGGAGCATAGCACAGTCCAGATGCAGCAAGAATAACAAAAAAGCTCCACAAGTGTAAGTTTGTCATTTGTTGCACTTGATTTTTGTGTATCGTCTGGCTTTATTCTAGCCCATTACTGCATCCAGAAGTTGACTTTTCCCATTAAGATTCAAGCATTTGGAATGTTATTCTGCATTTGGGTCAGTCCTAGATACAGTTCCATCAAACGTTAGAGATGGGTTTTAACTCAGAAAGGCTAATTGGGTCATAAAGGTTCTTGAAAATTCACATGTGAAGAATCTTTATTTGCTTGGCTCTTGGCTGTGTCGGTATAAAAATATCAGAACCGACTTGTTCTGGCCAAGTTTTTGCACTGTGGTACAACTGCAGAGCAGAGGCCCAACAGTCACTTAGGGCTCAGTGTGGTATTTATAAAAACTCCTCCTCAGTCTACAGAAATACACGCAGAGTGACGACCCAATATGACTAAACACTGCTCTGTTTTTAACAAGTGCCATGGCTGCCAAATTCAAAAATACAAACAGTGATACCAAGCAGAGAATAGGCCTGATGTGAATAACGATTAGTTGTGTAATCACAATAAGAGATAACCAAAAGATTAAGTCCTCAAATTCTTTAAATAAGGTATTTTCACAAAACACTTCAAGCCAGGACTGAGTGCGATTTCTGAATGGACCAAGGCAGCGTGCAGCCCACCACTGTCACGCCTTTGTGCCACCAAGCGAGGTAGTAACAGAGCTTCACCAGCCGACATTTGAAAAAGTAAGTCGGCTTTGCAGCTCAAGGACGTGATGTAGAGATGACAAAGACTGTGCAACCACCTGGGATTTAAAAGCCTAAACAACAACAAACAGATTCATTACTGAGCAGAAACATGATGAAGACGTGCAGAAACTATGTACTTAGTTGAAGAATTTAGTTCACAAAGAGAATCACTAAGCTGAGTTAATTTGTCATAATTTTACAATGATATGAGGGAAACATTAATCACACATTTAATGTATAAGGCTCCACATCAACACAGCTGAGTGCTGCTCCAGGAGCTCACATCTATCTGGGATGTGGTCAGCTCCATTAGGGATTTATGAACAGTCAGATGCAGATTAAAGACTGACTGGTTTATGCAGCCATTTTGTATGAATTTTTTTTGTAAAAGTGCTCATTAAAAGCAACGTGACACTAACAAATTTAATATTTGATGTTATTTTTTATCATTTGACGGAGATGCAGACATGCCTCATGCCATGTGCTACTAGAGTAAAAGTGGAAAACAAAAAACTATATTTTAAATTTATTTCCTAAAAAAAGGCAGCTGTTCTTAATCTGCATTATTTCCTAAAGAAATATTAGATTTAAAGTGTTCTAGTGCCATTAAAATGACCAAAGAAAGACAAATCACCTACTGTAATTAATCAGTTAAAAGCTATTTGTTTTTGCTGGTCATGATGACGATGCAAAAACCTTTGGCTCAAAAAAGAAAAAAGAACAAACAAACATCACAAAAGCACTTAAATCTGGTAAAAGAAACAAAACTGGTTTGCTTTTAACAAAACTTCTAACAAGAACAATTTACGCATTCTTCCCAGTTCATCAGATTTTAAATTTTTTTGCCTAATATCTTAAAATAATTGTGCCTAAAACAAAAATCTACTGATCTGTGACTACAATAAAATGTGGGCTAGGGCTTCAGGTGTGTAAAAGGCTCCTTGTCCCCCTTATTTTCAGCACCCCTGTCTGAATTATTTGTAAGAGTCAATATATGTGCACTGGGATGGTTTTGCTAAGCCAATACATACTGTAAGATGCACTGGAGTGACTATTGCACAAAGTGTGAGCGTGAGTGGGTGTTTGGGAGAGCATTGAACTGCATCTCTCTTATTATTATTATTGATTCCGTATGTTAGTATTTCATCAGAGCGCCACGAGAGCAGAATGAAGGCTTGCATCTTTACAGATCTATTGTGTGTGCAGGCATTCTGCTGTTCATATCACCGGAGCAAGAGCAATTCCACTAAACCAACATAACTCAATCACAGATCAAATCAGCAGAGAGGCAGGGTAAAACAAGGGAAAACCCAACATCACTAACAAAACCCACACAACAAGAAGCAGATATTGGACATAGTGTTGTGAAAAAAAAAGAATAGATGGTAGTAAAAGCGCCACATCTTCCTCAGTCAGACGTGATAGATGGACAAGGATCAGGTCTCAGTGAGATTCTTTACCTGCAGTTCTGCATTAGCTGCTTGTCTGATGATCTGCCTGTGAGACTGAGAGTTCTCCCTCATCAATCACTCGACTCCCGCTGCATGGGCAGGTCATCACCCCTCTCTAATTGTCAGTTGTCTTTCTGTTTATCCATCACTCTTGACCTCATCCAGTGAATCCAAACCATCTTTCCGCATCAACAAAAACCTGCCATTTCTTGTGATTTTTTTTACGACACAAGCCGTTGTGGATTTAACCTATCTGGGCTTTCGCACCTCTTTTACGTTCCTCTCTCTTCTCTCATGTTAAAGCACTTTAGTTTGAACAAGAACGCCTGTTCTTAAACGAGAAAAGGAAATAGGACACTACTGAAAGTGCGCTGCCGTGTTATGTCAGGGCAGCTAGGAGATTGCTTTGTGATAATGCGTGTTTAAGTCAGAAAGTCAGAATGTGAGGGCAGAACAGGAAGACTGTTAGAGGGATCCGGGAGAGAGAGAACGAGTGTGTGAACAAGTTAAAAGATTTATAATTGGGTGGGCGGCAAGACAACACTGAGGCAGAGAGGGGGTTAAGTGGCTAATTTTTCATACTACTTCTCTGACAATTGGTTCAAGGAGAAAGTCACGCGCGCACACACACACACAAATTCCTCCTCTCCAGCTGCTGTCATGCCGATCAGTGTTTAGAGTAATGGGGTGCAGTTCCCCTTGTGATTCTCAGGTTGAGAAAATTCGACCAATCTCGGTCTCAGCCGCAGACTCCTGAGAGGATGCAGCGGACAGTATCGGAAGAGAGAAGAAAAAATGACCTCCACTGCATGCACATACAGCTGCAAAAACACTCAGAGTAGGAAAAAAAAACGTTACTGCAGAGGTGGATGAAGGCTGGGGGGGGAGACAGATGCAAACAGAGGGGACACTGGAGACGTTGACAGGAGAGATACAGAGAGCTGGACGGACAGTGAGAGCTGGCTGCAGAGAGCTCCTCTGCAGTAAGTGGATATTGATTGTAAGACGAGGGCCGAAGAATTCCTCCGCTGGTGGAACCGATGGAGGATGCTGCTGACTTCTGTTCCTTCTTGTATAATCGCAAACACAACAAAAAAGCGGACACGTGAACGCACTTAACGATAAAGATCAGCTTACCTGCAGAATATAAAAAGAAAATGTAAACTGCACAACTAAAACGTTATAAAATAAAACACTGATGAGAAGCTTTGGCACATTGGTGACCTTTTCAGAGCTAATGATTAGAGATGGCTGAGGCTGCTGTAACAGTAGGAGCAAAGTGAACACACACACACACACACACCCCTACCCGTTCACTGTACAAATAAAGACACAGACAGTTCTGCTCTTTCAATTTCTTGACTGATGCAAGTGACCTTTGAAATCAATACAAGACTAAAATCTGAACTCTGTCTTTCTACCTGATACTCACACATCAGAAACAGGCTTTTCTTCAGCACTTTGGTTTAATGGACAGAGTTTCAGAGGTAAAAGAAAAGTCAATAAGAATAACCAGTGTGAAGACTTTCTGACACTAAAATGACTGCCTGCCATATATACTCAGCCTCTTTGGTCACTGTTGTTAAGGGCAAAGCCTTTTGTGGTACTTCTCTTTTTTATGACTTTTATGAGAGTAGCTCATGTATGTGTTAGTGAGGCAATCATAGTTTCCTGAAACACAGAGCACATGGACAGAAACATATATGTTTCATGGATGATCATTGACTGAGACTAAAGATATTTGCACTCAAATGAAATTATTGTTTTAGTTATATATATAAAAAACGGTATGACATACAATGTGTGTTAACATCAAGTGTCAGAACTGCCAGCTCAGAGAGTCCAGGAAACATTTAGCCTCATGAGAATGGAAAAGGTTGATGACTGGAAGATACAAGTCATTAGAGAAAAAAAATATCCCACATTTGTCACATGCTCACTCTATGAGTCAACACATCTGGCTGATGCGTCTATGTGAAATTGGGTGCACAATAACGTAAACATTTAGTGCTAAAGGAAGATCATTGTTCAAGGTGGCTCAGACAAAACCTTTAGTTGCTACTGAATAAATCTTTCAGCCCCAAGGGAAACAGCTGTTTAAATTTACTCTGACCCAACCTTCTTGACCCATTCAGACCTGAGACCCATCTTAACCTGACCTTCAACTCCCATTTGTTGCATCAGGGATTCACATTTGGTTAAGACCTTGGTTAAAACCATGCATTGCATTTGGATATCATACTTGTAATTTGGAAAACAATGGACAATTCAATGCAATAATAGAAAGCAGTGTCTGCATGGTCCAAAAAAACTACAAATTAATTAACAGCCTCATTGATTCCAATAATTCAATCAATCAGGAGTGCAGAGTAGGAGGTAAACAAAACTGCCAGCTTTTCCAGCACAGAGTATCAGAGAGCACAAACGATTTAATCAGCTCAAGTCACCGTGATAGTCTCCAAACTGCTGCCCCTCTCAAATTCAGGAGCCTCGTGCGTTACGTGGCTGTGACAAACAGTGTGACGTAGATGAGCTGCCAATTTCATTTTACCCCGACATTTCCTCTCTCAAACTCTCAAACGCGTAGCCAGAACGAGTAACCAGTCTTACCCTCAGATTCCTGGAGTTGCTCATGGTTTGAGGCAGCGCAGCGCCTCGTCGCTTCCCAAAACTCTCCAAAAACCTGCAGGCGCGTTACGCAACCGCACCGACTGTCCGCTCAGCGTCCAACACACACACACACACACACACACACACACACACACACACACACAACGTCAAAGACCTTAACTCAGTTTTTCCCTTCGAGGAACCTCCATCTTACAGGCAAAATGAAACGTGAAAAAATTCCGAAAACATCCACAGTCTGTTGGCCTCAGACAAAATAAAGATATATAAAAAAAAACCCAAGCCGCACTCTGACTCTGGATTTGGGGACGTCAGCGCTCACGGGGTTGAACCCATCCGTGCAGTCTTCATTTGCGGCACCGTCGTCATTTAAGTCCCAGACTGACACACACTCTGCCACCTCCAGCACGAGGAAGGATAAAGACTGACCGACTGATGGACCAACCGAGAGCTGTGTCTGAGGAGGCGGAGATGCGCGCGCGCGCTGCGGTGTGTGTGTGTGTGTAGCTGCGCGCAAACACAGCGGGGATCTCCCCGGGTCCCTTAGGGATCGGGGTCCCAGTTTTAGGGACAGTCAGTGTTTCCATCTCAGAACAAAGTGACATAAAGGGATTTGGCAGAGTTTAAAGTGGAGTAAGGCAGTAAAATGTGCTTTGTGCGCCAACAACACCCACAGGGGAAAAGGTTTTCCCTTTTTAAGCTATGACGCAATGGTTTTCACAAGGTCAACATGCTGTTTGTATGACTGCTTACAGCAAAAACTAATTTTCCCTGGTTAAAAAATGTGAACTTATTTTCTCTGCAGAAAAACAACTGAAATGCTAACAATGACAAGAACCCTTAAATTATTTATTCTTTCAATTTCTAAGTCCCATTTGTAAATATGCTGCATCATTCTCCAAAACGTGGTAGCTATCACTTTAACGTTACACTCAAAACCTAGGCTATGCATTTATTGTTAAATTAAAGGTCCAGCAGACCTGCTACCTTTTATGCCAGAGCTTTAAATCACGTTATAATGAAAACTGACAGTTGTAGCCATTTTGGTGAAATCTTGAAAACAACATTATGTTGAAAAATCACTGTCAAGAGTATGTGCTGGGAATGACTCAGCTATGACTACATCAAACATTAGCTTAATATCTATTAAGCTGACTGAGTTATAGTGATGTTTGTGTTGGCTGATGTCAAGTAGATGTGGTGGCCACAGATTAATCAATTATAGACATATATCTAATGCATAATTCCTGAGGGTTTCATTCAAATCTGTCAAGTGGTTCATAAGATATTTTGCTAACAGACAAACAGGGTTGACTCCAAATAGTTAGCGGCAAAATTTTAAACATCTTGCACAATCTGTTAGTGCTCAGAATGTGTGCAGATCAGTCTCAGCTATTATTACACCAAATGTTAGATTAATATCTGTTAAGCTGACAGAGTTGTAGCCATTTCTGTTTTGGCTATTGTTGGCAGCCATATTGAAATGGGCTGACTCCACTCCAGTTTTAGGGGTACAACCAATGATTACTTATAGCAAGTTTCACTGAAATTTGTCTAGTCGTTCATGAACTATTTTGGTAACAGACAGGCGCACATACACACAGACGTGGCAAAAACATTATCGTCCATCTTTGCCTTTTGGCAGTGGGGAATAATTACAGCAGCTATAATTGCTTCAATCATGACTGTAGTCTAATGTTAAGACATGCCCTGATCACAGACACATTAGACAGGCTAAACTTTGTAAAAGCATAATGACAGAATTACACAATCTTTATTAATTTATCACTGCATTTTTGTTTTTTTGCATGGCCCCATTTGAGTTGACTGGGAAGCTGATATGCAGCTGAGCGCATCGCCTCGTCAGCTGGTGATATATGAAAGCGATTTGTAGGCAGACAGAAAAGAAAACAGAAAGCAGTCCTGCTAGAATTAGATGTGGGAATAAAACAAGCGTCAGCTGGGAGGTTGGCTCCTGGAAGCCCTCTCTGGAAAACTCATAATGGAGTGGTCCAGGACGTGTTTTGAAAAAACAAGGAGAAGACAACGTCACCGTGCAGGAAGTGCACCCACTTTGGAGAACTGTTCCCACTGTTTTCTTTTCTTTGTTTTTTTCCCTAAATGAAAAAGATGAGTAGATGAGTTGCAAATAGAACGTGGTCCAGAGATGCAGCAGATGACGTGTGGGAGGATCAGAACGGTGGAGGAGAAAGTCTGTGGGCAGACTTGGCCATTAGCAACAGAGGCACAAAGTCCATCTTGTTGGTGCCATGATACGTCAGTGCATCTGGCTGGAACAATGAAGCTCTTTACCTCCACCTAAAGACTTTCATTATTACCTGCCACTGAAAGAGCAATAATGTTTTTGCCCGTGTCTATGCTTATCTGTAGCATTAGCAAAATATCTCATGAACCACTGGACAAATCCATTGAATCTACATCTACAACTGATTACCTTTTGGAGTCAAACCAAATCAAGATGGCCACTGCAGCTAATTGGCCATAGCAAACACAAAAATCTCTATAACTTAGCCAATTTTACAGCTGTTGAGCTAGAATTTGGTGTGGTAGTATCTGAGACTTATTCGTAGCACATACTCTGAGCTCTACACATTGTGCAATAACTTTGCATCGAAGTTTAGCATCAATCGTTGGTATCAACCCTGTCTATCTGTTAGCAAAGTATCTCATAAACCACTGGACAAATTTTACTGTAACGCTCAAATAATAATCATTGAATGAACATCTACAACTGATTAACATTTGGAGTCAACCCAATTCAAGACGACTGCCACAGCTAATCTACCTTAGCCCACTTAACAATGGTTCTAACGCCATCAATTATTTCTGATACTGGGCTAAATTTGTTGTGGTAGTAGCCGAGACTCATCCTCAACACAGTCTTTGAGTGCTAACACATCTCGCAAGATTTCACAATATCGCGTGAAATCACACATAACGTAATTTACAACGTTTGACCAAAACGCCTATAACTCTGCCCCTTCTCAGCAAGATGATTTTAGTTTAAAACTCTGACATAAAGGTGACAGGTGACATGCCCTAGGCCTCTAATTATAGTAGCATAGGACACTTCAACAGAAGTCAGAGTCACTGAGTAACAACGGGTTCATCAAAGGCACAGTTTTTTTTTTTTTAACTGGCCTTTAACCTTTCCAAAACAAATTTTGCTTTGATCATTTCACTTTGTGTGCAGCTAAATAGATAAGTCTTGATCATTTTAGACTTAGCGCTGTAAATATCCTACAGTTAATCAGATTAAGGGTTCACAAACAACTAGCTGTGCAGAGGTCAGTCGGGAGTAGAAGGGTTGTTTGCAGAATGCTGAATCTGTGGGATTATTCAAAAGATCTAGGTGCAAAACACATGTTTGCACAGAACTAGCTTCACTGTTTTGATATTGTGTAACTCAGAGGGGCCAGCCAAATGAATGACAGCGTCACTTCAGATGCCATTATGCTGCCCTTAACAGGCTAAGACATTCCTTCAGCCAGACTAACCTACTTAACCCACTTAGTACTTCCTGTCTGAGCAGTAAGCACTTCCCATTGACTCACCGACAACAGCTCTTTTCCTGAAACAGGCAGGCCTCTTCCTTTTGGCTCTCAGGATTCTTCCTAACATAGGTGAGTCAAACCGTGCAGCTAAACTTTAGATCAATCTATTCTTTGTACAAGGATTTCTATTTTTGTTCCTCCCACAGTTTACTTTGCAACACTTTGTGGTTTGAATGAAGCACATTTTTCTCAAATGATGTTCAAGTTGTCTACACTATCGGCCCTCTTTTGACCACGTGAGGGCACAGCAACCTCTCTTGTACATTCAAAGAGAACCTTTCACTCATTTTCTCAGCTGAACACAAACTCCTATCGGAGAGCCTGTTGTGGTTTTGTTTTGCGACAGAGAACGATGTGGAGATCTCTTTCCCTCCAAGAGTCAGAAAGTATGAATTTCTTTACAGCTGTTCACAGGCATGATTGATGCCTGACCTCAAGTATGCTGGGAGTAGACCGGAGCCAGACCCCAAATAGACATAATCACATTAGGGGAAGAGATTTTCATTGACTTAATGTAGCAAAGTGGTCACAGACAAGAGTGTGGAGCTTAAATAAGCAGAAAATATATATGTTAAAGTCCCCTAACTGTTAATCCTGATCTTTGTCACCACTTTATAGCATTAAAGGCCTGGCATTCTTTAGAGACTGCATATTGTCTTACTGTCTTTCATGCCAGAGTTTTAGATTAGATCATGTTATGTTAAGAAATGACAGAATTTTAGTCATTTTGGTTAAACCTTGAAAATTATGTTATTCACAATTTCATGCAATATTGCAAGATGTCACACTCAGAATATGTGTTATGAATGACTCTCGACATTACTGACATCAATGACTCTTGACTATTACCAGCTTTTAACTCAAAGTCTGTAAAATTCACTTAGCAACAGTCATTTTTGTGTTTGACAAGACCGTGTTGACTTCCAAAGTTAATCAGTTAAAGGTGTCACCCCATGATTGCTTTTGAAAGTTTTATTAAATTTCATTCAGTGGTTCATGAGATATTCTGCTAACATTACAGACAAACAAACACATGCACAAGACATTATCCAGACATTATCGTTCTGCTTTTGCCTTTGGCAGCAGGTGATAAAAATGTCTGCAACCGAGAAGACTCTAATGAGACAGTGTTCTTCAAAACAGTCTTGGGTTATGTGAATAACACCAGCAGGGAACATATCAGGAGATATATATAGATACTGACAGTATTCATGGATCACACAGTGACAGCTGTGGTCACCAACTGTGAGGACACAAGCTGAATGTGTAGGCCTAAAATGGTGTCCAAATAAACCTGCTTCTGTTGTTACATAACAACCAGCATAGTATGTCCACTGGCATAGTGACCAGTGACACACAGACACACAGGAGCTGGGTGTAACAGGGGCTAATAGAGAGGCCATCTGTCTCAGCCAATCACATCAAGCTGTGTTTCTTTATAGAACCAATAAGAATTCCTGTCCAGCTTCATAGTCAGACCTGGTTAAGGTAACATGGATTAACCTTTTCATCTTATAAGAGTGACAAGATTAGACCACACAAATTAACATATGAACAACCCCTAATGTCCCAAACCCAGAGGCAGCGAGCTTAGTTTCAATAATGCAAGGATAATAGAACGCACACAAGGAGCAAAGAAAATAAAAGGTTTTTGGAAGTAAAAGAACAACTTATGTTACATTCAAACAGCCTTCAAATGGATTCACCCCCTACAAAACACACAGGCTTTTCAAAATGAGTCTTTAAGCCTTTAACCCCAAGTACCAAACATGAAGTCATCTAGCTGAAGGGTTCCCACTGATCTGATCATAAAGAGATGGAGAGTTGTTCTCTTTTATTTGTCCGCTTGTCTTGGGTGGGGTGCAGGGATGCACAGCTTAGCCATGCCTTTCAACACCTTCTACCACAACAAGAGGCTTCTTTCAGCTGCTTTAACTCTCGGCTCTACCTCAGTCTTAAGGGGATAGTTGATATTTTTGAAGTGATTTTGGGTACAGTAATCAGGAGTGGTCTTTCAAGCTCAGCCTGGAGAATCGGGGAAGAATTCTCACAGGGGGAGTGCAGCTAACAGCTACTTAGAAGTAAACCCAGTCAAGAGCAAATCTCCGTCAGCTAAAACAAATCTCAAAAATGTAATAGTGGTTCAAAGGAATGTTTTATTGTATACATTTGAAACTGTGTCACTTTTGCACCAGGGAGTTATTTACACTGAAGACTGTGTGCAACACAGTGCTGCAAAAAGAAACATATTACACATATCCAGTCAGGGTAACCACCTGATAATAAAGTTATGTAGTGTAAAAATTCACACCATAGCATACACTTGAATGGCTATGAGCTATGTCCGGTTGAAGTTGTTTTAGATGGCAGATTTCACTCTTAAATGGGCCCTGATCAGCAGTTGGCTTGACTTCATATGAGAATTTCTCCCCAGTTCTGCAAACTGAGACTACTGGCTGCTGTCTACTGCTATGTTGTCTACTGTCTATTGTCTAATGTAAAATACAGGCTGCACCCAGGTTCTCTGCACAAACCCACTTCAAAAACTATGAACTATTCCTTTAAGCTGCTGCCTCCACCTTCAAACACTGGATTTTTCCTATGAAAGATCAAATTTAGGTGACCTTAAACAGTACGACCATCAGTCTCCTTAAGGCAAGGCATTCATCGTCATTTGACACAACAAACAAATAAGCTTTCATCATGTCACTTTGCATTCTGTCCAAACAAAAAAACACCCAAACTACTGTTATCACTGTGTTTATTAAACCTCAGAGACACAGATTAAATGAGACATGAAGACACAAACAATAAAATCATTCCAATATAAAAATGATTTTACTTTTGTTATTGATTAAAGCAGCGTAAACACTCAGATGGTGAGACATCAGCCATGCAAATGCTGACAGAATGTTTCCAACTGCCAAGCACACCCACCCACCAGTGACACCACTTTACACTCCAGTTTAGATGCTTAAAGCAGCTCACCAGCTTTGGTGAGCTTTGAGCAGTGAATAAATTAGTTACTTTGACTTGCTTATTAAAACAACCCGAGCCCAATAGTTAAGAAAACAGGGATGCTGGTGATGCTACTCCCCTTGCAGGAGAACAAATAGCTGGAAATGGATTGTTTAATGGAGGTAATTGTTATGTTAGAGAGCTTTTGCTTTACACTTGTTCTCCGCCTCTTCAAACTTCCACCTACTCTCGGTTTCAGGATGCTTACATTGTCAAAAGCATTGGTGAGATGGACAGAGAAAGAACACTAACAGGAAAAACAAGCAACCATAGATACACAGACACATTTAAGAACAGCCGCAAGTACTTTACATAACCCTCAACAGACAAATCAATACATTTCCTGCATGACCCATAACCCTACACATAATTATGCACACTGTGCAGAACTTAGCTTACAAGCAGGGAGAAAAACACACCACAAAAAGACAAGCATAGAACACAACTCCATGCGCCTTCACACATTACCAAATGTTCTTTTTAAAGATAATGTGTGATAAGCAGGCTGCACAGATGTCATTTTAAGCTTCTCCGCTTCAAAACAGGGACTTTTAAGCTTGTAAAAACAATAAGTCAAACATAGCTCCATGCCTTAAAAGGGACAATCCAGTTTTGTACCAAGATTACAAATAACATCTTACCTGTTGTAGAGAGCTCTATGAGCATAATCACTCTGGAGAAAGAATTTAATTGTCACCAAAGTAATGAAACAATTAGTTAAATCAGGGCAAAGATCAAAGCAGATCACTGGCATCTGAAAACAACTCAATTCGCAAAATTTCCTAATAGTTAAACCAAATGTTATGTTAGTCACCTTTACATCACTGTCAATTTCTCATTACACAAAAGTTGCAAATAAGTAATATGATAATCCTTCAGGTTGTGCCTCAGGCTGTAATGGAGGTGCTACGGATATCTGCCCCCACAATTAGGCTGGCAAATAACCATATAACTCTACGGAAATCATTGTGTAATGTGACGTTTCTGGCAATGTAGAGGCTTCTAAAACAGCTCTAGCATAAACTGCTATGAAATTTTTGAGATTGGAGTTGTTATACTTTTTTTTGCCCTGATTTAAATGTTAGCTCATCAATCCAGTCAGAACCAAAACTATTTCCCCAAACTGAGGTTGTTGAAAGAGCTATCTACAACAGGTAAGATACTGTCTGTTCGGATCTTCTAAAGTGAGGTTCAGCAGAAAGTTTATGGAGTATCACTTTAACCTAAAGAGGATGCAATTGTTTTTTTGAACTGAAGTCAATCCAAATTTTGTGCATGTTAAAACAAAATGAATAGATATAAAAGATTAATGAACGATTATGTTGAGAGGTGAGAGAAAACTGTGAAAATAAAAGTCTGAAAGGTGGGGCAGACAAAAGAATAGCAAAGTCAAGGTATCATTAAGTTTCAGAGATAGTAGAAATGTGGAAGCAAAAGAAACCATTCCGGACTGGGAAGGTGCGGGGCAGCAGGTTGGTGTTCCAGTAACAACACCTTTGGCTCCGTGTTTTCTCCTTCTCAATCTCCTGGCTCATGCCTGCTGTTTTGCAAAGGAAGCTGGATCAGCATCTAACTGCTTTCGGCTCACACAGAGGTCCTATTCAGACATCTAACCGCTCCACAGGCGATGGCTGGGGCACTGAGGGGGCCACAGCTCTGTGGTAACATCCAGGGGGTTATGGGGAATGTTTTGGGTGCAGAAATGAGGCGGAGCGCCAGCTGATTTGAACGTTAGATGGTATAACTGAAGCTAACTGGATGTCTGTGGGTTGGAAAGAAGGCTGCATGTTGGGCAGAAGGTGTGTGTGATGTGATACAAAGCCTCCTTTCTCCTTTTCCTCACACACACTGTGCTTGCTTTTGGCAAACACAGCTAAAAGAACTGTAAACTACTGTAGTAATCTTGGAGACAGGACCGAAACACACACATTTATTACATAAACACACACACAGCAAATAGACTAAAACATATAAGCCTTGTAAAGTAAATAAACACAGCGAAGTCTGTTCTTTTAAGACTGATGCACCAAGTTTCAAAAATCCCTAACCGGTGCAAGCTCTAATGTTTGATTCCAGTCACACTTTTAATAAGAAAAGTGCAAAATGAACAAATG